>JAODKF010000049.1:7424255-7440019 GCA_026779585.1 Mormyrus proboscirostris | reverse complement strand
TGCTACTCTGCCTTCTGAAGAACAGGCGTCCTCTTCCGCGTGCTACTCTGCCTTCTGAAGAACAGGCGTCCTGTTCCGGGTGCTACTCTGCCTTCTGAAGAACAGGCGTCCTGTTCCGGGTGCTACTCTGCCTTCTGAAGAACAGGCGTCTTCTTCCGCGTACTACTCTGCCTTCTGAAGAACAGGCGTCCTGTTCCGATTGCTACTCTGCCTTCTGAAGAACAGGCCTCCTGTTCCGGGTGCTACTCTGCTTTCTGAAGAACAGGAGTCCTCTTCCGCGTGCTACTCTGCCTTCTGAAGAACAGGCGTCCTTTTCCGGGTGCTACTCTGCCTTCTGGATGAATAGATGGGCACAAAAAGTATTGAGTGAGCTGGTCAGTTTATGACATAAAACCAGGTAGGCCCCATTTATTTTAATGGGGAACAACATGCATTTATGAATTTATCTTTTATGTTACTCCAGCTCGTTGTGGATCTTCAGGTCCATGTTTTTCATCACTGAAAGCTGCTATTTCACTACAAAAAAAGGAGCAGAATAATTTAAGGTACTATTGAATCGGCACTGGAGAAAACATTTTTTGAAAAAAAAGAGACTAACAATTGAGCTTGATTTTAAAGGAATAGTTTATTGAGTTTAGTGAGCTCAGAATGAGAGCTGTTGAACTGGCAGCAAGAAGATCTTAGAAGTCAAAATGATGTAGAACCTCATAAAGCTGTATCAGTCTCAGCTCTGATACTGTAGGTACAAGTATGTCTGGCATATCTGCAAGGTCCTAAATCAACTTATGGCAGACCTGCTGTGCTTGAAGTAATTTAACTCAATTTGACATCCTCCTTAAGTCTTTTCCAGACAACCATCTAAACCTTATCAAATGACTTGTCTGTCTGAAAATCATTCCAAGGTTACAGAATATAGAATAAAACTGTCTTGTACAAGAGTAAAATGTACCGTAACAGTTAGGGACTTGTTACCAGAAGGCTGTGAAGTTGGAGTCCAAGGTCAAAGGAGGAGTCTAATTATGTTGCTAAAATATTCAGATGTATAAATTGATGGGTGGAAGTCATGAAGGCATGGTGGTTAACATGTGTGCCTCACTCCTCTGAAGATCTGGGTCTCTGAGAATGCATCTTCTCCAGGATTCCCCCTACAGCCTATAAATATGCTAAGATCTTGCCAAATTGTATGTAGGGGTGATTGCCTTCAGGTGGCGCTCTCTCCAACGTTTTTCCCCTGCCGCCTTCCATGACCCTGCATAGCCGGCATCAGCTCTTAAACTGTGACATATGCTTCGATGCTAGACAGAAGTCCAGGAATATTTGGGCGTTCGGAAATAATGAGTGAATGTATGTACATCAGAATTATTTTATCGTTCCCAGTTGTCTTGGCGGGACCCATGGAATCTGACTCCTGATCAGGACGAGGGCATCCATATGAGGGATCACAGTGGTGTTGAAGAGGACAGCTTTGTGACTTGCACGAGTCAGGAGAAATGAAAGGCAAATTTGTTTCCGTGAGTCTTGGGGTGATGCGGCGGAGCGAGCAGCGAACACATCCTGACGGCATGGCGAAGGTTGTCAGCCCCATCGCTTACCTGGTCTCCATGTTGTTGAGCCTGCTTGCTTCGCTGAGGGATGCAGCTGTCACACCAAGGGCCGGCGCTGCCGTTCACGGCCCAGCGACTCATGGCTGACCAACATATAGGCCGTACATTTATGAGGACTCCCTATCTCTGTAGTCTTGTCTTCAGTTAATATTGTTTTTTTTTGTACGCAGAGACAATAGCTAATTTTTTACTGCCTTTGCAAGAGCAGATTCCAACAGAACTACTGATAACTGTCAAGCGGAATATTCATCAAATATCCAATTTTGACTAGTGTTTAAGCAGTGCATGGTCTGAGCAAGCCCAGAAGCTTTTTTCAGGAAGCTCAGGGCAAAACGTAGGAGTCCCAGTGGACAGAATGCCTGTTAACTGGTATGATAGAAACTTACAGATACTTAGAGAAACAGTACGAAGCCTAATTTTTAAGCCAGATTGCTTATGAAACTGATCAAAATACCAAAAGCGACTCAGCCAACGACAGTCGATGTTCATGGGGCATAATGTCAAGCCTTTGAATGTCATTCATATGATGACTCGGTGCGCAGCCTTGCGGCCTCACATCTCTAGCGTTGGGGGCGTTTGGATCCTACGTCCACCTTGTGTCTGCATGCTCTCCCTGGGTCCTGCAGGGTTCCTTGGGGGACTGTGGTTCCCTCCTGCCGTTAGGCTAATTGGTGCCTCTAAATTGCCTGTAGTGTATGTGCATTGCCCCCCCGTGACGCTAAGCAGGATAACTGGTTGAAAAATGAATGGATGGTGACAAGATCCAATCTATCTTCTTTCTACGCACAGTGTTAATATTTATATGATGGCTTATATCACTCTAGCTACAAAATCAAGGATACAAGGCTTGTGTTATTGACTCTTAACAGCATCAGTGGTGATATTGGAGTGATGAATGAACAGCTACTTTTAAATTATATGTAATTGATTCAAGCATTGCATTGGAGAGATTTTAACTGTACTTGGGAATGATTTTATTTCTGGATACCTGTTTATTTTTTGATTGTTTATATGTATGAAACAAAACCATACATACCAGAATTGAATTTTGGCTATTTTTGTGAATTTTGACCACGCGAATGACCATGAAATCCAAGAAAATGTAGTTATGAACAATAAGCTGAGACCGTTCTGAATAGCTTTTCGTCTAAATATTTACCCCGGGTGCCGTGGGGGGCGGGGTGTGTGTCTGTAACGGCTCTGCATATCACTGTCAGCTCAAATGCACGCTGTGCTGGAATATAATGATGCCGTTCCATTAGGAGCAGGAGAGCCATCAGGTTGGCACTGCGTCTATAAGCGAAAGGGCTGCATCTGGAGCTTAGCGACCAGGCCCACGTCCCCCTCAGCCAATCAGGCTCTCCCAGGTTAAGGCAGCACCATGCCCGAGTCGTGACTGACAGCGACACCGGTGCCCGGGTGGTTGGGGTGACACCAGGAGGTCGGGGACCCCTGTCTGCGCTGCAGCTGAGCAGCCGGCACGTCAGCGGCGACTCGAGCATCAGGCAGCCGCAGCCCCGGGCACTGCAGACGACGACGAGGGCCCCATTCGTCAGATGGCCTGGCGGCCGCCGTGGCTGAGGACTGGGCGCATCACATCTCAAATAGCCGCAAAATGACTGTCAGGTTGGCCAATACCTTCAGACAGGGCAGTGAGTGGCACTGACAGATTGTGGGCGTCTCGACGAGACCCGACGGTGGCCGGGCTGCAGCCAGGGAGGTCAGATGTGACAACGGCGTGCCGGGACTCTACGGCGGAGCGAGCGGGTCCATCGTTAGCAGGACAGAGCACAAGAAACAAAGGCCCCGGACGAATCCCTGCCACCAGATCGGAGCCACACTGCCAGCACCGGCATGGAGGTCGCGGCGGCTAGCCGGGCGATGACTAGATCCAAACGGCTTCAGGACCACGTGTTCCTCCATGACAGGAGGATTGATAGGGCTTCCCCGGAGATCCAGGGAGCTGGCAGCGGTGGAGGGCACCTTAGTCCTGCCCGGAGGGGTGCTCCTCCAGCAGCCGGGGAGTAGGGTGGTGTGGGCTCCATCTGGGGGAGAGCGGAGGATCAGGTCAAAGGATCAGGAGCTGCAGTGGCGCTGGGACTGGGGGGAGCAAATGGAGAGACTGGGAGGGGCTCCGCACCAAGAGTTCAGTTTTGGTCACATACTCCACGATTTAAAGACACACGCTGAATTCTAAAAGCAAGAAGAAGTGAACACAATACATTGTACCCCTGCATAACAATGAAGACACACCTTCACCGTCATTCATTCTGTCCATAACTTATGGCCATTTATAGGTCTGTGCATAATTTTAGCTTTTATGTATTTTTGGCATCAGATAATGTGAAATTCAGGCTGGGAGAGTAGGCTCAGAAACTGCCTGGCTTGGTTTGACAGGTCAGATTCATTTCTTCCATAATAAAGACGTCATTTTCTTGAAGTGATATCGGCAAGATTAAGGTCTAGTTCATACATTACTGGTAAACATCAACTGTATTTATAAAGTATGTATATGATCGGCATTGTAAAATGTATTACATTGAATAATAGATTATTCATCGAATATCCGTTAAACATTTTACTTTTTTTCTTTCCACTATTAACGAAAACTGAAGTAGAAATATCAGATTGTAGATTCTGAAGATTCTAAGTTCGTTTTGAGTTCTTCTGCCTGTAAACCATTCCCATCGGTTCAAGGAAATGTTACATGGAAATAAAATATTCTTGTAATCTGCATTATCATTTTATTTATTTTTGCATACGCATATAATAGCTATTTATATTCTTGTTTTAGATTTAAATACCTAGGTGATTAATAGTGTTTCTTGAAGCCGTTTTTTTTAAAAAATAACGCCGACTTATGTTTTAATAATCTAGCGACTGGTGCCTACCATTATGAAAAGTTGCAATCAGATCATACACAAGTTCGTTTCTTTTCAATTTATTCTGTTGCCATAGAAACTCTGCATCAGTATTTCGTTTTTGCTCCCAATGACGAAGGTGAGGGTCGGTAACAGAAGCCGTTTTTTGTTAATTCTAAACCAGAGAGTTTCTGTAGGCTACATGGCTTCCAAATACGCTCGGTGTTTATATCTTATTGTTAATCTTAATTAAATCACTAGGAAATGTGATTTAACGTGTAAATAAATCCGTAATTTGACAGGTCGTTCACTGGCGCTAGGTTAACATTTTCACCGCCTGAAACGCTTATCCTTCCACCCGATTAGATGTTACCTTACATTTTTGATGGTGCCTGTTTCGTATTTTGGTATTATGTGAAAATCACCTAAACAAACAATTCAGAACCCGCCTATAAAATTACTTCCTAACTGCTTATGTACAAACACTACATTTTCCAATATTTTTTAATTTAAGGAATGTTAAATTAAAACGTATGAGAAGATGAAATGGAATCTCCTGAAGTGAGATTACTGCGAGTTTTTTAAATTTTAGTCTTTAAGAATAAATAAATAAAACTAATAATTTTCTGTGTTAGAGGTCGCTTAATGCACCGTTTCATCCCCTGTATCAAACGAGGAAAAGCGCTAAATCTGAAGACTGTCTTAAAAATACTGTTGTCTTCATCTTTCTCAATGACCACGCACAGTATAGGACACACTACAGATTTTTATTAAATGTGCAATTAATAATCAGAATATACGTGATTTTTTACCTTTTGGTTAAAAATTAACCTTTTGAGGAAACGCTTTGAAAGGCGAGCGCCTGTTTTGTGCTGCTCTTCGACACGGGCAATGCAATACTTTTCGAATTTTTGGAAGATTGTAAAACTGGCGTGTAGTCTACTGTCTGTTTCCCAATAAACAGACATGACCTGGATTAATTTAGGCTAAAATCGCCTTTGTTGTTTAGATGGTAAAATGAACATAATTTTATTTGATTCCTGTGTGAATTAATATATACAGTAGTTAGAAAAATGTCTTGGTTGTCTGATTCGATGCCTGCTCATCAGTGGTCGGATTTCTAGAATAACAAAAGAATGTGTTTGTCCACCTAGCATCTGGTTTATTTTAATTAACTCTGGGTCGACAAGAAATATGGAACAACCCCCATCTACTGACAGATGAACCTCTGCCATCCGGTCTCCGTCACATACCCACTGCATTCGCACATCAGCAGAAATCATATCAGGAAACTCAAGGTAAGTGCGACGCCTTTCAGTCCAAGTGCTGGATACATTCATAGAATCATGTATGTAGCCTATATTTGTTTATTAATCTTATAACGCTATAGATAGAACTGCAATAGCAACGAGTAAAATAATGAAACCGGATTTTAGATTTGAAACACGTCGGTCTGTCTGGCATGTGAGATTTTTACATGTCTGTCAGATAATACAATATTGAAGCACGTGTGGAAAATGTATATTCGTGGTATTCACCGCTTTGGCAGGTCATTGCATTGGTGTTTTTTTATTATTATTAAACTATTATAGAGCATAACAATTATTATTATTATTTAAGAACCGCACCACACGATGCATTTTTACAGCACTACACCAGAATCTACATGATGTACGTTACGCTTTTATTTAATTTTTCCCTCTCCGCAGGATTTTCTATAGTTACGGAGTGTTACATCAGATTTGCGCGTTATAAAGCCAAACTGAAGACAAAGCAAGGATTCGACAAATGCACGCATTTAATTTCTATATAAAGTTATATATTTTATTCTAAGACCATTTTAGTCGCGTGCCACTTTGCGCTCCCTCGTTGGCAACAATGCAAAAAGGTAACGGCGTTTTGGAAAACACCGTTTTCAAATGCCACTGTTTTTCTGCGCTCCGTCTACGCAGCCTTACCACGGCCGTTCAGAAACAAATTTAGAAATGAGTTTGACGTGAATGCAAATAATTGCTTTAATTGGCCAAATGCCTGTAACTGCAGGCTTTGCATTTGACGTCCAATATTTTATATTATCAAAATGTTTTTAAATGTAACCAATATGTCTCAGCCATATTCTCCTTGACAAAAAAAAACTTAAGTTCAACAAAAAATGTAACAAAAAAGTGTGTGCGTGCGTGTGTGTGTGTGTGTGTGTGAGAGAGAGAGAGAGAGAGCGAGAGAGAGAGAGAGCGTGTGTGTTGGAGGGCGTGCCCATTAAAATAAATTGCCGGTGTCGTCTTCATCACTTAGCAGACGGCTAAAGAAGCTAACAGGGAAAGAGACAAATCGAAATGTACTATAAGATTGACTTAATTCGACAGATACTATACAGTCATTGTGGACTAATAGGTCAGTCTAAGGCTTGGCTGCAGGAGAACTCCATGGAGATTATTAAACTTGGGATCATAATTACGCCAATTAAAGATTCCTTGTCAAAAATTCTCTATCAGATATTTCTGTATTTGTTTATTGAAATAAATCACCAAATTAACAAATAGGTTAGGTGAAATCTTTGTCCTACAATGTGTGTGCGTGCGTGTGTTTTAATATTTTAAATGAAGGTAATTGCACATCTGTAATTGTAAGTTTAATTGGATAGGTTCAATAAAACACAAGCCAAAGTTGAATTGTCTGCCGGAAAAAAATGCTAAGAATTTCTTGTATAACACAACGAGCTGTAGGGTGACCCAAACAATCGTTAATTTTTGTGACGATTAAAATAAAAGAACAAACGTTTACTATTGCCAAAAAAATTAAGGTCGAATTTATTTTTACCCCAAATAATCACCGCTTATGTTCTTCTTATCCTGAGGAATATATTCACCAATTAATAAAAAAACAACTGTCATGGTAATATTCAGTTTTAATTAAACCAACCGGATTTTGAAGACATTTCAATTTTTGTTTAAACATTTCGTATTATAATAACTAATCGGTATTATCACCTTTGTTGTAAAAGATCACATTACTGCTGAAAAACGAGCACGTTTATGATTATTATGTTGGGCTACACGTGTAATTTAAAAATGGTCTGTGTTCTAAATACACTAACAACGAGTGTCTAAATTTATGACTAGCATTAACATTTATTTGACGTTTAACAAACAAAGGAATAATGTTCTTGAAATTATTTGTTTCACTACAAAAGGAGAAAAAGGCGAAGTATTAGCGCGAATACATACCACTTGTAACTGCTATTAACGTCGGTTGTTTTAATGACTGTGAATAATCACGTAGCACTTCAGTAATGAATTCAGATTAAATTAAACAAATATTCTGACTTTAAGGAATATATTCCAGCGCCATGGTTGTTACATGTATAAATCAGCTATCACGATCAGGCCTTGGAATTATTTTTGCATAAGTTTAGATGATTAATATATGGTGTTATTGAGTATTTTAGTATTCTGTTACTATTTGTCCTTGTTTTTTTACAGCCCAAATTACGCATCCGATATTTAGTGTCATCTACAGTGGTATTCTTAATACTTGGTTATTGTAAAACTATACGTGTTCATATAGAAAGGGCAGTTGTTGCTGATTAGAGTGCTGATATGGATTTATTACATTAAAAAGAAATATTTCCTTTCGGTAGTGATGTATTCTCTTAAAACGTTAAACTATAGTGGGGAATTTAAGTTATGGCAATAATGTAATATGGACTGGTTGTATTTTCCATCGTGGGGGGGGTGCGGGGGGGGGGGGTAAGGAATGACAGGTCTTTGTTGGTGACTAGAAATCAGTGGCAATTGAAAGAGGGAGAACTCCTCCTACCAAATTATCCAGACTGGGCAGGCTTCGGGACTCCTAACAAATAAGACAAGGCACCCAGATTCAGACAGTCCCAACCTGAGCTTCAAGCACATGGAATCTTTCAGGAAGTCTTGGACCGTCTAAACGCGTAATATTAATTTTTGTTTTATAACGAGCCCCCCGGCTCTAACTTTAGTTCTGTTATTATCAGGACTACACTCTTTGGACGGCATTAACGCGGCTGGAGAACCATTCCTGCACTTTTTGCTCGCTCCTATATCCTGTATTCCTTCCCCGAGATTGGCGCAGTGGTACAGAAGTGACGCTTTGAATTTCGGCGAATTTTTTTTGTTGCTCCAGACGATCCAGACACTGCTTGGATGATCTAGACTCCGGGTGGAGCAAGGCAAATTAAAACGCTTGCACGGAACCTCCACCAGCTATGCTTTTCCACGGGATCTCCGGGGATCATATTCAAGGGATCATGGAGGAGATGGAAAGGCGATCCAAAACAGAGTCTCGTCTGGTAAAAGGCGTCCATATCAACGGAAGGGAAACGGTAGGATAATTACCTTACAAAAAACAATGCATTAGGTAAAATAGCATGTAACCGCTTTTTGCAACTATATACGATGTTTAGTCTACGGGTTTAATTTGTTTATGTAAATCAAATCTGTGGTACAACGTATTTGCTTCGTTATTTCCCCAAACAGCGGTACACCGACGATAAAATGGCCTACGCCGTCACACACTAACACACAAGTCAGGTAATATGTAAATATGAAAGAATCAATAAAATGTATTCAATATAACTATTCAATAAAATATAATTAAATGCCTACTGTTTACTCGTATTATTTCCCACCATAGTAAATAAAATTGAAATGGGTTTACGAGTTAAACACGGTCTGCTTCATCTAAGAAAAATAGAGAATACTTGACAAAATTAAAACTTTTGGTGACTGTTACCAAGACTTTTTAAAAATACAAAATACACTTAGAATTTTTTTCAGAAAATGCAATATGTAAAATGTAAGTTAAATAAGTGATAACCACAACTAAGTGTTTCGTACAACCATCTGTGCTTTGATTAAACATTAATGTTTTTATTCCTAAAGTAACAAAATAGGTTATTGATAGCAACTTATAAACATTTTTTTATTCTAAAAGTTCAATTCTTAATTTCATTTCTCAGTGGTGGATTTAGCTGAATGATGCATAAATTCATTGCTAGTTTACACAAATAACCGTATAACACATTATTATTTTTTTGTATTTAAATAATCGAAAAACGTAATATGACATAATTCGTATACCCTGATATGTTAGCTAATAATAATAATAAAAAGAAGAGCAGCTTCATATTTAAGCTTAATTTAAAGTAGCCTTCTTAAGCTCGTGCTGAACACTGAAGACTCCTAAACATGCAAATTAAAATGACAAGCTTTAACGTATTTACTTGAAAAATTAATAAAATATAATTTGAATGTTGATCACACGTGTAATTTTCCTGTCACTTCTGTTTTACAGACCCTGCCCACAATGAGGCCGGAGAAGCCCGCGTTGTGCGCCGGATGTGGTGGTAAAATCTCCGATAGGTATTATTTGCTGGCCGTCGACAAACAGTGGCATCTGCGGTGCCTGAAGTGCTGCGAATGCAAGCTCGCGCTGGAATCGGAGCTCACGTGCTTCGCAAAGGATGGTAGCATTTACTGCAAAGAAGATTATTACAGGTGAGAGATGGTGGTACGTATAGTGCAGTCGAATCGGTTATCGGCACTAATCTTATACTGTGTATGGAAATGTTATAACACAGAAAATACTTTTGGACCGTTTCAGTCTAAAGTACATAGCGTTGGCTACTTCTTGTATTTTTTTACGAAATAAAAAGCCAATGTTAATTTAGTAGCCTAAATGTGGTAAATGGTAATTAAATTGGTAAGACTTACAAAAAATAATTGTGGAAAGAAAAATTGGCATATTTTACACTGAAAATTTGTTTTCCACGTAGAAGTATAATTTCCTTAGAAATTCCTTCGTTAACCTATGTATTCCTATTATTATAAACGTATTTAGGGACATTGCAGTGTCGAATGCATATTAAAATTTGTGTTTGAATTTGTATTGTATTTACATTGTTACTTGGTTTTCTTTTCTGTTGAAATTTCCGCGTAATGCAATTCCTATAACAATGAACTGGGTGTAACATTTTAGGCATGTATTCCTATCAATAAATCATTTTCAATATTTTTAAATGACCGCGGTCTTGAGAAACGGTGTATTGTTCTTCACAGTTATTTAAACTAGATATTTTAAACAATAGACGTTCGTCTAAATCTGAATGATTAATGAAATGACTTTCGCTATTTTAGAAGGTTCTCCGTGCAGCGCTGTGCCCGCTGCCACCTTGGCATCTCGGCCTCGGAGATGGTGATGCGCGCCAGGGACTCGGTGTACCACTTGAGCTGCTTCACTTGCACCACCTGCAGCAAGACCCTGACCACGGGCGACCACTTCGGCATGAAAGACAACCTGGTGTACTGCAGGGTCCACTTCGAAACGATTCTGCAGGGAGAGTACCACCCTCAGTTAAACTACACCGAGCTAGCAGTTAAAGGAGGCGGATTGGCATTGCCGTACTTTAACGGTACGAGCACCGTCCAGAAAGGAAGGCCGCGGAAACGGAAGAGTCCGGCCATGAGTGTAGACATTGCGACTTACAATGCAGGTGAGCAGTGCTATAAATGCAATACTCAATATAACGTATAGTGTATTACACTTGTAATGGATCTAGTCAACTGGAAACTTAGGCCTTGCATTTGATACTGACCGCGGTAAATATATATAGGCCTACTTTGGTATTTCATGTAATTTAATTCTTGGTGCTTTATTTCGTTCTAAACCAATAGGCCTAATACGCTTCAAGGAAATGTCCACAACTAGCATATATAAAATAAAGACAATTTTTTTTTTTTTTAGGAATATCTTCTTCATTTCTAAAAGCTGTAGCTGAATTTTTTTTATATATATATATATATATATATATATGTGTGTGTGTGTGTGTGTGTGTGTGTGTATATATGTGTATCAATTTACGTAGCGTAATTTATAACTTTATACGTGTTTACACTATCAACTTCTTTATTGTCCTTCTTGGATTTCATAGCCACTCCGTTTCTCAAGATGAAAAAATATGTAATTACTACGACTTAGGCATGATCCTATTATCCGTGTTAATTATTTAATCTGTAGTCCTTTTCATTTGTAATAAGAAAGTAGGCCTATTATAAATGTGCGTTATAAGTGTACAAAAATTAAGCAAACGAAAAATCTGCGTTAGCTGTGCCTTCGGCCGCTAAACTTTACGCTGACTTTCTTGACTGGAGTCGAGGAAGGGTAATCTGCGTGTTAATTGTTCTATGTTAATTGGAAGTGACGTTGCGAATCCCTGGCCGCCTACCAGCTTTTAATCACCGTCAGAAGGTCAGCGCTGTGCACATGAATAGGCTAAGGGAACCGAGCGTGGCAAAATCGCACGGGAGTATTTAAAATTGAATCATGTCTTAAATCACACGTTTAATAATCATTAATTACCCCTATACGTCACTCCCGTTTATACCTGCCTTTTATACACACATTAAAGATATATTTATGTATTACTTATAATATATTATAACAGACTGATAGGTGTGTAAGACTGTACAACGAGAAAATGATTAATAAATGCTAATTTAAGCCTGCCAATAGAATTAACATATCTTAGTTTCGACTATTTTGATGCTTTTCATTTATGTATAGTAAAATTATTATAACTCATATATTAAGACGCCCCAAATTAAGATGCAATTAGCTTTGCTTTTGTTTAGATTTCAACAGACCAAAATAGGCCTGCATTAAATTATTTATTTGATGAGCGAAGTCAGGAGGCGTTTGTCGATGTTGTAGAGACCCCTGGTGGACGTGTTTGAAATGTTAAAAAGTAATAAAATTGAAAGAATTGTAAATTGGACGAGGGAGTTACGGTGGTGCGCCCATTTTTGAGAATGCGGCTTCCTGCTTTACAGCCGCGGCTCTGGCCGCTATTTACGCAGCGTCCGCCGCGTCGCTTTTTGTCTAAAGGCTTACAGGTCTAGTGATCCTGTATGTATGGCCATTACTAAAAATAAAAATATCTGGTTTTCACATAGTTACTAACGAACTGCCCCTTCTAAAAGGGATCCCAGTCGATGCATTAGTAATTTAATGTATGGATTAAGTGTATGGATACCATTTGCAAATAGTGGACATTTAACCCCCATTCGGATTTACACCATATTTAAACTAATCGCTTTACTAACGGTATGATATTAATATATTTATATTTACCTGAGTCGTACAAAATTGTAACTTTTGTGTAATGGAGGGTAATATGAATATTAATACCACAACTGATAAATAATTTATGATCACTATGAAAACTTGTTTGAAAGCGCGGTGTTACTATTTCCTACCTAGTTAGTTGTTTTTCGCGGCTGTTTTTAGAGACCCGCTGAGATGCATGTTTTCCAAGGCTGCCGCTTACAGTTCCTTCTGCCGCTTAGTCATGTAAGCTAAGTATAGTCACCCCATCGATGTACGTGCATTTTGTCACGTGAACAAAGTCAGAATTGTAATAATCAAGTGGGAATATTTGAACACTGTCGCCCCAACATGTCACTTTGAGAGGTGGACAAACCGCAGACTCGAAGGCACGTTCAGGCAGTACACGTGTCTCATTGTTCAAATTTTTGATTTAGATGGTTTTGAGGAACTTCCTACCAAATTGCTCAGTGCTGTTTTGCCTGGCATCATATACAAATGCCCAAGTGTAGATGGTCCTTTTTATGTCCTTTTATGTATAAAGTGTTTAATCTGCATAATATAGAAACTGAATAGAATAGAGCAGAATCTTTCTATCTGTCTTATCTACCTGTCTGTCTGTTTGCCTGCCTGTTTTTCTGTCTGCCTGCCTGCCTGCCTGTCTGTCGGCCTGTCTTCCAACCCATATTATCCACATCGAAGACAGAAACATCAGACCCAAAAGATGCAAATTGAGAAGTGCATGCAACAGAATTGCAATTTACAGTAATTTAGAATTAACGATTTTCTGACACTCAAAATATGCATGTTAGGTAAACAAAAAGTCTTAAAAATTAGTATATATCAGTCATCCTATATCCTCTTTCAGGGTTGCTCATCATTTTCTGATTTAGCAAGGTTATAAAAGAAATGACACACTGTAACTTGTACTTATTGCTTGGACACATTATTGAACGCAAGTATGAATCTGTTTCTTAGTTTGGTCAGATGACCAAGAGCAAAGCTTCCCTCTGCACACAGGCTGTAACGAGAACGACGCCGACCACCTGGGCCGTGACCAGCAGTCTTACCCGCCGTCCCAGAAGACCAAGCGCATGCGTACGTCATTCAAACACAACCAGCTCCGCACCATGAAGTCCTACTTCGCCATTAACCACAACCCGGACGCAAAAGATCTGAAACAGCTTGCCCAAAAAACCGGACTCACGAAAAGAGTCCTGCAGGTAAGCATCCCTTACCTTACTTTTCACCCTAACAGATTAGAAACTCAATCTGTGTCTTCTAGAACTTTCTGCTTATGTAATGATCGTGTTTCACTTTCTCCATCCCTTTTTGTGTGTGGTTTTCTTTTTTATTATTTTGCATTTGGAGCCATTTTTCATGCTTTAGTGTTAGTTCTGAGGCAGAGTAGATGAAGTTTCAAGTGGATAGGATTGGTATATTTTTGGTCATAGAGTATCTTCATGGATTCTAGAAAGTAAATACATATAAAATGTTTGTCTTAAAGATCATTAATTCCTGTGGAATATTTAAGAATGTCAGAGGGGAAATACACAGTAATTTACATGTGCACAAAAGTTGTCATATTATTTAAAATCTATAATATATTGACATACTGCTGGATGCAACATTCTGCCTCCATTTTGGCCAACATTATGGGTTGGTCCTTAATTCCTGATGTTAAACTAAAACCAAAACCAGCACCTCAGCTTAAATGTACCCTAAACGTTATTGTCGTCCCCTCTTTTTTCCAAAAAAAAAAAAAAAAGTAATTGTACATTGCTCAGCAAATCTTTGGTGTTAATTAAATACAGAATAACATGCATTTTAAAAAATAAATAAATAATAATAAACAGACATAATCGGAGTTTTGGAAGTAAAGACGTTGGGATTGGTTTGCAGGTTTGGTTCCAAAATGCCAGAGCCAAATTCAGAAGGAACGTATTGCGACAGGAGAATGGGGGTGTTGATAAGGCCGAAGCCACGCCCCTTCCTCCGCCCTCATCCGACAGCGGCACGCTCACCCCACCCAGCACCGCGACCACACTAACAGACCTGACCAATCCCTCTATCACTGTAGTGACATCAGTGACCTCTAATCTGGACAGCCACGAATCTGGGAGTCCCTCCCAAACTACCTTAACAAACCTTTTCTAACATTTTTTTTTCCTTATTTTTTTTTTTTTTTAATTATTTTTTTTTTAACAAGACATTGCAAGATATTTTTAATGACCGGAGAGAGACAAATCTTGGAAGAGCAAAGAATCAAATAAACCAACAAAAAAAAACAAAATTTTTGTGTGTAGGAATTGCTTGGGGGTTTATTTTGTAGCTAGATATTCAGTAATTGGTGTTTAAGTATCGGGTGGATTAATATCGATGATAACTGTGTGGAATAAAATCATGGCTTTTGAGAAATAAATCATAAACATTTCAACGTTATGTTGAAAATCATGGTAATACATCCAAAACATCCTATTTCATTTAGTATAAAGGCAACACTGTTAAATAATGTCAGAGCTTATTCTTCAACTCATAAATTAAATTTATTTTGTATGTATTTGGAATATGTCCGCCAATCAGCCCAATTCTTTATATATGCACTATATCCAAATCAACAGCTCCAACTGGGTAATAAGCAGTTTATCATTCTAGCTAATGTGTAGCGTATGAACTTAAAATAACCTGCCATCACACAGATTATAAATAAATAAGTAAAAACTAATGCACACAAACATAAATAAATTATTAATTAGAATTTAGATTAAAAAAGTATAATTCAAAATCCTGCTGGTAAAGTAAAACTATATATTTTTTTCAGCTTACAGCTTACCTGTGAGAAAATCGAGATATATACTGTGGTAAATGTTCAAACAACCTGCACATCTGCATTCGATCAAATCAAAATATGATAAAAAAAAAAAAAAAAAAACAATTTGAAGAATCGATGGTCTTACAGTGGAATAGATGACAGCAGATCACTTTCGGGAAATCCCACTGCTGTGGCATTTGTCCAGATGTGGCATTTGACGGATGTTCTTTAAGCAAGTACAGGAAGACACCTTGACGGTGGGCGGAGCCGGGAGCAGTTAAACTGTAGCCCATTTGCATTCCTCAGACAGATTTAGCCATGGGGGAGACATTAATGGAACACTTGAGTCACAAC
>JAODKF010000049.1:7405310-7424155 GCA_026779585.1 Mormyrus proboscirostris | reverse complement strand
CCCCCCTCCCCCCAACCCCCCCCCCCCCCCAGGGCTTAGAAGATGCAAACAAAGACAGCTTGGAGCTGAAGTACCAATCTGATGGCCCATCTGACGTGACACCGCTGAATTG
This sequence comes from Mormyrus proboscirostris, assembly GCA_026779585.1. NCBI lineage: Eukaryota > Metazoa > Chordata > Actinopteri > Osteoglossiformes > Mormyridae > Mormyrus > Mormyrus proboscirostris. The sequence goes on along the minus strand of JAODKF010000049.1, from coordinate 7,424,043 downwards.
TCCAGGGTGTTCAAATTCAATTGAAACAACCAAGACAGACAGATAAGCTGAGAACATATAATTCTAGAAGTGTAAAAACCTTAAACAAGTGGAACATGAGGCAGTTAATTAAAACGTTATCCACACCCAATCTTTTTTTAACGTTACATTTATTTCTTTATGGACACTTACCACTGAACAGACCAAAAACTTTTTCCTTCTGGTCCTTACTGAGGTTAAGTACATTTCATTGTAAGTGTGTCAAAATTTGTTCTTTTGTAGAACAAAATGGTACAATTGATCTACTCTTATAAAGTAGATGCCTAACTCAGTTCTGCTATGTGCCTTATTCTATAACTTGGAAGAGCTTGTGAGATTCAGGATATGTGTCTTTTGTTAACTAATTTACATCCTTTTATTGGCTCGTTAATTTTGTACTGTTATCTTATTTCTGAAGATCTTTCGATGGTACCTGCTGTTCAGATGGGATGATAATATCATAGGCACTTGTGTACTCTCTCAGATATAATTGAGTAGTCCAAGAAATCTGATCTATTGATTTTTTGTGTTTATAGTACAGTAACTGTTCTAACAAGATTGTCCATGTTTCCTTGTTTCTTGATAAAGATGGTGTATAGATATTATTTCCCCTTAGATATTTATGGACCAAACGGTTGTTATATATCTTATTAAATTTGTGTGAATAAAAATACTTTGCTTTAAATGACTTTTATTTTACTATATTTACAATTTGAATGTGTTGAGTATTATATAAGAATGAATGGCACTGTTTACACTGTCTATTTTTAGTGTCATGATTAAATGTTCACTGATAAAATGAAAACTTTTTACAGTTTCTATTCTTTTAAATTTTCATGGTGTTCATCATTTTGAAGTAATACCCCTTAGATACACAATTATACCTCTGTGATCAGTACCAAAATGTAGATGTTTAATGCATGACTATAGCTACTTATATTACATGAAACAAAGTGATTGCTGAGAAGCATTATATTAATTTACTGAAGAATTGAAGTAAAACAAAATGCAGACCCCATACAGCCAGGTTGCTCTGTAGTTTAATAAATTGTTACTCTATGATTTCTTTCAGGGAGAACAAATCTTGGGGTATTTCAGCCACTCCTCCCGACGTTTGAAAATTCCCTAAAGTATTAAAAGAAGGAAAACTTTGATCGGAATTCCTCACCGTTGAAGACAAAGACAATTAGGATAAAATTTTTACAAAATTACAAAAAAAAATAATAACAATATAATAAAAAATGTAAAAATCGACCTTAAAAATATTTCCTGAATGTTTGAGTCCGTCACCTGAGGAGAAACCACTGTATTTTTTTTTAAGCTGTCATTGTCAGACAAGATTTGTACTGGAATGAAGTTTTCACCATTAAAAAAAAAACTTGTACATATTCATAAATATATATCAGAGCAACCTGGCAGCAAGGAGAAGGGTAGAAGGGGCAACTGCATGTGATCAAGGAAACAGACAATAAAATAACGTTCAGTAATAATACCCTGGTGCAAAACACTTGTACAAAGGCACATTTACTACAGCATCAGCTTGATGGTTATTTTTTTGTTACGAATTTGATTCTGAGCATCATGTGATTACCATGAAACCCAGAACAGCAGCGCTGCCACGACACGTGGGCTGACCTCAGAGACGGACAGGCTTTGCCGTCTGCCTGTGCCAAAAAAACAAAGAATCAAATTTTGCATGCACTTTTCCACTTTGTTGACATTTCCTAATATGTACGGGAGATACTTTCTGTTTGATGCATCCGTTTTTGTTGTCGACAATAATAAACAGCTATCTGGAATTGCTTTCTTGATGCTGTTACATTGCGGTGTCATTAGGGCCCGAACGTTTCGCTGATGATTGCATTTGATTTTTTAATAGAAGTCGTTTTGCTTTGATAGTCACCTGATTCCTTATTAGAAGAACAGCATACTATACTGTCTGAGGAATGTGTACAGTTGAAAATGTAATGAGGAATGGTGTTATGTATGAACTCACTGCACCACGTTGTTACTTAACTGAATATAGGATGCACAATAGTCTTAAAATGTTGATAACCTATGAGCATGAATGATGTAACCTATTTCTAAAGAGCCACCAGGTTCTGTAATGCCTGCCTTTATCAGAGTGATCAGTAGTTACCTACGGTCTTTGGTGACACTTAGAAAAGAAAACAAAGTATTCTAATATCGCCAACACTCTGATTCCCTAAGACATAGACCAGGGCTATTCACCTCTGGCCCTCGATTCCAAATCCAGGCCTTGTTTTCAGTTCTCCCAGGTAGTTAGTTTACTCATTACTGATTCTGATTGGTCAGAGGCTTCACACCTGGCTCACAGATGAAGGAAGGCTGGAAAATCGGCAGGGCTCAGACCTCGAGCTGCACAGCCCTGACATAGACATAGCAGAATCGCTTGACAACAATAACGGCACATTCTGTGAACAACCCAGTGCCTTTTAAAAGCAGGACAATCCCCTAGCTAACACAGGGCACTGGGAGGAATAACACCCATCTGTGGACATCCAGGCATTTCAGGGTGGTACTGCCTCTAAGTGGCTAGTATTGTAGCCTTACAGGTCCAGGGTTTGATGTTCAAATCCTAGCCCTGGTTATGGGCTTTTCCCTGAGTACTCTGGTGTCCTTCCACAGTCCAAAAGCTTGCAGCCAGGTGTCTCTAAATTGCCTATAGTGTGCCTGTGTGCACCACAATGGACTTGTATCCCATCAAGGGTGTTTTCGGCCCTGTTCCCTGTCATCCCTGGGAAAGGCTCCAAGTGTGTCTGTACTGGACAAGGAGTTGAAAGTTATATGGATCATTCTGCTTCTGGTCTGCCTGTACTGCCCAGATTTGCCAGATTTCATGTCCGTTAATGCCTCTGGTGCTGATTTCGTCTACTCACGCAGAATATAAAAGCTTGACTGGCCATTAAATCTTTAACGTTATGAGTAGCCAGGCTGGGAGTTTAGGTGTGAAAGGGTTAGGAATATTATGTGCCACTGAATTCTAAATTTGTCTGTAAAAGAAACTTCTGGCATAGTAGATTGGTGGGGAACTCCCTCGCACTCCCTAACCATGGCATGTAGTCGTGGGAGGCAGTCGGGGTGCAGAAAGGAAACCCACAGGTATCCGTGGAACACACTCAGACACAGGCGCAGAGCTGGGAGCAGATTCAAACCCACAGCCCAGGAGATGCGTGGTGACAAAGCTACTCACTGAAACACCCCCACATCAAAACAACAGGGATATCTCTATTAGCACATTAGCTGGCTTTCAAGCACATAAGGAATTCATAATGAGATGAATTAAACACAATTTGTGGAAAGGGGAATAAAGTTTTAACCTTACAACTGAACAAGCTGACCTGTTATTATTCAAAATCTGTGTAAACCAAACGTAGTCTTCAGAGTGTCCAATGACATTTCTAATAGCAACTTAGCAAAGTAAAAAGGCTGGGAGGTTTAGCCAGAAAAGGAATCATGGGGAAGGCTTTGGGGGGGGGTGAGCGTGAGTCATATTAACAGGAAGCAGCATGACCCACATTCTTTGGCCTGAACCTACCAAAAAAGAGCTATCGAGAGGGGAAGGTGGAATGTTGAAATATGCTCAACGTCTGATCAAGGGAAATGATTCATCATGCTATGATATTATGTCTATGCAACTAAATTAACTGTATGTGTCAATGTGCACTGACCTTGACTATAACTGACCTTCAGACACAACTGCTTAATGTATGTAATCAATGCAGACAACATATGCATAAAAGAGTTTTGTGCACAAATTAGATGGAATATTACCTGGAAAACAGGAAATAAGCTCCTGTATGCAGTACTTGGCCGAGAATAAATATACTTAAAGCCAGGCTTAAAGCTGGTTTTCTGGGGGGAATTTATGTCAGTCCAATATGTCGATTTTTTTTGCTCTTATTTTGATGGCAAACATTGGTGTCAGCAAAGCAACAGTTGCCTGACAACACTGGCGATTCGAGCCCAAAAAAGAGGGCGGCAACACAGAGAGCTGCAAGCCTGACTTGCACTTGGCAACGTGCAATGAGTGCATTACTCTGACAAGGTGTCAGACTCACGATGGCCGTGTAATAGGGCCTTCTGCCAGTTCCGAGTCACCGCCTCCCTTTGCTATTGCTAAGCACATATATCGGCCCCATATACTTGTCGCTAGGCATGCATCACATGCGGAAAGAGGCCTAAGCGCTCTCTGGGTTTATATGATGCAACATCTACAGAAAATAATGATGCATACAACTGGGGTTTGCTCTGGAGGAACGTAAATTTGACTAAAAAGTGCTCAGAGGGTGTCTGCTACGCGCAGGATGCAGCAATACTCCTAATTCCAATAAAAAGTGTGCCTTTTAACTATGAAGACTGGAAACAGGTCATTTATAGAGATATGGACATTAATGCAGCCTGAATACATGGAGCGCAAAACAAACATCTCTCACAATGAGCCCCCCAGTCTTGTTTTCTCCGTTTAAAACTTAAAGGGGAATGAACACAACTGATAACATATATGAGGAAAAAAGCGTCAAAATATTATTGATAAATACAATATGTTGGAAATTCTACAATTTGTTAAAGGTGGCTGAATCGCCATATAAGCCTTTCATCCATCATTGTGTATGTGGAATTTATATTAAACATATTAGAAGTACATTTCACCTTCAGTTACAAATACTTGCTCAAAAAGAAATTAAAATTAGATATAGCAATATTCCAGATGAGGTTAAAAACGCACAAGCTTGTCAAGAGTGGGTTTTCACGGACCTGTCACTTCTCATATGCCGTCATAATTATTCACTCCAAGGTTTGAAAGCCAGAAATGAGCCACCAGTCACCAAACATCACCAGTCTCTTCAAAGGTAAAGGTGGGTGTATATAAAAGACAGAATAAAACTTATTTAGCATTTATTATTATTTTTTTGCTAACAACATAAATGATATCTCCTCTCATGTGTTTCTTTTTAATTTTTGTTGTTAGTCACGTTTAGTGATAAAGCAGCAGCACGTTTTAATTTGCAAATATAAGGTTAACAGCAGGTCTGTTAAAGTTCTTACTTGATGAGTGGGAGACACACTACACAATGGGTGTTATTCTTGAACCAGACCTTTTATATTTATAATATACTGCCAATGAACGGGTTCCTTAATTAAAATGAACACATATTTGCCAAAAAAAAATCAAACTACGAGAACATCAACACGTTATGTTAGAAGGAATGTGAATTAATATGGCATTAATTTACGAAATGATGTCATAATAATCTTTAAGATTTTGCAGATGTTACCTAAGGAACAGCTGGTTTAATTTGTAGACTACACTTGATGGATTATACAGGACAATCTTCTGTAGCTTTGTCAAATAACAGCATAGTTAGGAAATTAAAACATTGCATGTTTACTAATAACTGGTTAAAACCCTCAGCTCCAAACTGGACTGCCTCTCTGGTAAGGGCTCAAGATTATGAAAACGATGAAGAAATTATAAGGAATGCACGGTCATGGCACCTTCGTTATCCAACATCACTATTAAATGCTAAAAAAATTACAATTTACTTTTTAAACGTTCAGTATGTTGACTTCCTCAAATGTAACCACGTGTAGTGCACAGTCACAAATTATACTCTCGGATGAAAATTCTCTTGCCAGCCACATAATATACGCAAACACACACACCAGGAGATTGCACGTAGGGCACATTGTTAATGGAAAGTAGGATACACATATCACGAGGACTTGCGACATTTAATATTCACATGTATTAATTTTAAGTCGAAAGCATTATGGTCCTACGCTAGGCAGGGTCCCACCATGACCCGCGTCCCGCCCCTTTTCTACGGGAACCACTGGCTGTTTACATGACCGGTACCGAGCTGGAATGGAGACCAACTGACTAGAAGTATAATCTCTCCCGTCCAGATCTGAATCACCCTGCCCGATTTTCCACAGGGCAGCTGCGTTAGACCCTCTCTTCTCTCCTCCCAACTCTCCAGCCCCGATGTGCCCGTAGCAGGCAGCAGCGAGCGACGCACGGAGACAGCGGCCGAAGGCGAAGACCGCCATCGCGGCATCAGGAGTGCCAGCGCCACGCCGCTTCCTGGTGAGGAGCCCCGCGGCTAAGGGTTAGCGCCCCAAGGCGGCGTCGTCCGATTAACCGCGTCCGTCCTTTCCTCCGGTCACCTAGTGACACTCCTGCGAAACGCTCTTCTCCGAGAAGTTTGTCCTTTTCCCAGTTTTACAACTTTAAACGTCCCCCCCCCTCACGCGCCCATTGCTGTATCCTCTTGAGCAGCTAGCCGGCTAGCTAACTTCCCTGAAGTACACGGCACTGCCCGCCGGTGTGGTGATTAGGTCAGATAAGCGCTTGCTACTTCGTCAGAAAGCCTTAAACTGGGTTAGACCATGGACTGGTAAGTTAAGATGGATAACTAGTACTGTGTTCAGACGCCAGTGGTTACGGCCAGCTGCTTCGTAGCCGGACTTGGTTAAGTGTGATGTAGGGGGCTTAGCTAACTTGCTAACGGTCTGTTGTAGTTAGCTAACTACCAGTTTCACGCCTGTTAACTAATTCGATTTATTTTTATTGTTTATTTAAAAGGAGCATAAACAGCCTTAGCTTAGATTTCACAGTTATGGGCGCTGTCAGCCTGGACGGCGCAGAAAAACGATAACCCCGGTGACAGCTGATTAATCTGCTAACTTTCATTTCCACACCCCTTTACCTCGATATTTGGGATTTTTTTTTTCTTAATTATAATAAATTTTGCTACAGCAAGCCTACTGGTTGTAGGTTGTATAGCAACTACCAACGTGTAACATGTAAGCAAATGAGTCTGAGATTGGTTAGCTGCAGTATAGCTACATCGCAGCTAGCTGAGGAAAGAGACGGTTCCGTAATACATTGAGTAGGTGAGATGCATCTGTCATATTTGATTTTTTTTAATTATAATTTTGGTCAGCTCTTTCCATTGGCAATCATGGCAGTTAAACATGGCATATTCACTGAAGCCAACCTGTATAATTAGCTGCCTTTTCTGGTGATACCTTCTCACCTAGGAAACTTGTTGAATATACCCAAATAGATTACTTTCTTTAAGTTCCCATAGAAAGAAGGAAAAAAAAAATGGAATTCCTGAAACCCATGTGTGATATGGACTTTTTTTTTTTTTTTTTTGCAAACCATGTCTTCAGAAGCACACAAGGGAAGCCAGAGCTCTGTTCTATTCACAGCCTGCCGATGGCTTTTTAATTGACATAAGAGGTGGCCTTGTCAGCAAAAGTCAAAGTGAGGTGCCACGTTTTGGCAGGAGATGTTCTTTTTTTTGGTTTAGTGTCTGAAGTCACTTGTGCAAACAGGTTTTCAAACATGAAGCCTTTTGTTTTTACAACCTTACATCCCAGAGCCCTTTAGGGTTGTATGTTACATTAAGCCGTCGCTTGACTGACAGGTGACACCTGTCAAGGTTGAAGCTGGAAGCCGCCGCCCATAGATGTGTGAGGTGTAGGGCTTTATCTGGAGGGATGTTCAGGAAAAATCTGAAGTGAAAAGTTACAGCTGAATAGTTAAAAGTTCACTGATAAATGCCCGTGATGAAAGTGAATTATTTAGATTACGTTTTTTCCTTTCTTTTCTTAGGTTTAACAAATCCTTTTATTTAAAGCGACTCTCAGCTTACAGTTTTTTTTTTTATATTCTTTGACAAATTCGTCAGATGGGTATCGTTTGTTGAAGCTGCACAGGTTAAATCCCTGCCCAAAGATGCCTTTACTAGCAGCCATCTAGCTAAAAGTCTTGTAATAATCACCTATTGTCCTAAATAAATCTTCAATGATGCTAGAGAATTTAATTGTAAAGATCTTTCATATGTTCTGTATGAATTATGTGTTTGCTTAGTGTTTTTTTTTTTTGCTATGCTAATTAACTTAAGGGCTTGCCTTGTATTTGAGTGGATTCTTGAGGAACTAGTGTTGTCAGGCACAGCGAGGGAAGCGCAATGCTGATGTGGCTTTGGCTGTAGGCTGCATAGATTTGCCTTCTTCATCTAAAATGTGGTTTGCTAACTTGCGGTTCGAAGGCTAAGTATGAGCACAACATGCCTGATGACCATTTCGTCAGTCACATTAGTAATTAATATTTTATTTACATTCACATGTAATTCTTACCTGCCGCTTTTTTAATTCAATGCCGCTTCTTAGCCAGTTACACAGTAGGATATTTTACTGGAGCGATTCAAATGAAGCATCTTGTTCAAGGGTACTTCTATAGGATGTTCCTGGGACTTGAACAGACAGTCTTCAGGATAAAGAGTCCATGTGCTTAACTATTACATTACCCACTGAGAAATAGTATTTGATGCATTTTCGTACAATATGGTTTATATGTCGATAACTGGCTACTTTTCTGCTATGAGATTCACACACACTACTGGTTTGTTTGATGACCGGCCAGATTTTAAAGGTTCTCAGGTATCTAGGTCTGTGTAGAGACACTAGTGCATCTTTTGAATAGACTGCTGGGACAAGGTTCACACGCTTGCTTTCAAACGTAAATTCGCGCTCCTGCAGCAGTGTTGCCATATGGTGATGCCAAAAGCAGTAAGCAGTGGTTTGATGAGAAGAGGGAAAATGTAGTGGGTTCTTCATCCGTCTCTTATGCAGTGGGATGGGAGATTCCTGGTTTTTTACTCTTTGTTTTATTGAGTCCGAGAGCCGGTACATTGATCAACATTCATGCAGCTATACTGTCTGAATTATTACTACCTGGAGGGAGAAACAAATGTGGTGTAATGTCACCAGTACACTGTATACATGTCAGTTACTAGTAGGCATGTAAAACACAGTCATCTTCTGCATTTACATTGGACAGTTAGATATGTGTCTGTAACATTTGTAAAAATATGCATTTTCTGCACTTAATGGTGGGATCGTTGACTAGACATTTGGCTGGAATGATGTGTTTTAATAAGTTATTTTTGATGCATGAGAGTGCTCCTCTTTGTTTTGTTATAGTTTTAGCACAGATCCCTCACGTGACGAGGTATGTCTGTGCACTACAGAACCCTACGTGCTCGCCGTCATGAAATTATAGATGCATTTGCTACTCTAAACAAGCCGGCGAGGGCGGCGACAGCATGCATATGCCATAGAACGAGATAAAAATAGAACCCACCTCTCTTGCCACTTATATGTTAGCACTTCAGTGAATGTTTAGAGGTTCCATCAGGATCCAGGGAAAATGTGGGAGTGCAAATTATGAAAGATTTTTGTGAGTTTTCCCCCCGTATGTCAGGTAGAGGAGCATCGGTGAGCGCCATGCAACCCCATTAATAGGAGTTTTATTCCATTTGGCCCGTGGCCAGCTTCCAGCCTGCGGTGAGGCACAGAGATCCCTTGCCATGGGTCTGCCAGTATGAGGCCCTCTGTGTTCACAATAACTGGGAAACAAGCAGCCTTTTGGAGGCTGCAGGAAGCAACCATGTTGTTTCAGAAGTCCTGCCAAGTCGGACCCGGGGACCTCTGCCATTGTGGTTGTGGGCAGCGAATGAAAGTCTTTCGCTCATGTCTGAAGCAATGCCGGGAAGCCGATGGGGTATTTAGATGTGTATGGAGGTCTCTGTGTGGACTGTTCGGGGCTTTTTATTTCTTATTTTCCCCTTTTTCTCGCAGGCAAGCGTCACGGAAGCTGCTACACGGCCCTGCCGCGGCATGCTTCCTGGCCGGAGGCCAGCTTCCACGGACAGCTTAACCGGGAATATTTCCCAGCACGTGCTGTCCCGGAGTACTGCGCACTGTCGACAGGGTGTGAACGGTTAAAGCCGTATTTATTACATTTGCGGAGCTTGTAAACCGTGTATGACAAAGCTGGGTGGCAGGGAACTGCAGGTGCTGTGGGTTTGTCTATCTATAAAATCTGCAGATGAAAGGACAGGCCTTGCTTTGAACAGGAGCTCGAAGTCACATCATCTTGCCTTTATTTTTGTGCACTTCCTCTGGAGGGAAAAATGGAAATTTATGGTTTTATATGTAGAATGAGGCAACTAAACAAGATGGCTTATTAATATTCATGATGTGGGAAAAAACATAACTTAAATCTTATTCATTATTCTCGATCTACTCTTACAAGTAACCCTAGATTTTATTGTTTCGGTTAATTAATCGTATTTCTCTTCCGTCTTCAACCGTTAGTTGTTCTCACAGTATTTACAATTATTTTTCGCCTGCCGTTTAGAGGAATGGGATTTTTAACACTGAGTGTTTTAGTGTTCATCCATTATAAAGGATGGCTAAAGCGATGCTTGGCATGGCGTAAGCACGCCAAAGTCGAAATGGTGTCACGTGGAGGTTTGTGTGTATGCGACATTGTGTGGGCCACGGATCCTATTTGTTCTCCTGACAGCTGTGTGACCTTGAGGACACTGCAGTTCGGCTCGCAGCTATTGGACGCTGCTTCCCGGGAATAATTGTCAGTCTGGAAGACTGACGATAAGCTGCTGTTTAACTCGGGATGATTAATTAGCACCTGGCTTGTTTTTGTGTTACTCCCTGACAGAGTTTGCTGCAGATGTAAACTTGTTAATCCATTTGTTTTTTGAGTATAACATTCTTCCTTCCTTTCTGTCTCACTGTAAATATGAATTCTTCCCCCAAGCTTGTGTCTGTTGACCTTGGGAACATGCACATTGAATTGTGAAAACTGATCATAGGATTGACACCAACAATCTAGTTTTGTATTCTTGCGTTCCTTGAAAAATCAGTTGCTGAAGGTTTCTGGAATTAAAATGATGGTAAAGAGGGAATTGAATGAAGATACAATATTGCTCACATAAGTCGAGTGGAAGTTGAATGTGGGATCGTAAATTAAAAAAAAACTTTTTAAAGAGGGCAGTTACCCTTACTGAGTGAACACCACCACCCAGGTATCTCTGATGGTAACCTCTAACTATTTCCACTGTTAAGTTGCACACTAATTATAGGTAGGGAGTCAATTGTACATACCCTTAATCTCTACAGTCTAACATCTACCTTTGTCATTGGTAGGTAGGCTGGCAGGTTCCAGGAGGAGGTTTGAAGTGTTACTGCACCTGTGATTCAGCTTTACTGTTGGAAATTTTGGCGGGGGGAAGCAGAGGGGTAGATGCAGTAGCTAGAAGAGGGAAATATATTTTGGGCAAGGGGCCAGTCAGGTATTGTCTGACACTGAGACAGCTGAGATTTTTACCGACCTACAAGGTTTGATCGGAATTGGACTTGATCTATGACAGAGAGGCCTTCTTAGAACACAGAGGCAAAATATTGTAGGTCAAATGAAAATCAGCAGTATTTTATCTTGATTTATAGTGTATATTTCAAACCTGCTGGCGTAATAAGTTCTATATTTCATCTGTGTTTTTTTTCTACACATCATGCGCGTAACCTTTGGACCGTAGTGTTACTTGTGAGGGTATATGGTCTGGATTGGTGGAGGAGACAGGGAGGTAAAGCTTTATTAGTCCTGCACTTTCTGTGGAAGACCCAAAAAAAGACATACACACACACACAAGCCCTGACTGTTAGCTAGCAGTCTAATGTAAGGATATGCTCTCAGGCAAACATTTATGGCTGTCCATGCCATAAAAGCGTAGCTTGTTAAGTCAGCTGATGTGGTGCTTTGCTAGAGGAGATGTACGGTGGTGGACAGGGCTCGCTGCCAAGGCACTCTTGCAATCACACATTCGAATCCATTCCCAGTGCAGGTCCAGCTGTTTTGGCAAGGCGCGGAGGTGAGACCATTCTCTCTGAATAATCCATTTACAGTTATTCTTAGCTATATCAGAGTTCAGTGGGCTTGCAAATGGCACCATGGAAAGATGAGCTCCCCATCAAAATGCTGTTTCTGTTTCTGTCTTGTGCTGTGTGTGAACGCTTCGCCAGAAACGTTAGTATGTGTAAACCAACAGGACGGAACAGAGGCCGTGTTACAAAATTAAAGGTTTCGGCAGATTAACTGGAAGAATTCCTCACGACGAAGAACCCAAAATGGTAGCTGGGAGTCCTCTTTGTTTTCCTTGGGCTGAAAAACAGCCGCCACGCATCACTTAATGAGCTGTTCTTCAGAAATCGTCATATTCCTCCCAGGGCTGCTGTTGTGAAAATGCAGCGAAACGAGCCAAGTACTAAATAGGGAGTTTTACAGAGACTTAAGGGGTAAAGGACTCACCAAGACAGACACAATTATATGACACTGATATTATTAGCTCAGCATACCTATATTTTGCATATCTTTATCAATATGATTTGTCTTTATCAGTTTTTCATACCTGTGTTATCTGTGTTGGGGGGTGGGTCCAGAAATAATATCATGATGGATATCATGAAGATTAATGATTTAATTAAGATGGAATTCTTACTCCATGAGTGACCTCGGCCCCGTGATGAATGTTGTTCTGGTTTTGGAGTCTTGACTGAGATGCTGTTTCCGCGTTTTGTTTCTTTCTGCTCGAGCCCCTTCGTCGCTTCACCCGAGGCGCTGCCGTTCTTCATGCCCCGGAGGCGGCCTGACAGCGGGAAGGATCCGTAGCGCGTTCACAGCCCGCTCGCCGGAGACGCCTTGTCTGTGGGCACGGAGATGCTCCCGTTCAACCGAAACGCATGACTTAATTATGGCCAACGTCGGGAAAAATAGCAGCCAAGAATTTACAGTAACTACATATCAATAAAGGACATATTCTGCATTTATAAGTGTAATTTTTCCAAGTTTATTTTTAAATACTTGAAATTGCTTCTTAGGTGTTCCACAGTTGAACTGTCTGTCATGTTAGGCTGTTAAAAATAGTTGAATTGAATGAATAGTCTTTCACTGCATTTATAATGGACTTGTATAATGGTTTTACTTAACGATCAATGACCGGATTATATGAATGGACTTTTTGTCAGTAAACCACCTGTACAGTCAACAGGCCATCAACAAAAGCCTTGGCAAAAGGTGCAACGTCCATTTTGTGCAAAGAGGGCTCCAAGTTCCTGCCCGTGAGGCTTACTGATTCCACATAATAAGTCTGCTCCTTGAAAGCCAAACTGGATTGTGTGTGTGTGTGTGTGTGTGTGTGTGTGTGTGTCGCTCCCAAAAAAAAAAAGAATTAAGGAGAATGAAGTGACAGCTGCCTGTTCTTGAGTGTTGGCTTAACGCTATAATAGCAAGTGGGTAGGAACGTGGTTGTGGCAATACTGTGCAAGGGGTATCTGACATCCATACCTAAAGGAGGACGAGCCTTTCAAGCTTCAGACGCAAGGAAGATGTAAGGATTTGAATAGTAAGCCCAGATCATATAATTCTTTTGTTTTGAACATAGGAGGGTGCATGTTAACGACCCATTTCCACATTCGTTATTTTCCAGCATGCTGATTGGTTACAGTTCTGCCTGTTGCTCTTATCCTGTACTGTTTTAAAATGTTTTATTCAATTCATAGTTCATTCAAATTGCAGACTCTGGATTACAGTTCTGGCATTAAAGAGACATCAAATATGAGTTTCAAAAACACATAAATTATGTTCCAGGTCATCAATGTATACAGGTAAACCTGTAAGCATTGAAATCACTGTTTTTAACATAGGTGGTGCTCTGCTGTAAGGGTATTGCTGTTTCACTCTCCCATCATTAGTTTTTCCATTTACTGATGATGAGGCTGTAATAAACTTTTAATGCTGTGTTTCCTAACAATGACATTGCGTCTTATTGACTGTCCTACTTCACTGGGATTTTGTGGCACCGGGACCAGTATGGGGTTTATGCCTCTGGATGATGCTGAGCAGTTAATACGTGGCTCACCCCATATGCTGGGATAAAACGGATCCTCTATCCGGTCTCCCTGACCAGGGAACGACGTGGTTGTGGGCTGTCCATTTGTCAGCGTGTCGTTATTCTAACCAGTCTTGCTTTAGGCAAGAATCGGGGGGCAGAATCCGTCCTTTGTGTCGGTTGCTTGTTGTGAAAGTGGGGTGGAGGCCGCCTTTGTAAGAATATCATAGGTGTCTGTGCTTAAAAATATGGGGGATGGGGAGGGTGAGTGAGTAAGTTTGTGTGTGTGTGTGTGTGTGTGTGTGTGTGTGCGTGTGCGTGTGCGTGTGCGGAGGGTGGGTGACGGGGAATCGGGCAAATGTGGCTCCACGTGTTGACAATCTTGTTGCGGGATGCTGCCAGCCATGTCTATTAATAGTTTGGGGTTTAATGGCCACAGATAGTGTGTGACTTCACGGGCCAGACAGGCACGCACCCACGCGCCGGCCATACCTTTCCAAAGGCATCTAAATCTGGGAATGCGATGGCTATGAACGTGGCGCCTGTCAGGGTCCATCCCAGCCCGCCCGCCCCGTCCAGCGTGGCCCACTTATCGCCTTTTCCCGCAGCTTCCTCCTCTGTAGGCCACACTTGCGTGAACGTGAATATGCCCATCGGTGTCCTTAATTGACTCCCTTAACAAGGTCGTGAGGAGGCCTGGTGGCGCTGGTGGTCCGGGAGTTTCCCCCTCATTTACGTAACTTTATTTTTTTCCTCTAATTTTGCGTGACTTTGGGTCAGGAAGAAATGTCAGCCTCCATGTGTGAGAAGCTGAGGATGATGTGTAAACACATGCAGGGTGTGTTGACCTCTTTAATTATGCTCACCTTACGAAATGTCACTGCACCCTCCCTGAAACGGATACGCTTATCGTTAAGCGAATGTTTGTCTTTCCCTTTTCTGTTTCTGAAATTATACTGATAGGGACTCAGCAATGTATATCTTTGTACTTTATTTTAATGGGATGCTTCTCCCATCCATTTGTATATAAGAAAGAAGAAAGTCAATAATGCAGAAAAGCTTTATTAGTGGCAACCAGAATAATCTAGTTTTGATGGCTCGACATCTTCTGGAATCCATTAGCTTGCATAACTTAAAGGTAAAATGCCTTTAAATATCTTTAATTTATTTTTGATAATTTTAACCTTTAAATATTTTTAATGCGCTCAAACTAATTTAGAATGGACACAGCTTTCCCAGTGATTCCCTGGATGCCGTACGATCTTAAAATGCCTATTCAGGCAAACGGCAACAGACAACAGCTGTACCAGAGTGTTAGTAAATGCGCTGTTTTCTAAATACAGACTGTTTTTAATGGCGATATTTGCAGCAGCGGTGATGTGTGTGTAATTAGCAGTCGTGCCCATTATTAAAAATGGTGGACGTTGGGGATGCGGACACCTCCAAGAACTGTCACCCGAGTCCCTGTCCCCGTTTTTAATTAGTCTGGTTTTTGTGGCATCTGCCACTGAGACAGATAATAGAGAGTGGGCTCTGCCGCACGCGGTAAATAAATTCCTCGTTATAAAGCCCGAGCCTCATAGCCCCGCAGTAGTGTAAGACGAGACAGCCCTGTTACAATTCACAGTGGTCAACGCGAGAGACCTGGTCAGCCACAAGCACGGATGATTTGAAATTCCCCACACATGGCAGCCTGCAGTATGTGTGCCTGTTAAAATGAGCGTGTGTCCAGAACCTCGGTATTTTTGTAAATAATGGCCTTTTTGGTTTGTCAGTGGATTGTAGGCTGGTCCCGTTCACCTCCTAACCTCACCGCTGCCGTGGTCGGGAGATCGACGGTAGTGTGAAACAGCAGCCCTGTTACTTGTGCTGTAGTGGTGAAACCGCACGTCCGGTCAAGGTCACGGCAATCCGGAGCCTATTCCTGGAAGATGAGGGAGTGATATGAGAATCGGCTCTGTTTCTGTGTGTGTGGCTGTGTGTATAATAGCTAAGATATGTCAGTGCGCTAGAAAAAAATCCGATTGAATGATGATGAGTTGCAGCCTGTTCCTTGCAATGCTCCATTTGATCTCGCATCCATAACGTACATAAAATTGTCTATTTCTAACGTGTAAATTAGTATATGAATTTTTAGGATTCGTCTGTATTCAACCCAAGAGGTTACATTAAAACACAGGCAAATTGACTCATTGATGCTGAGCGTGTTCATGCTCTGAGGCGTTTTATTTGCCAGTGTTCGTTTGACGTCACGTGCATAACACTGGAATCTGTGTCTTTCTGATACGCCACTCTGTTTCCGTTTTCACGTTATTATTGAATCGTAATGAATTGCCGCTATTCTCGTTTCAGAGCTTTGGGATACAGGGACTGATCTGCTGCCACCATGGAGGTTCAGCCTCAAGGTCCGGAGCCCGAGCATCACCACCAGGTAGGAGACGTCCCACTCGCCAAACAGCTGCCGGCGTTGGCCGCTCTCCTGCCCTCTTCCCCCTGCCGCTCTGACACAGCTACCTGTCAGTCCAGCCACAGGACGTGGTTCTAGGTCTTGGTTTTCCCCCTGACCTGAGGCCCCCCTTCCCTCCTACACTAATTCCACACAGGTGTACAGCTAGCAGGTATTAATTGAGTTTTTGCACACTGCCTCGTCTCTCCCAGGCGCCATAAAGGGCTGATTTTTCTTCTTGTGTTGTCTCTACCTGATGGGTCGGGTGGAGGAAGGGGGTCCATCAGATGAATTGTGGATTCAAAGCATGTTTTTTGCATCTTGCAACAAATTTACTGTGGCTCCTGCGCTTGTGACTCCTCTCTTTGTGACCAGGTATCCTGTTGTATCGTCATGATGTAATTAGACAGTTGATGTGCTTTTTTTTTATTAGATATTTGGGTTAATTTTATGTCCTAGTTTTCTTTGTTTTGTTTTTGTGTTTTTGGACAAGAAAGAAGTTCTTCAACAAAGAAATAACAAAAGGACAAAAAAAAACATCGCTGTAAGGAATATGCTTGAATCTAAAAAAAAAAAAAAAAAAGCCTTGGAATTAAACAAACGCATAGTACCAAAGTTGAGGCTCAATATGGAATTGCTTATATTGATTGAGACTTTTGCAGCTGGACCCCTCGCTGTGGTTACGTGGTTCGATAAAACGCCGCCTCTTATGTGCAAATCCCGTCTCTGCTGGATTTTCGTAGCGGACCGGAACATCCAGCAATCGATTTTCTTGGAAGGAAGATTCTTTCTCCATATGAATTCAGTAACTTGCAATAATAACAAGGTAAATAATCCATAAACTTCAAAGGGCGTTCATAAATAAGGACGACATTAAACGAAAGGAGCTTTCAAACCCGACATGAAAGAAATGTGTACGGGGCATTTTTGTGTATTTGAACATTGACCGGTATTTGTATCAATATAGCCTTTGAAGTCTGGCTTTGGCGTCCTTCGTTTTTAAAACCTAAATCACGTTTCAGTCAGTAATGTTCCCTTTCAACACAGACTGGGCATATGTACGGTAATAATAAGCACATTTGATGCATCATTTTGATATGTCATCCTATGTAGAGGTTAGTTCCTGTGGTCCAGTTGAAATATTTGCAGGAAATAGTGCCCCCTACACACACACACACCCATACACACACACCCATACCCACACACCACCCCCCAGCTGGTATACAAGCACATATGGAAAATGTTTTGGGTACAGCTCAAAGATTTCAGCGCCGCTGGAGTGTAAGATATCAGGACAGCTGCCCTGACAAGGCGGCTGGGAGGAGGAGGCTCTGGCCCATCAGATCAGCAGAGCTCTCGGTCTGGGGGAATGACTAATATTTCTCTATGTGAACGTGGCTTTTTTTGGCCCTTTGGGGTGGAGATTCCCGGGAGTCTGCACCGAGTCACAGTGGCGGACATGGCACCGAGTCACAGTGGCGGACGTGGCACCGAGTCACAGTGGCGGACGTGGCACCGAGTCACAGTGGCGGACGTGGCACCGAGTCACAGTGGCGGACATGGCACTTTTCGCTCCTGCCTGTGTTGTTATGATAAAACTGTATGTACATGTTGACCTGAGACATTTCCTGTGATATATCTGCACTCTCAAGCCACGGAGTTTCATATGTTTACTTAGCTATTATTGGGAGGCCTTATGACCTGGATATATTTAGGGTTTGTGTCTGTGCTTTTATGCAGTGTTAATAAACACTATACGAGTGACTGGAGTATAGGGAATATGGCAGTGTGTTGAGTAAGTTTGTATGAATTATTTAAGGTTTGAGCTGTTAAATCTTTGCTTGGCGTCTGACTCGAGTATTTTACAGAACAACAGCCAAACCGCTCTTCTGATCCGGGGAGTTTTGTTTGTGCGATGCCATTGGCTGTGCTGGCTTGTGATGTCATGCATGCCACAGTCCTGCCCGCCCCCGCCTCTCCTCCTTCCTACCCCCGAACCCCTGCTGCCCGGATTTCACATTGTGCCCGTTACATGCCACTGACCTGCGGAGTCTTTGCCGGTTAGGCACCAAAAATAGGAAAATCAGAGAAGTTTAGGTGCATGATAAAGAAGAGAACTGAGTAAAAGGGATCTTAAGATGTATCCGGCAATATTTTATAGTATTTTGTTTTTCTTGGCTAATTTCTCTATGCCTCATGAACTGGGGGTGTTTTT
Source organism: Mormyrus proboscirostris (assembly GCA_026779585.1). Taxonomy (NCBI): domain Eukaryota; kingdom Metazoa; phylum Chordata; class Actinopteri; order Osteoglossiformes; family Mormyridae; genus Mormyrus; species Mormyrus proboscirostris. The sequence goes on along the minus strand of JAODKF010000049.1, from coordinate 7,405,577 downwards.
GCAGCCTGGAAACATGGAGAACAATCGGTTCAAAAATAAACAAAACTCTCGCCACCCCCCTCCCCGAATGCTTTCCCTCTCTTCTACCTGTCTCTTCTCTTTATGGTGGGCTCAATGCCATTGAGTGAAACAAGCTGTGCATTTTTCCTCACAAGCTGCTATCCCTGTAAATTGTGTGGCGTTTGTGTGTGTGCGTAGGCGTACTCTCTCGCCCTTTTTTGGCTATGCTGTGAGAGTCAGCCAGTGGCAGGGGCACAGTCCCCCCCC
>JAODKF010000049.1:7354868-7378183 GCA_026779585.1 Mormyrus proboscirostris | reverse complement strand
TTATATCACATTGTGGGGACCAAACGTTCCCCACAGTGTAATAAAAACCTATTTTGACATTGTAGGGAGCATTTTTTAGGTGCCCACAAAGATCTGTGAATGCAATCAAAAAAGTAAAAATAGTATTGTACTTTGTTTGGTTAGTTAGGGCTGGGTGGGAGTTTAGATGTCATGTTGGGATTAGGGTTTTCCCCATAGAAATGAATGGAGAGTCCTCACAAAGAAATAATTACAAACATGTGTTTGTGTGTTTGTGTGTGTGGCATGCCTGGAAAATTGTGACCCTCATGTTCTAAATTATTGATACACTTGTCATGTGCTCTCGGTCTGATGTACCAAAATGTAAGGGTTTTAAGTAAGAATGACAGAATGTGCTGATATTTGCTAACCTTGATTTCTCATTTCACTCGTGAATGGCTCAGATCTTCTTTGGTAGTCAGACGGAAGCATTTATAAACGCAGCTTTAGTTCCATGTCACTCTAAAAGACCAGATACCGTGTTAATTCAGGCTTCTCTATGTAAACAAGCCTCAGCCTTTTTGTATGGGAGTTTTCCACATTACCTTGTTATGGCTATCAACTTCTGCACTATTAGATTAAAAATTAATGCATTGCCTGTTTTGTTTGCACAGGTGTCAACTCGGCTTCTGGTTTTATTGGACTATTTTTTTCCTGCTATTTATGTAAAAGTAACCCTTGATTATGAATAATTGTCACTGAAATATATAGGTAAACTTCCAGCAACTGCAAAAATAAACTGATTTGTGCCTTTCAGTGCTGATTTTTGGCATATATATTTTTCACTTGTCAATTATGGAATACACTGTAGTCTAGTTTAATTCGAATGTGTCCTTTTATATATGGCTAAAGGCAAATAAGAGCTGATATAATTCTAATTTTGGTTTTATTGAAGTGTTTATTATGAAAGGCCAGACGGATAATTTTATCAAGATCGCAGTGACCTTAATTACCTCCATCCTAAACAGGAGCCACACCTTCGTCATCTTTGAAAACGTTTTTACAAAAATCCCACCCTTTTTCACAGTTCAAGAGATGTAAGAATTTATTTGCTGCTTTCGAGACTGTCAGATGTTGCATACACCTTTCATTAAATATAATTAATTATGTAGTTTTCTCACAAAGCAGGCAAATCGGTTAACTCTATCATACCGAATTCAGCTGCACATTCATCTCCAAAGAAAAATAAAATTAACACTTAAATTCACTAATCAGGTTTAGGGACAAAAATGCGTCTGAAATGGGACCTCTGGGTAGTTTGCGTTTCATCTTTAATGAAAGAGCTACTTACATTAAAAAATCATCCCACTAATAAAAAGAGCTACTGCAGTATTTTATTATATTTGCCTAAGGTGCAGCCACTCCACTAATTAGACCATAAGTGACATGGTATTTATTTTAACAAAAAAGAATAGGAGTAGCTACTCAAATATCCAAATGTGTATTATTCACAATGAATGCATTAATTAGTTGTAACTCATACAATGTAATGTAAGGAAACAATGTATCTTTTCTTTGTGTGCTACTGCGACAATACCCTAGTAAAAGCCAGTCGCCTTTAAATAAATAAGTGTAAGCTTAAATTGGAGCACCTGCCATTTTTTAGCAGTCCTGACGGTTTTAAGCATGCTGGAAAAAAAAGAATTCATGAACAGAAAATGGCATCATAAAACTGTCATTGTTGCATAGCAACTCAACGTTAAATGGAACCAGGGGCTCCTGTACAACCGAAAGTAGGCATATTGGAATCTGTTTACACACACAGGTGTTCTGGGAATAAGTACAGAAAGCGAAATACAGATGGACTGAAATTGTCTGAGACATCAGAATTAAATCAGATGAAATCATTATAGACCACATATCTGGTACGTTGCTTGGTTTCTTTCACTGTATTTTATTTTTACATGGACAAAGGTGACTTTATTTGCTTGCATGAATATTTCCTGACTAAATTTTCAAATGGCAATTAAAAGGCATGTTAATAAAATTGGTCTTGAAATATACACTGTTGTGGATTATTCACATCAAAATGTCATGCGTTTCACTGTGTGAACGGTTCTGCCATTGCCCAGAGCTGCAAATATCACTCTAAAATTAACATTTAACTTTCTGATTATACAGTGAGCTCTGCTGTTCATTTTCAAAATAATTTAAGTGTGTAAATCCATCATGCAGAAGAACTGTTAAATTGATTTCATATGTGGCTTTTTGCCTATTGTGATTTTTTTTTTATGCCTTTTGTCTTTTCTTATTCAACAACATGCTCTCTTCAGCTGTCCAGACCAGTTCTGTTTTAGTCTGGTGATGTTTTCACACCTTCTTTGCCACTGTACATTTTTCTCGTGAGTAAACAAGAGATACAGGTAACTACAAAATACAGGCACCACGAGCATAAAGTATCTAAATATGTTGCTGGCCTGCTGTGAGCTCCAAGATCAGCTTAAGTGTGTCTTGGTGCACATTGACAGAAATTCTACAAGTGTTTATAATTAAATAAACTGGAGGCTTGACCGCATTCCACAAGAAATCCCATCATTGGTGGTGCTGTTCCAGGATCTCTAATAAGCATTCAGCTGGTGTGATACATGGTGATTAGGACAGCTGCATCATCTTGTTTATCATCCATTGATCTTAGAACCACTTATCTTAGTCATTGTTAAGAGGGACCCTGGAGCCTTTCCAAGGCAGCTGAGGGTCCAAGGCCGGGGTACACCCTGGCCAAGATGCCCACACATACAAAATCGTGCTCAACGAGCAATTTAGCTATGCCAGTTAGTCTAACTGCATACATTTGGAGAGTAATCTAGAGAACCTGTAGGAACCCTGCATGACTTGTAGAGAACATCACCACAGGGCAGAGGCGACGTTCAGACCCCCCCCAACCCTAGAGGTGTAAGGCAACAGTGCTAAACACTGGGCTGCGGTATTCGTTAAGTGGTTTGGTGACCGTTCATGGCCAGTTCCAGCAGGACGGGTCTGCTACTCCAAAAGATAGATGTGGTGGGTAGCGTATCAACTCCATATAAGGAAAATGCCTCCAGGCAACACCAGAACCACCAGAACCGATCACCATGGGGAAAAACTAGCTCTCGAGCTACTGAGTAAAACCAACGCAGCTAAAAAATAGGGTGAGTAATCTCAACACTTCTCAGTATCAATTATAAATAGGTAAATAAATCATAAATAGACTTTGTTCTGAAATAAGGAATTTAATTAATGCCCCCTGTGTTTACGTCCTTTGGTCCGTTCCTGGTGACTTTAATCTTGAACAAAGGCTTGATGTACTTGTTTCTTCTAAGTCTGAAGCTTCTCCTGTTGTTTGAATTCCTGCACCACAAAACCTGTTAAATATTTCAAGAATGATATTTTAAAAAATGTAGCATTGCAGCTAATTCCATCTCTCAACTTCTAGGTGAAGTTTAATGTAAAACTTTGCTAAGGGCTTTTTAATCGGATATATTTCCCAGGGCAATCTTCTCACTCTGTCTGCAAGTATCAGAGGAACATCCGGTTACACCAAACTGAAAGAGAAAATAACCCTGTGCTCCTATAATGATTTAAAAGTAGGAGCAGTGGGGAACAGCATAAGCTGTTCAGCAAAGACCCTCATACTTGTCAAGTGGTGTATGACTTTTTCCATTTTTTTTTTTCTTTCTTTCTTTGTTTTGACGTTATGAACCTACCGCAAACAACTGCCAAGCTCAATTTGAAAAGACATCTCAGCTAGACAGGGGCTTCAGTTATTTTTACTTTTCAACCCATGACCTATCTTGTCGACCAATCCTGAGAGCTGAAAACAAGAAAAAAAAACATTATTACTGGCTGTGCTTCTTGGAAAGCTCATTGCTTTGAATTGGAAGGAGATCAAATAGACATATTCATACATTTCTTAAGGAATACTCCAGGTTACCTTAAGTGTGCCTACGTGCACACCCTGCTCCTTGTATTGATTATATTTATGTGTTCATTTATTTATATGTGTCAGAATGCTGCCTGTTGGTTTTGGCTGGTGAATTTTGAAATAGAATTTAAGCAGTTCACTTCCATTGTTCTGCATTTCCACCTTTCTCAATTATCAAAAATCAAGTAAAGAAAGTTTAATTTGGCCTAACTGCACAGGGGTACGCATTGAGATTGAGATAAATATGAATTTAAATCAAGAGATGATCTGTAGATCTATTTTTAGGGGAACCACTGGAAATTGGAGTTAATTAGAGCAAAGTCAATGGTATTGTGTCTGGCAGGATGTAGCATGTTTGTTTTTTTCTTTACCTCAATCTTAATTGACAAATTGAGCACATTTGTATCACAGCTTCTGCAGGTGATTAAAGTGGCTGTGCAGTACGTCCATTTTAATGATGGAAAAAATAGTGAGTAAAATGCTCGTTATTTAAAAATACCCCCCCCCCCCCCTTTGCAGCATACATAGATGAATGTGAAGATTGTTGCTTGCTTGCTTGGTGTGCACCTAAATGAACGGAATTGCCCTTCCCTAAACCAGCAGCTGAAATGCGTACAATTGGTTTATGTAAAATGCAACGAAATTAAGATGCAATATTTCATTTCTGACATTTAATCCATGGGATGAATGTCCCTAGAGACCTATTATTTTCTTAGAAATGAAGCACATGTTCGGTACATTGAAGGGTCACCATTGTGGCTTTACTGCATAAGGTTTGTGGGTCTTATTTCCTAAAAAAAGGCACTTTCTTGCATTCAGAGAGGACTGGACTATATGGAATCTGAATATGTATGTAAGGGAAAAGGTCAATATGGATAAATGCATTATTAAAAGTTAATGAAAGCAAAGGAAAATCAATTACATTTCCAAAGAGTCATAGAATTACCAAAAGGAAATAGGTAATGTTCGATTCGATTCGATTTATTTTTATATAGCGCCATTCACAACAGTGTCACCACAAGGGAGTTTTGTGATACATTAACAGAGAACAATACAAAAACAGGGAAAAGGAACGAGAAAGAAAGAGAGAGAGAGAGAAAGAAGACAATGGAGGAGATGAGAATAGATATACATATAGATTTAATAGGTAAAATATAATTGTCCTAAAATGTATCTCAGGCTTCCTCTTAACCATCCGGCTGAATTTAATTAGTAATTTAATCAGTAATTTAATTAGTAATTTCTCCTTCCAAACTCCCTGGTTTGTAGCAGATTCCTGCTGTGAATGGCACAATGACTATATGAAATACACAAAATTGCTAGCAGATGTTGGTCACTGTAGAGTTTGCCCCCTTGAAAACTACATTAAATACGTTCTGCACGGGCATGGTATGGTTTTACGAGTCTCGGACAAAATATTTTACCTTAAAATGGTAACTGCTCTATTTAGGCTTTGACTTGTGCAATTAAATGCAACTATGGCCTTCATGTGATCTGAAAATTCAAGCAATGTAATTAAAACAATATCAATCAGGCTACTGAAAAATAAATAAAAAGGCAGCTTGATATCATCTCTACTGCATGCTGGTGTCCATCTCCATGGTATAACTGCTCAGCTCTTTAACTGACAAGTATGAGTTTTAAAATGCAGTGAAAATCCAATGTAGCAATATATAAAATAAATTGGGAGATTTTTTTTTAAAAAATGTTAATTACATTTAATCAATGAAAAGTGGCAGTTGTTATGGTTATGTTACACTGTCACCCTCAACATTTAAGTGGTATGAAGGAGCAACAGGTAAGAGGACGCACTGCTCCCGTAAACAGTAACGAATTCGGGATGAATTAAAAGCGCGCGTCGGCAGGGCTCGCCCGCGTTCCCGCGCCGTTCCGTTTTAGGCGAAATTCTTTCACTTCTCTGCTGCGAGCAAACTGGCAGCTGACAGCTTCTAATGTCGGAGTCTTTGACAGGACTGAGGGAACATAACAGCATGACCTCTAGCATCTGAAGAAACACCTTGTTTATTGTTATGAAGGGGGTAAAAAAAAAAAACTTGGCACAGTGGTGACAGACAGAACAGAATTCGGCATGCTCTGTGATTCATCAAAACACAAAAGTGTTACCATAGCACCTAAAACCACAGGTGCGGTTACCCGAGAACACCTACTATACAACACGCCTGCAGTCACCATCGCCAGGAATATCACAGAGCCCAGGACTACCAGCACCGAGGGAGAAAGGATCAACATTTAATACAAACAAAAATTATATTTATATGAATGGGGAGCGAACACTACTAAATTTAACACTCTGGCTGTTATCGGTTAAGCTAATAAGATGGATCACTTTCATCTGTTGAAGTAGGCCTACGCCTTTTTGTTATTTTCATTGCTTTTCCAATCAATGTTAGCACTAAGTCTTGATATTACACAGGATTCATTTACATGTACCATGTAACTGGTTAACGTTCGCACATTAGGAATTGTACAGCGTGTCGACAAATGACTCCGTTAAACGAAAGTATTTTCACTCAGACACAACTTAATCAACCTGGGTGAGAAAATGCGGGATCGATCTTGCACGATGTGCCTGTTTACATTTATCTTTATGAAGGCGACGCTTTATCTCTGACCCTAAGGCGCTGTGGCACTTGATGTCTGGGTGCATCATCCGGCACCGGGATTCCACCAGAGGCGGTGGTGGAGGGGGTGCGCTTTGGGCAGTGATGGTGTGCCCCCATCCCCCCTCTCCTTTGCCACCCCCGTATCATAATAAAGGGGAGCAGGGGAGTCGCTCAGTCTCACCGAATACTAACCCGCCGTTCGCCGGATAGATGAAGAATGAAGGATGGATGCACGGCGGGGGTGCGCGCCTCGCCGTACCGATGACGGGGACGCGCAGCCTGGCGGGGAAGGCGCGCGTCTGGCTGGCTGATTAGCTGGAAAATGGAAGCGCCCTCGCCTTTTTTGTTTTACTCTTTACTAACCCCGCAATTGTCAATTAAACTGGAAAAAAAAAGTTTTGCATCGCGCCTTTAAAAGTTTGCTGGTAATTAAGCGAGTATTTCTGAAATGCCCCAAACTAAAATACTCTTGCCTGTTATTTATCTAAAATGGTCTGAGATCAAAACGTAGCCCCATGACTCTGTAAAAGTCGCGTTTTTTCAGGAAAACAGTTTCATCACTGTTAACGTGTCTTTTACTGGCAAGTTTTTAAAAAGGCGTTTTTAAAAGAAAGAGAATATAACGCAAACTTACCTAAACGCTAAGGTTGATTTAGGGCTTTTTAAGGTCCACGCAGGCGGGCTTATAATACATATATGGACCGATTACGAAACTGTGCGTTTTTATTTCATACATCCGTATTTTCATCCATTAAAACTGAAATAATATGCTGGTCAGTCTTACTCGTCATAAACAGGTGGTGACTTTTACTAACTGAAGTTCGTGAAGAAGAGATTCACAGCGTGCGCACACGATATTATGCTAATTCCCTTTCATTGCAGGAACCCTCGGATATGTAATTAACGAAGACAAAGCGTCTGTTGATGACATAGCCAGTTTATTTTTATTTAAAACGCCGCATACGGTGGGGATCTTCGTAACGGCGGAGGTCATATCGAGTCACATGGGTGCAGGTTTTGCTCGGTGCAGGTGGGGGGTGTGACCGAGCTCGCTGTGTAGCAGAATGTTGCCTGCAGTGGAGGGGTCAGGCAGTAACCAGAGGCATCGCTCGTAGCACAAAGGATCATCTCCCTGCTTCTTTCAGCCCCATTAATATCAGAGTGTGCCTTGCCGCCTGCTGCATTATTCATGAGCATGCGGGCAGATGCCACCGTGAGACCTGATACATCCTCACTCATGTGACACTGAGTGACAGAGGCCTGGCTTTACACAGCACCCCCTCCTCCCGCAGCACGCGCTGCTAGGTGGCTGGACGTGCCGCCGTTTCCCGGCTTAATGACCGGCGTGATGTATGTACAGCGCGGTGCCGAATCTCCCGACACATCAGCTACACCCCGACGGACCCTGGCCCCCGGGAGGGGGCACGTCTCGGCGAGGGATGGGGGGGGCGTGTGGCGACTGACAGGCCACGCCGCAGGGTGGAGGCCCGTGAAATTTCTCATTAGCTGGGACTCGTGGGGTTAACCCTGGAGTGGGACCCCTCCCCCCCCCTTCCGCCCACCCCAGGGCACTGGAGATGACTGCGTGCTGCGACTGCTTCCTGCCCCAATGTCCCCAAAAGAGCCGCCAAAGTGGAAGTGGAAACAGAAGACGGCTCAAAAACAGCCTTCCAGTAATGCTGCACAGAGAGCGGGACAGCGGCAGCAAGCTGGAATGTTTCATGGGGGAACCAGTTAATGCGGAAATGATTACAGGTAACAGAAGACTAGAGTATGACCTCCGACCCGCATTAATAACCATACGAATATTCCACTGCTCAAAGAACAAATAGCTCACAAACATTATTATAACTTTGTGTTGTTTACTATAAATAAACTACAATAGGTAAACAATTTATAGTTATAGCAGTTTTATTTGGGTCAAATCCTGGTGATTTTTATTTTGTGAAGTGAAACATGTCTTCTGCGATGGCACGGAAAACCCCCCCAACACCTACAAATCATTAAAATTTCATTTGTTATTCTTAAATACTCAAGAGTATAATTTGTCAAGAAAATGTAAACAATTTCGGAGAAATTATTCTGACACAATTCTGTCAACCGGTTCTGACGGATCGCATTCATAGATTATTGCTTTTTTTCCCCTCCCATTCCTGGTGATTCCAGCAGACACTCTAGTCAATCACTGCAGAAGAATTTAATTTGCTCCCGCCTTGGTTTACGACACGACGAGATAAGGAATGTCGAGGGAAGAACTAATAACGTTTCAGTTAGAAAACTTATTTGGTTCCATTACCTAAAACATGATCTTGCACGCATCCTGTTTTTGTCTAAATAAGGATTTATTGCAAAGCGTGTTCTCTGTCAAACGCGAAAAACAGAGAGTGTATGCATATTGACTTTTTGGGAATCCAAAGGTAAAGATTCAGAGAAAGATGAAGTCCCTAGACACTCTTATTCTCCTGTGATATCGAGTGAATCATTTTTACGCAGCCATAGTGGAGGATTGTGCCGTCAGTCCAGTGGCAACAGAATGCTCTGTGTGGTAACAAGTGAAATATCCCATATTTCCTTCAATTAACCAATATATTGTATCTGCACTTTAAAGCCCACACCACATGTCTTCCTCACAGAAGCACTATACATAGTGTGACATAATGCAAATGAAGACGTTTCCAATAATATTGCACCAAATATGAAAGTACAGATTCTAAAGCACTGGCTTCAAATCCAGGGCACATGTAGCCCCCGGGGGTGGGTGAAAACATTTTCAGGTGCAAATACAGGGTATGACACATGATAATGTCACCTTTGAGTTGAAACAGCACCTGAGACTTCTCAGACTAAAGCCAACGGTTATACCATCCCCAAAAAACTGTGTCCAGAGACATTCAGACCCATGTTACTGCAGCTGTGTTGTCCTGAATGCTTTCGCTAAGTATACAAAAACGTGTTTAGCGTGCACAATCTCACCTGAAAAATGTAGATAATTCGGGAACAGCTAGGACTCAGACTGTGCAAGAGTCATCTCAAAGTTTTCTTGCTATGTGTATATAGTACAATTAAATTTTTATGTGCTTCCTTAACACTATCCAACAAATATACACAAGACAGTGAATACAATACCAAAGAATAAATAACAATAAATGATACCACTGTAGACAAACAGTCGGTGTGTGCATATAGAAAATGCACCACAGAAGCAGAATCTAGGTTCCCGGAAGGCTAAAGGTTGAATTATAATAAGGAGGCAAATGTGTTTTACTTCTGGTCATAACGTAAATAAAAGAGTTTATTTAGAAAAACACAACACTACATAGAAGGGAAAAAACACCTCACTGTGAAAATGTACACAGAAAACAAAACAAAATCGTTTTTGGTTAACAAATTCTGCAAAGTTTTGACGATCTCACTTTCCAAAGCCGCGCTCTGCTTTTCACCCCAGCTGGTCTGTATAAAGCATTAGTCTATCCTTCCAAGCAAGGCCAGCTGAACTGCATTAATGAGAAACCAGCTGCGAGGGCCGGGAAACCCACAGCAGATGGGATGTACTGTAATCTAACCCTGTGTTGCAGCAGCGCCCCCTGCTGGAGAACATCTGCATGAACAGCTTGGACAGTCTACGTTGCTAACCTCCGCCAGCCGCTGTGAACTGAAGCACTTGCTAAGTGATTAAATAGCGAGCGTCTTCCCCCCTCAGCATGACCTGTTAAATACCCCTTTTGTGTTTGGTCTCAGATGCGCCCTAACATACAGATTGAGTCAGGAAACTCAACTGTCAGTAGGTGTAGAAGACCCTAATTCCAGGGTGGGCAATCTTATCTGCAAAGGGCCGGTGTGTACGCAGGTTATTGGGATAACCTGTAGGTCAGCTGTTCAAACCCAGGTATGAGGACTCTCCAGCCAATCAGTCCTCTAAGTAATCTAATTAAGGAGTTGCAGTGAAAACCCGTAAACACACCGGCCCTTTGCGGATAAGATTGCCCACCCATGCTCTAATGCTTTGTTACTCCCACTAAAATGTAGATTGCTGTTATCGGAGTGCTTGCTGATGCTGGAAATGAAGACAGGCAGATTTTAACATGGGGGTCAAGCATCAGACACCGTCTTGGCCCCCCAAAGCACATATTAGACTACGGTGTCTGAAACTCATGTAACTGAGTTGTCATACTTTCACCATGAGCAATGCAGCTTCTGGTGAACACTTTAAACATGTGCGTTTTACTGTACTGTTCACCTACACTGTCAGAAAAACAGGGTACAGCCCTGGTGCAGTTTTGTACCCCATGGTACAAGAAACATTAATGTGCCCCGCACGGTACAAAAATGTTCCATGAAGTCCATTTCTGTACCTTAAAAGGCACCTTCACCTGTGGCTAGAGTACAGCCCCAGCGACAAGTGATTGTACCCTCAAAGATACAAATTGGTACTTTCTTTGGAACTTTGTTACTTTTTTCTGACATTGTACTCTATTTGCTACTGTTCAAATTTGAGTATATGACAGTTTGCAGGCCATGCAGCTACTAAATGCACAAGCTGCTGGACAAAGACTGAATTTCTTCTATCTACATAAGAGCGGCACTGCATCTCCTTAGAAATACAAATCAACATCACTGTAGTACATCCCCTTACAGCAGAGTAGCAGAAAATAGGTTTAGGCATCATCACATATGTTATGCTCAAGTAACAATTTGACCCACCAAACCCATAGCGTGGAATCCCTTTATTACAAATCAGTAGTGCATAAAATCGCGGTAAGAAATGAGTCGCGCTTCAGAAAAAGCTGCGAACATGAGTTCAATGAGTGTCTCACTTTTCATACATCACATTGAATTGGATGAATTACATTCTTATAAAAGGCATTTCACCAAGGCTGCGTTTCTTTAGGTTTTGTGGGCATGGAATGTTAATGGTAAGCAGGTTCTTTTTTGTTTTTTTGATGTTTGCGGATTAAATTTTCTTTGTTCTCTCCAGACCAATGGCTGCAACATTGTGCATGATATTAAAGTGTCTGACATTAGGATACTTCTGTCCAATCTTCCGGGTCTTTTCAATAAGAAACATCTCAGTGGGCTTTTGTGTGTTTTGTTTTCCTCTTGTACTCACTCAGGCTAAAGGATGTAATTAAAATTCCCAGCCATGAGATATGACATTGTGTGCTTTTTTTCACCACTGAATGGACATTTTTGCACCATAATTGTCTTCTTAGCAACACTTTTGCTGCAGTTTGGAAAAACGTGGATCACTCTGCTGAAGTGACCTAAGCTTTGTATTTTAACGATGCCTTTCCTGTTTGCTACTTGCTCAATTCCAGAGAAAATGTATTCTCTTTCTCATCCTAGGGTACTGTTTCCTCAGACGACACATTAAATAAATGTTTTTAATTTCTCAGTGCAGTCATTAAATTTTCTAAGCCACGCGCTGGACATCGAATGGTGACTCAGATCTCCCCAGAGACTAAGCCCTGAGCACAACTCTTACCCATTAAAACAGAAACTGCAGCAAAATTCAGCCTGCTGATGCAACATGGGAGGGACAGTTGGTTCAAACGGATGGTGTAAGAAGAGCTGTGGTCCACGGTGCTAAGGTCCTGTCCGTAAGATCTTCACAGAATGTTGTGGACCATTGTAGCTAGTGATTAGATACTTTACATCTTTGGTGATCAGCGTCTCTAAAATAATATCATTCTGCACATCATTCTGGTTTAGAAGAGTAAAATTACAATGTCTACAGTGGATTGGTGCTCCATCCTGCCTTCTGACCCAGACCCCCGCATCACTGCACAGGACAACCAGTATAGAAAATAAATGGATGGAAATTATAATGCCTCTTTGTAGACAGCAAATAATATTTTATAATTAGGCCATTTTCAGCTAGACAGTTTAGACAATGGAACTACCGGAGAGACGGACACAGCAATGTTTGCAGTCAGCATTCCGCTTGATGAAGGGGGGCTGGGCTGGGCTGGGGAGGGAAACCTGTACGATTTGGTCATTAGGATCCTGTCAGTAAGATTCTCCAAGATGGTTTTGGACCACTGAAGCTGCACCACAAGTGAGTGAAGATGGGGATTTCTATATATCTGTATTCTGGCGTTCTTCATGGAATAACGACATTCCCAGTGCATTATGGGTACCATGGGGTGAACTGCCTTTCAGCCTAAGTTCAGGAAGTACAAAGTTCAGGGTTGTTTCTTCTGCATTAATTGGATTCTGAATGTGAGAGGCAATGTACCATTTCCGCCTCAGACTCTTACGCGGTATTAACCGGAAGAGTCACACGTGAACATGGTGGAAACATACTGCCCTCTAGTGCCCACTGATGTTACTGTTTCCTTTGTTATAGAACTGGGTGTGGTTTTCCTGTGTTTATTAATTAGATTAACTTTGACAGATGTCATAACTGCAATTATTTGCAAAGCCGAAGTACAATGATATTTCTAAGTTGGGTTCATTTTTAAATTCACCCTGTTCAAAGAGAATATTTTCCACAGTGGATAGAGTAATGTAAAATTAAAATCAAAAGTTATGTGGTTCATTTGAACACTTTGTAAACTTTATGTATTATAATGAGGAGAATTATTGATTCTTCCAGATAATAATCACAAGCATTAAAACTGGTTGTGAATGTCCCCTAAAACCATACTTTAACCAGTATAGGGGCTTGTTTACATATAGCAACACACAGACTCATTGATTCACCCAGGTATGTTATCTTAATGGATTTAACTTTCTAAAACTGCTGTCACACGTCATCAAAACAAAACATGCCCAGAGTAAAAGGAAGAACTCAAGCAAAAGAAGGAGGAAAGAACAGCCTACGCTATCATTTCTGTGCAGCTGCCATTTTCTGCATCATGCAGTTATATGGTACTTCCTCTCAGTCATGGTGGCATTTGTACCCCACAGGTTTCTTAGCAGGCTGAAACAGTTGGTCTGCATGCTTATATTTCACATTAAAGTTACCACAATTATGTGTGTTGTCGTTTCCTGGTAATTTCAGTGAGTTGTATAACTTTTCTTTTTTTATTCATATTGATTACTGTACATTCTCTAAGCCAGGAATCTCCAACTCCGGTCCTGGAGGGCTACTATCAGTAGGTTTTCTATTCTACCTGCTCCTGGTATTTACCCAAAAACAAGTGTGGCTCATTAGAAGCCAGGTAGGATATAAAACCTGCTGGATAGTAGCTCTCCAGGGCCGGAGTTGGAGACCCCTGCCCTAAGCAGTGTCGGTCACCACTGGATAGACACACTGCAAGTTATCAGATGAGTGAAGTTATCAGTAACACTGAAAAACTGAATGAGAGTTGTTCATTTTCCATTCGCAATCTGTTATGGTGCTCAGACAAACTGACACTTCTTCGTTTCTTTGTGTGTGTGTGTGTGTGTGTTGGGGGAGGGCGGGGGGGGGGGAGGTGTGCACTCTGTGACGGATTATTTTTGCTTTTAGAATCTAGTTATACACATACACTAAATGTTAATAATTAGCCCTGTATTGCTACAACATAACTATAAAAATATTTGGATAAATAACTTCTCTATAACTGTATAGCCTGATACCATAAGAAAGAGATTTGCACATAGAAGCGGGATTTTGGTCCATTCCAATGCACACATATTTACACAACAGGCCAATTTAAAACATCATTCCTTTCCCCCTTGGAATAAAATGAGAAGATCCAGTGGAAACACGGCTAGAACACATGCAGACCTGGTGACAGGAATCAAAGTCACCATGACATGATTATATTTTATTCAGATTCAGTCATTAGTATTCAGTTTTACTAATTGCTTTTTAAAATTTAATGTCAGATGGATATAGCATACACTAACACTTTATATCAGAAACGAAAAGAGACATTTTTTCCCTGGGCCTTCCTGACCTGAGTTGCAATCTACAAAAATTACACTAGATGTCAGTACAATACAGATATTATAACACGAAACGAAATCTCTTGGTAGTGGACCTTTATAACCGTTTTTTTATTATTACGCCAACAGCACACGAAAACAACGTCAACTTTATTATTATTATTATTATTACTATTATTATTATTATTATTATTATTATTTTACAGCTACACTATTAGTGCATATTTGCATAATCTTTGATTATACGGGGTATGTGAGATTTTTCTTCAGGATTATAATAAGCCTAGCAAAATTTTACGAAATACGCTTCGTGGAATGCTTTTGATAAATCATGAAACTAAGACGGTCAATTTGCATTCAGCTGCCACAGAGGCAACACGACAGCAATCACGGCCTGCTTTTGTAACCCTAAGCTTTCAAGTCTGGACAAGGAACAACTCTTGTATAAGAGGCAGACTGTTGGAAAGGCGACGGCCGTCTGCAGCTACAGTTACAATAGGATCTGTTTGCATATTCATAAATTAAATGGCTGAACAGATCAGCCCGTAAAGAGGCTGTCGACGGTATAAATCCTGCGACTGTAATCAAGTAATCAGAAGCCCAAAGCATATTTTCTGTGACACGACTGGCTGACACACCGGGGTCATATTATCAGCAAGTTAGTTCTTCATCCCGGGTCAAATTTCAGTAAATGTGTTGTAATTACGTGTTTGTGCACCGCCTGTGTGGGGAAAAGTATTCCTAAGATCTGAACAGGCTACATTATCTCCTTTCAACAAGCCGTGTACTTCGCGCCTCTTTGGCCGACGTTATTGTTATTTAATTAAATATTTTGTTAAAAAAAAAAAAAAAAAAAAGGTGGAGAATGAGTGAAGCTGAATTGTTCTATTATCATACGTGTACAATTTTTTTTTGTCCCGAGCCTCCTCATACTCTGCAAAAATCAGCCATGGTAGTCCTTTGTTTACAGGCACGGCAGTATAAAACGGACCTGTTCCGCTCATTAATTAGCATTTTCTTTCATGCTGTAATTAGGGTTGCTACCTTTTGAAGGGCGAGGTTTAGCCTGACGAGTGTTTGAAGCTCAAAGATTTCGGCAGCTGGGAATCACTACCGTTTCGAATCGTCCTGATGCCGCAAAGCGCAAAAAATCTGATTAAGGCCGTTTCTCTAGGAGTTTATTTGTCAGGAGCGATTGTTTAGCGGTGATTAGTATGTTTGCTGATGCTTGCAGGCTGGTTGCGGTACCTGTGCGGAGCAAACCGGGGATACGCGAGTAGCCCCTTCGTTAGTTAAACATTATAGCACGTTTCTGCGAATTTGGTTGAGCGACTGGTTAAAAAAAAACACAATCTGGAGAGGACGGTCTGTTTAATCTTACTAGGTAGGCCTCTACAAATTACTTACGCAACTGTGTAGTGTATGATACCTGTTTGCGTTTTAGTAATGATTTTAGCAGTCATAATTGTTGGTATGTAATGACAATATTGTGCTTAACCTCAATTGTTTCGAAAGCAAACTTTTATAAAAACGAATGAAGCTGTAAGTTATGTAGGTCACGTATTTAAACATACTCACCACCCTTAATAATAAATACGATGTGAAATTTCACGCCATTTCTTAACTGCATCAACACGTTTAAGGTTATCCAAACGTATTTGGTGAGTATTGCTTTCCAAACAGAATTTGATTAAAAAAAAAAAAATGTTTTTTTTTTTTTTTAACATAAAGTACTGAAAAGGAGTTTATGTGACTCCAGGTGTTATCGTGGGGAAACAGTGTCGTAAAATGATGCAATGCTGTCATGCATTAGAATATTACCTTGCTATTACCAATGTAAGGTGTTTATGAGTAGAAAAAATGGCTTTGAAAAAGGCCAATCAGCCTTCCTAAGCGGCAACTCATTGCTTTGTGGGGAATAAAACTACCCATCTTTCCTTATTAGCGCATAATTATAGGTTGGGTGTCCAGCAGAAAATAAGGTCAGCAAACGCTGAAAACAGGTAACCTTTTAGCTAGTTACCAAAATCTAGATATACAAAATATATGTAGATGTATGACTAATTATTGAAACAAGGTCACAGTTTGTGAGGGTCCTAATGAGGCGAGGATGATCTAGTTTTGTTTATTTCTATCAGTAGACATTGATTTCAGCAGATCATCGTTGGCAATCACCCTTAAGAGTCAAGCAGCCCTGTTACACTTCAGAGATCACCCCCCCACCCGCAAAATGACGTCGTCTTCACGCTCTAGTTCCTTTAAATCGTGCTGTTGATGCAGCCTTATGAATTTTGCTGAAAGGGCAATTCCGAATTGCATTTTTTTGAGGGCCTTTCTCAAGCCTACATGCCGAGAGAAGCTGTCATGTTTAATATGAGCACATCTGGAAGAAACGGCAGTCTTTGAGTCTCTGCATTTTATTACCTCTGCACAACAGGCGAGATTCCTTAATACAGTAGCTTGACTGCTTTGCCCCTTAATGGATAACAATAGTTTACAAAGGTGCAACGTGATATATAACACTTGTGAGTGATGTGCATAGCTGTGCACTACTATATATGTATTGATAAATACGCCATTATTCATATGCTGGTTTTTGTAATGAGGCATCTTCTCTTATTTGAAGGGCTTTACTCTTCATCAGGATCTGACGGGTCCTGCCTTGAAGATGTATGGTCATCGTTTCGTAGCGGTAACACCTCTGGGTATTCCCATTGTCCATTTTGCCTCCGCGGAGACGGAAAAGTGGTGATGGTCGAGGTCGAGTCCCATTAGGGCCACCATTAGTTTGCCACATGACTGCTCAGAGTGCCTCCTGGTATATGTGAGCTGCACCCTGAGGGAGTCTCCGCGGGGGCTGCAACTAAGGGCGCAGATCCCACTGAGCAGCCATAATGCAACGTGCGCCGTCAGCGACTCAGAGGTGGTATATTGTCGCGAGGTTTATTTCACTGCTGTTAACCATACAGTCCTTTTTATTCTTGGGTGTTATGAAAAATCCACAGACAAAACACACCTCTACAATGTACACATGCATAACGTTACTGCTAATACCTACATAGAGGAGACCAAACTCACTAAATGACTGAATGTACTCAATCAACCAGAAAGAATATTATTACACGTTTCAAACTGGAAACCACCTAAGTGCTCTCAGCCAGTTTCGTATAAAGTAAATTTCCACGCCGACTTGAAATAAATCGACTTATTTGTCCCGTCTCTTACTCGAACACCATTCCGTACTGACAACCACCCTTTACCACAAGAGACAAAAAAAGAAACACTCATTAATGACGATGACGGAAGTCAAGATGAGTGTTGGCAGGTGTAAGTGGAAGACGCCTGGAAGGCTAATTTTGATGGATGGCTTCTTTGTACCCTTAACCCCTTAGGGTACGTTTACTCATTAAACATGACAGGGCCCTGTCTGAGGATGCCATATAAATCAATCTGAACCCTCCGAACTGCCGTGTGTGCAGAGGGTTTCTCCAGCACCCCAACATGCTCTCAGGATACGAGGGGGGGGCGTTTGCCTCCGACACACTTCTGCAGCCTTAGTATTGCATGGCTTTGCCTCATGCATCCCGTGTTCCTGTGGTGGCATTCTGCTGACGAACGCGCTGGCAGATCCAAACTAAACACATGATATGGAAGGCAGACCGCTCTCAATGTATGTAATTTTGTCCAGCTTTATTAATATGGCAGACAAAACACTTATGACTTTGATGCACTTATGAATATACAACAACCATTAGGGATGCAATTATAAAACTGACAAAAGAAGTGGTAAATGTTGTTATGGAGACGATACCTTTCTTTAATCTCCACTGGCATCCTAATTGCATTTTCCTCACTTCCTCTCAGAAATCTTCATAATGCGGCGCTTGATAGATGAGCAAGACAGGCTACTGCTTATTAAAAAAGTTGCGTCCCTGTTTATAAATCTGCAAGATGGCCTCTGTAATGTACTGCTTCAGACCACAGTGCTGCCTGTACTGAGATCATATCTTTAAATCACCTCTGCAAATAATCTTGTTTGTGTTTGCTATTAAACATGAAACTTGCAAGAACTGAAATGAGTCAGTCGTAGCCAAGAGTAAGAAAGCAGTCTTTCGTGGGCAGAGTCCTCAATGCTTGTATGCAGTGATGCATTACTTGTCTATTCGCTTTCTTGCACATATTGTCCTATAAGAGCTATCTTTGAATTTTATAAAGTAGGAACACAATTGTAGGCGCTCTTGCTATGCATACATCGATTAATTTGTGCTCCTCTGCAGTACACGTGATTATAAATCATAATCGGAGGTCGCTGAGGTCTTTCTCTTCCGGAATCGTACCGAGAGCAGTGACACGTACTCAACCTTCCACTTGCCCAAATTGCATTGGTGAACGTCTTGGTCACCTCACAGACCAAGCCAGGTAGTGCTGTAATGTTTGGAGACAAACCCAGTATCGTTTCTTTATGTCCTTACCATGCATTTCATGTCATTCCTTTGTCGTACTATAAAGGCATCGCAGACTGCTTGAGATGCATTTCATTCCTGCCCTGATCCTTACTTGTCACAAAGACCAAAATTTAATGTTTGGAAAGCATTTACTATAAAAACAGTGAAGCACAACACACACACACACACACACACACAAGCATGTGGATTCTGAGCAACACTTTGTAAGTGTGTGAAGATCAGGAAGCATGTTAACAACTGTGGATTCTAATCCCTGAATAAAGACAGGGAACCACATTTGACGACGGTGCATTGATTGCAGGCAGTGTTAGATCATTCTGACCTCAAGAAAAGACAGTGTGTAATTTAAAGAAGAGCAAAAAAAAAAACAAAATGAGAGGGAAATCAGTATGATTACACACCCAGCCTTTATTTCTCTCCTTTGGCTGCACACAGAACCTCCAATTAGGGCGATGAAGACGTGGCCTGAACTGCCCAGTCTATTTGTGTCTCTCGTAGAAATCCAGATTTGCGAAAAACGCGGCGCATCCACGACTGATACAGATTCTGACATTAGCTGAGGGAATCTGGGACACAGTTGCATTCTGGGACACAGTTGCATTCATTGTCCAGTGAGCTTTTCTACACAGTTAAACCCACCGACAGCAATGAATGTTGATTGTGACCTTTCGCTCGAGGAAACAGAGGCGACAGGGACCAAGGATTAAGAAAAATAAAAATCCAAAACATGTAGTCGACGTTCTTGTAAGCCTCCTGTCCTGGCATGATCGCCGGAGGCCCTGCCCATGAGGGAACCTTGAGGAGCAGGGGACAGGCCGCAGGGCACAGTCAACGGTCGATGGTTTTTTTTTAATTTACCCCAAACTCACCGACAGCGTTGAATGTTCACTGAAGCGAACTCTGCGTGGCTGTAAAGAGATGTGCCGAATCGTGGGAGGAGCTGGACTGAAACTTGCCGCGAATTTAATCTGCTGGATGCGCTCGACTGGGCAAGGTGATTTCTATTCAAGTCAGTAACATTGCCCATATCCACACTGGTTATCATTAACAGCAAGTATAACTGTTTTTAAACAGTTAAACCTCACAAATATGCTATAAACACAAACACATATTAAAACAACCAATTAGGCTATGCATTAAGACAATGCTTAAGTACCTTAGTGACAAATCAAAATATAGTAACTGCATTAAATACATGAACCGTTATCATTGATTAATGATAAATGAACATGGGATCAAAAGGTAGCTAACACTTAGGCCTTGTCCACACAGAGACGGGTATTTTTAAAAACGTAGCTTTTTCTATGCGTTTTGTCCATACCGAATGCATTTTAGGTCGCTGAAAACGGAGCTTTTGCAAAACTCTGTCCAGGGTGTAGATTTTCGGAAGCTCTGTTTTCAGAGCTTTTGGCTTATGTCAGAGTGTGCATCGTTATCTACTTCATTTGACGTCAGAGTGTGCACCGTTCGCCATTTACGTTACACGAGTTTGCTCTTGACAGCTCGTTTTTAGTGTTTCCATGTGGATGGAGATTTTTTAAAAACAGCGTCTGTGTCAATGACAAAGGAGAGAAGACCATTTTTAAACATACCCATGGACAAGGCCTGGTTCATTGATACATTAAAAGTGTAGTACTACATTATTTGAGTGCTCTCAAGTTAAGTATTACCAGAAATGCATAATTAAACACAAAATAAATATTGCCTGAATACAAAAACAGTAGAACAAGTATGACAGTAAAAATTATTTAATCAATTTAAACATTTCCTTTGAAATTGGCAGCAGATACAGACAATATCAACAGGAGTGTTCAACAGGAATTCGCTTTTCACCGTTATTCCTCTCTTCTTCTAAAAAAACAGCTGTCTAATGCATCTGTTGCATGTATCCTTCATCCTTCTGTAATTGTGTTTCTGGAATAAGAGAAGTTTGATTACAGGTACAGTTCTGTCGCCACTCCGCTACCAGCTTGCGTTGCACAAGACGCGGTTTATCTGCATGACAGTTAATTAGCCCGTCATCGTGTCATTTATCTGCCCATAAAGGTACACAGGACATGTTTAACAAATAATTTAAATGGCATGGAAAGCAATTCACTCAAGAAGATCTA
This sequence comes from Mormyrus proboscirostris, assembly GCA_026779585.1. Taxonomy (NCBI): domain Eukaryota; kingdom Metazoa; phylum Chordata; class Actinopteri; order Osteoglossiformes; family Mormyridae; genus Mormyrus; species Mormyrus proboscirostris. The sequence continues at coordinate 7,357,188 of JAODKF010000049.1, read as the reverse complement.
TAAAGATAAGTATTGTTCTGGGGTCAGGCGAGTTGTGATTTATTATGCAATAACACGCAATAAGTTATTGCTTCCAGTATAACATCAAGAGCTCATTGAGCTGGAGTAATTGACAAGAAGCACAGCCAGCTTAAGATGCAAGGCTTCTGATTCACAGGGAAATCTGCAAAGCTTTTTCCAGTGGCTTGTACCTTAGCTTACAAGGCTAACCTGCTAGCCTCTAAGGAACCTGGAAAAATATATCTTATAATAAGTAAGTATACTGTTCATATATGGGGATGGAAAAAAATTGACTAGATTGTGGATTCCTTTGTTTTCAATCTTTACTTCCAAACCATCTATACAGCAAATTAAAAATATGCAGTAGCTCCGTTTTAATTTATGTCTATAGTCTCTTCTGTGAGTTTTCTAACCTTCTACGTCTGGACCACTGTGGTTTGGAGCTGCTGGAAAGTAGAAGCTCCCTCTGGGATTAGTGAAGTCGTCTGTTTGTCTGACTGATCATTTGCAAGCTTCGAGTAACTGAAATGACGCAACGGGGAATGTGTGTGTGTTTGGGGGAGGGGGGGCACTGTATTTAACAAATACAGACAGACTTCGGAGCAAACATCTCCTACAGCTGGCATCTTCCCCTTCCTGCACTAACGTTCTGCTGGATACTCTAACATGGCTGCAGAGCGACTCCTGAAGTGCCAGGTGTCTGATCTGCCAAAAGTCATAAATGAGTACAGTCTGAACATACTGCCGCTGCTTGTGATTATCAGGCCGGAATTCTAGAACGCCTAAAGGTACGACTCCCATTCTCACTTGCAGTACCTTGGTCTTCTTGGCGCGCTGCAGTTCACATCCAGGCCCTCGCTGACAAACCCCTGTCAGATCCTGCAATGTTTTAGTCTGACAAACTGATTTTTTTGAATACCTGCATCACATCTCCTACAAAAGGTGACACCTGTTTGAGGCGATTTCATGTTTCCATGACGAGGAGTTCCGGGGACACGCCACCTTCTGAGCAATGCCTTTTGGAAATACCAAAGAGGAATCAAAGTGAAAGGAAAATGAACGTATTTTGCTAAGTTCTCTCTTGGGAACAGACTAGTTCAAGCGTGTTGACACCCAGAGCCACAGGTGACTGGTAAACTGGATTGTTTGTGGCATCTGAGTTAAACCAATAAGCAAAGGCCGTCTTCAATGCACCAACACCACTACTTGAGAAAAGAACATGTTAGAGAATTTGAAAGACCAGTTAGCAGTGTCGTGCATTTCAGGTCCAGACACTAGAAATCCAGACCAGGATTTTGTTTCTACCAACCAGCTGAGTGCTCTGTGATTGTGACTCTTTATACTCAACTGGTTGGTAGAAACAAAATCCTGGTCTGGATTTCTAGCTTTCAGGCCTGAACACCGCCAGTTAGATGACTGGTTAATGTGACAGCAACCTGTTCTGCCACATAATAGAAAAGATTAAATGTATCATTCAGAGCATCAAGCACATGTACCATCTTGTAAAGGAGCCAGGTGACTTTGTTCATCTTGAGTGAAGCATTTAAAAATGAACGACTGACATGTAAAGACGACACTCACATTACAGCCTGAAATCATGCCAAAGAATCATTTTCCTGAACTGAACCGCAAAGCTATTAAAATGTTTTAAAATATTTTTGCCAATATGCTTGCATAACTGGCATTGCGTACAGGGTGTAATGTAACCCGGCAACACCCCACCCCCACGGCCCCGATCGGCATTTCTATGGGCTGCTGGGGGGGTGGTTGTGTTTCACTTGAGCGAGTGGGATGGGTTTCATATGGTAATATGCTTATATGCTTTTTCTTTTGCGATCTGAGTGTTCATGTGGTTTGTCTCCTTCATACAGTTTTACTCTCCCTGCAAACTTGACCAGGACAAGCGACTTGAACATGAATGCCGGTCAGTAACTATTCCTCATATTTTTATGTGCAATAAGAAAATGTATGGATTTCCCAAATAAGTGAATGCATCATGGGAAACCTTTGCAGATCGTGGCCTTCCTCTGACTAATACGAGTACTGTTTAGCAATTTTCCAAAATACCTGAACTTTAAAGAGAGAGGTCAGGGATTCCGGAAAGAGGGCCGGCACAGAGGTCCGGTTGAGGGAAACGCAGACGGTTTCCCCACTTGACTGCCTCATTCTGGACTAAACTGCCTACCCTGGGAGAAATATCACAATTAAAACAGGAATGGGGAGCACGGTTCTGCTTTCATGCAAGGAAGCCTCATTTCATTACACCACGTCCAGTTATGTGCCGCCTTGGCTAACTCAGTACCTCACATATAACCTGGAA
>JAODKF010000049.1:7275840-7301370 GCA_026779585.1 Mormyrus proboscirostris | reverse complement strand
CTGGGAGGGAGCAAAGATGTGCACTGTCTGGCAGGGAGCTGGGAGGGAGCAAAGATGTGCACTGTCTGGCAGGGAGCAATGAGGACTGTCTGGGAGTCCCTGTGGACCCAGTTGGGAAACACTGCACTCTTCAATCTGTAAATTGATTTGGCCAGGCAAATCAATTTACACGTGGTCACGTGGGGATCAGGGGTGTGACTCCGGATGATTCTTTGGATGGGAACTGGCTAAATGGTGCAAAGCTGTATATCGTCTTTGCCTCAAGCAATTTCTCTATCGAAATGAGGCGAATTCAGCCACAATAGGAAGAGTGCAGGATTTTAAGAGGAAATTGCATTTTAATTTTAGCTTAAATTACATTAATTTGTATTTTTGGAACATATTCATTCTGGTAGGGTTTGGAATGACCAGAGGTGATGCTAGAGACCTTGGGCCCCAGGAAACCATGTCATATTGGGCCCCCAATCCAGACCAATCCCATTATGCTCCAAATTATTTATGGGCTCCCATCACTCTGGGGCCCTTGGAATCACCTTAACCTCCCCCTCTTTACGGCAGCCTTGGACACGACTTATCCTTCCTCTTCACTGCAGCTTACTTATCCTTCCTCTTCACTGCAGCTTACTTATCCTTCCTCTTCACTACAGCTTACTTATCCTTTGTATCCAGTGCAACAATAGTACTAAAAATACTAAGGATGGTAAAAAAAAAAATGGCAGAAAATGTGGTAAATAAGGCAGTTTGGCATGAGCATGTGCTCGGCGACCGTAGGCAGTGATCTGAAACACTGGGCCATGCAAGCAGCTGAAATGGCAAACAATCAGTGTAAAAAAACACAAACAAAATAATACTGATAACAAGAACAATAACAGCAACAATAATAACAATAGAACAATAATTCAAATTTTTGTTTACATATAAATGTAGCAACTCTGAAGTATTTATTTATTTATTAGTGAGTAAATTCATATTATAAGCAATATATACTTGGTGACAGTCTTTCCTTGATGCTAACAGGGCTGAATATGTGGAAATATGTTATGACCCTCTCCATCTTTATATTTTATATTGGTGAGAAAGCCTTAAATTCTTATGGGGGGGCATGGATAAGAGGGTGACCCCACAATGACCCCCAGGCGGAGGTCAGGCATGTCATTTTATAAACTTCAGTTATGTGCAATGGCAGGAGCTGTCACCTCCCCCCCTAAACGCACAGGGGACCCATCTCATTGGTTCCAAAACACTGAGCCCGCCCGCAATATACATGATTGACGCCGCTGAGGGGCCATTCAGGGCTGAACGATGGATTTAACAGAAGGGAATGAGGTAGGCTTAGCCGATGAACTCTCGGTGATGAATTCTCAATTTCATTTGATCAAAGGTGCCCGGTGTGTCTATATTTTGTGTACAAAATATTGCAGGAATCCTAAAAAAGCAGAAAATGACATGACTGATAAAACTGCTGTATATGGGCTTCCTTTATCTGTTGCCAGCCAGTCAATTCAAGCTGGACACATTTATATGTGTAATCTCACTTACAGGAATTCTTTAGAAAGTCAAAAAATGAAAAAAAAAAAATCTCCTAAGTCCTAGTACATTATGCCGAGTTCTTTTCCAATTGTAGTTGCAGCCTTGTGGCACTCGATGGCACTCAGCTGCTGATAATAAGCTGCTGGTCCGACGCTGCGTTGCAGTATGGACTTCAAACACGCTCAGAGTGACAGAGTCTCTCAGTCAGACTCAGGGGGAGTCGATTTCAGTGTGACCGTGCCGACATGGCACATTGCGGCCGAACAGGGAAAGTAAAGAACATGACTGTGCTCTAGAACTCAGGGAAAGGACAAAATATCAGTATGGACATTATTCCTGATTGTTATAACCTTCAGTCTGGGATTGGAAAAGTGGCCAGACGATGGATCGATGGATGGATGGATGGATGGATTAATGGATGGATGGATGGATGGATGCTTCCACTTTGAATTTTGAATAGCTTGCAACAGAACAGGCATAAGCTTTATGCTGAGAGTAAATTAAACATTTTCATTTTTACATTTCAGTACTTGAGTAGGAGTAGGTCGTATATCTTTAGTATTTTATCATTATTTAAAGTTTAGTGGAAAATATTAAATGCCCCTGTATTACATTATGCTTAAAATATAACAAGGTATCCCAGATAGACTTTCAAAAATGTTCTAGGTATATTAAAGTGCAGAAAAAAGTCCAGATCATCAAAAATTAGGCTTGCCGTCACAAAAGAAGTGTCTCAGTCAAAACCTCTTAGCATGCAAGTGTTCTAGGCCACTGTCATCCATCTTGGGGAATAAGTTTTGCGATTGCTTAAAAACAACACGTCTTTTCACTATCCGTCGCAATATAATTTTATTGCATTCTTTTAAAAAAGAACTTTAAAATTGAAACTGATAAGCTGGGGAATGGCATTTCTCGACAAAAGTGCTTCAGGATCATCGCAGTATTGATGTCTGCCGTACTTTCAGGTGTTTCTGTACAGCACATACTGAGTATTATTTGTTCTTTTCTGAAGTAAACACTTTCTTTCCGCTGCCCCTCTGACTTCTGTCAGACATGTACACACAAAAAGAAACGGCTCTGTGCCAGCTGGTGAAAAAACAGCTGCTATCGCCCTCAGAAGATTGTGCATTTCAGGCACAAAAGCACTATTATTACTAGATTACCATTGTGAAACGCAAATAGTCTTATAAATCATAGCTTAGCCATTAGTCATCCGTTTTTTAATACAACAACCATTTGTAATTCACTTTATTAGCATAAAATTTGATTTTATCATTTATACTAAGAAAGTACACATGCAGCTTGTGGTCTTGTATGTTTGCACTTAATGAAGTTGATTGAATAATGAGTTTACTTTCTGTTTTTGTGAAATGTGATCAAAAACAGGCTTTGGCTAACTGGGGATGAAAGTAAAAAATATTCATATCTGTGTTCTTTGATAGAATTGAATGATATATTATGATGAACTTCATGGTGATATTGTTTGCATTGCAAGTCGTATCTCTGCAGTGTTCAGGCCCTGGGTGAATGAGCTAATATCCCTACATTAACGGAACAGATCCTACCCGTAATTCATCATTATTGCGCCACACTGAAATACACACATGCATTAAACATAGACATAAAGGCCTTTGGTATCAGGGGTCATTTCCAGTCAAACATTAATTACTGGTTCGATGGAATCTCTTTGAAGAGGATCTCCACGAGGACTGAACCTGTCTGTGGGTGGTTCCCACAAGCGCGGCTTTAATGAGATACTGGATATGCGCGGAGTGTGTTTGAACAGGGGCGGGCGGCAGTCACAGTGCTGATGCGTCAAGGATAACACCTTCAACCCGGCTGGCCGCCAGCTCGGGGGGCCAATTAGCTCCCGTGCAGCCAGGGTCAGGGACGAGCGCAAGGTTCTCCCCCAGCGGAAGGAGCGCGCAGCTGCCCAGCTCTCCAGCACTGCAGGCACCATGCAAATGATGCAGGGGGGGGAGGAGCTAAACAGGTAGGCTAATGGTAGCTGCGGAGAAGATTCCCTGCAGCTCCCAGTGTACCTATTTAACCGGTACTTCTCACTTCTTTGCATAAAAAACATATTAATAACCTCACAGGCAAGGCGGTAATTATACACATGTTAAAAACAGCTATTTCTGTGTTATGCCTATTAATTTCAAGCAGAAGACAGAAACAATCAGGCAAATGGATTGGCTTAAAATATACCCATAGTTCCTATAATGGCCTGTTGACAATCACAACTGTGTGATGCATTGAGTTTTTCATTTCTGTATTCAAACCATCAAACCATATTAACATTTTGTCTGTGATGTGATGGGTACCGATATTGTTCATGGTCAGCAACGTGACTTTATTCTTTCTCATCTTCCAAGAACCCCATATTTTCAGCAATATTTGCATTATTTTCTCAATGCAGTCAGCAGTGACATTGACATTGCAAAGGAACATTCTTTTTGTTAAATGATCTATTTTTATTTTAAGAGTAGGGCAATTGTACAATTTCGATAAGTGACTATGACCTTACTGTATATACAGTATTGTGAAAAAGCCTTTTGCAGTCAAGGAAAATGTTCAAGACTATTTTTCTGGGTAGTAAGTGTATATTTACTCAGGGAAATTAACCTTAGAATATATACAAATGAACAGATGTTTTGTTCGATGGCTAGACGAGCATCACTTTGGTTCCTACAAACATCACTTTGGTTCCTAAACCTCTCTTCAGGGGTACCTCAGCCATTCCATGTATTTGCTAAATTTCACAACCATTTCAATTAATTGATTAACTTAATTACTGAATGATGAGATATTAATTAGCCAAACACAGTGTGCTAGAGTCAACAAAATTATGTGTATACTGAATGCTTCCTGCCAGAACCGGGCTGACTGTAGGAGAGGTTTTGAAACGGCATAGGTGACGCACTTTGACAGACATAGTATCATAGTTTTACACCGACATCAATATCATTGAAATATTATTTTCTTTGACTGCCTCAGACTTTTGCGCAGCACCGTATATGAAACAGACATGTACTTGGCTTCAGCCCAGAACAATATCATGGGTGACCTTGACAAATACACCCGATGCGAAGTAAGACAGGCTGAAGTGGGCAGCACAGAGCAACAAGGAGCTAAACAAATGTACAGTTATTAATATCAGCCCGTTGGCCTTCAGCCAGAGGTAATGCGATTCAGACATGTCAGGAGGAAGGGCTCCAGATATCTTATATATCTCTGGAAGAATTTGAACGAGATGCCAAGGAACACGTGTAGGAGTATCTGAGCAATCAGCAGACACGTGGTTAACTTCGACGACGGCCTGCTTCGCATGGTGCTGGGCAAGGTGTCCTGCCTATGCAGCGACACGTACCCATGTGCCAAAGCTTAGATGCTTGACATCTACGGTAATCAAATTTGGCCAAGGATGGTGCTGAAACATTGTAAACCCTACAGATGCTGAAAAAAACGTCACCAGTGATGCCTGAGAATTTCTTTTGGAATCACGTGAAGCGAGATATGCAACAACAGTCTCACTCTTGACGCCCTAAGAGTGACACATTTTTTAATCGCCTTCAGTGAATTGCAATGTATCTCATACTTTGCATGATGTGAAAAGCGCCCTTTTTGGGGTTTAGCCACAGTATGCACTTCTGTCTTCGGCCTGAATAAGCTGTAGCTTGCCTTAATGTTGTTTCAAAACAACAGAACAGTCTCTTTCATATCCTTCATGAAATTCAGCTCATGGAAAAGGCCTTTTTCTGACTAAGGGTGAGACTAGAGTCAGATACAATGAGACGTTATTGCTTAGAAATGACACTGGGAAAGCAATGAAAGTCTCAATGGTATATTGGCTATATGGACTCATAACTGTCCTTGGATGTGCACTTCTGTGTCTTTCAAAATTTCTTTCTTTTCCGCCACCTCCACTAATAATTTACTTGAATAAATCACTACATTTACTATGCCTCTACAATGTGTTTTACTTATGCTAATCCAGATGTTTTCATCTTTGAGCATTGCTCCGAGTCTGCTATCGCGGATTTCTGGAGCAGTGCACACGAACAGTCCCATGGCGGCTTAGTCGAGCAGGTGGGTGAATGGAAAGTGCAGGAACCCGGCGTTTGCCTTGGCGGCCTTTTCCTTAGATGCAGAATATTCCAGCCGATTATCAAACATTTAACATTGCAGGTGTCAGTGACCTTTGACCTTTCTCTTGTAAGCACACGTGCCAGATTCTTTGTGGCGCTGACGTCTCTGTGGCTGCTGACCCATCACATCAAATAAAGATTAAAATAAATGGACGGAGGGTTAGAATTTATTTATTCCCGGGTTCTAGTTTTCGTGAAACTTTTAAAGCATACTTCATGTTACAAAAACTGCCACATAATTGCTAGAACACTAAAGGACATCTGTAGCCTTACATTCACAGATAACATAAAGAACAGAAGCTATGCAGATAGTGTTATAAGTAGCATTGCTAGCGTCATTACAGAAATACCTGGCATGCAGGCAGCTTGCACTTAAGCTTAAAGCAGTTTTTAGGTGTCTTCACCCCTTTCCTCATATTGTCTTGTGTCAACTTACAGTATGATGCTGTTGTGACATTTTGCCTTAACTGCCATCTTATGCTAAGCGTCACTGATCGAAAATGAAATTAATTGAACTGAAGATCTATTTCCTAATGTGAGATGGGAGTGTGGCTGTTTTAGGGCGAGGGGGAAGGGTGTAGTTAAGGGAACAGCCCCCATCAGCCACCTGTGATCAGGTAGAAACTGATGAGCAGACTTTTAAAAAGCCCTCACGTTTTTTTAGGAAATTGCTGTGGACTTTTGGGAATTTAAAATTATAGTGAGTTTTAGTATCCGACACAGTAACAGATGATGAGGATGCCTGACTTCTCTTCTCAAATGGACTGGGGGGGGGTTAGTTTAACTACCTGGAGATGGCGGCTTGTCACTTGTGAAAGTAGCAGAAGATCGCATAGATATCAGTAAAGATATTTATCTTCGAGATATTTCTTGTCACGCAAACTACTGTATTACTTACCTGTAGAACCTCTTCAATACAAATGTCCCCAAAAGAATGAGCGGTCAGACAGTGTTTGCAGTATGAAGATGATTGTTCGTTGGAACTGCCTGAAGATCACTGGGAACAAAGGCGGTTTTAGAGGCCATTGACACCCCATGCTAATGCAGAACATGCTAAATTATCTGAGGAGCAGAAGAACTAGAGCATTTGACCATTATAGCCAGTCAGACAAGGTCAACTGCATCCACTTCAGCTGAGAAATTAATTTGTAGTCTGTTAAACTGCTATAAAAAGAAATGCAAAGCAGGGAAGAGCTGCACAAACAGATTATTGATCAGAAGGTGTATTTGGACAAAATGATAATAAAATGCGGACTTGTCTCACTCAGGGACTCTCGTGACGCTCGGCACGTGCATTAATCGATCTGCGTGCTTTGAAAGTGTTTATTTATATCTGAAGCTGCACTCTTGGTTTGTGAACCACTGTCTGAGCCCTTAATCAAGTGTTACGTACTGGGAAGTATGGGCTACCCCACTCAGCTTGCTGGTCACCAGGACAAGCAGAGTGAAGACGGATGGTTGGACCCACACTGATGATACAGCACGTTGTCAGCACATCAGAGAAACCATACCACAAAACACGGTCACACGATGATACATATATGACTAAAAGATGGCGTTGGATATTTTGTGATTTTTGAAAATAATAACTGATGTTGGGGGGGAGTAGAAACAGGAAAGGAGTTAAATTGCCTTTAATTAAACCACCTGATTTAGCTACTGAACTAAGAAGCCTTAGCTCAGTGAATCGCTAGGCCTACATAATAATCAGAGAAGATCAGTGAGGCGTGTTCAATTCCAGCAGCCCTCATATAGCCATAAATTAAACCTAACCTGCGGAAAATGCCACTCAAGGGAGGGAGGGAGACAGGAAGGTGACACTTATCTGTCTTATGATGTGAAAAGGCCATAAGCTGTTACTGTTATTGCTTTTTGTCCCTTATAGTCACCCGTAATATTTCAAGTGTATGTGAACGTCAAAGAGACAGAGCACCATTTTCCTAATTCTGTTTATTCATTGTTATATTGTATGGAAAGAGGAACAATGTGACTAAATTAAAATGTGATACTGAGGATGTCTGTGAAACAATTACTTAACATAAGAATGGGCCATGTTGGATATGTATGGCGTGTATGTGGACGTTTGATTATTATGAGCCTAAATGGATACTATGTTTCAAGGCTTGTATTTAGAAATACAATCGTTCTTTGTTTATTCGGATCTCCTTTTTTACTCATCTATAATAAATGAATTAGGAGTCTGTAGAATATGTTTGATAATCAGAATTCACTTTATCGGTCAGGTTACCCAACATGTACTAAGGCTTAGTTTTGGTAGTATTGGTACATACGTTCGAAGACCATGCAGAACATAAAAATAAATAATAAAGTAGAAGACTTTAAAATATAAGCAATAGTTTCAAATAGGTGCATTTCACAGTAACAATCAACATCCATTAAAAATTTCTAGAGTGCTGTATTGTGATTTTGCTATTTTTGCTAAATATATTGCTGCAACTTTATAGGAGACAGTAAAATGAGAATCAGACACCTGTGGAAAAGGTCACATGAGAAGAGCTGGTCACACACAATACACTGTGGCCTTTCTGCCCTTCTTTCTGGTAAACAAACATTCCGTGTGCTTTTCTCAGTACATGGGATCCCACCCGTGCCAGCCCGTTTCTCAGGATGAGCTGTTTTGGTGTTTCCTCGCATATCCACATTTTATGGTGGGTGGTGTGTATGAAAACAAGCAGAAGGGGGAGGGGCTTTGATCCCCGCTTCCTGATAGCTGTGCGTGTCGTCTTCTCAGAAGAGCCATTTCGTCTTTCCCGCTATTATCATCAGCTTCCGAAGTATCTGGCCTCAAAAGACAATGCGCAAACTTGCATTTATTGCAGGAAGTTGTAAAGGCTTTTGAGCTATAGTGAGAATCCAACATATGATGTCCCCGTGTGAAAGTCAAAATTTGCGTGATTTTTTTATAGGTTATTTAATTAAGTTAATGGGATTGATTTAGCGCTTATCTGGCTATCTCTAACCAAGGTTACTCCTTGGATCCAGTCCATATTCAGTCCATAATAATTTGCTATATGATGCATTTGCCATGATTGCCAACAGAGTGTAGCTTCTCCCTGTTTGATCTCCAAGGCTGTTGTCCTTCGTCTGGTATTTTAAGTTCATAAATCACAGACTTACAGTCAAAGCACAGAAACAGCATGGTTACGCGTCTCACATCTTGCTGACCCTAAATGTGCAATAATACTCAAAGTGTAAAGCTTGGACGGTATTAAATGTAGCTCTGTCAAGCTGATAGGATACAGTGTATTCGGTAACGCTTTGGTGAGATTTCTGTTTTTTCAGTGTCTGTATAACTGTTTAACTGCACGCATTATTTTATAATAATAATAAGAGGAATAGATGCCAGCATACATTGTTTTTGTTGATGACTCAGTTTCCATAGAAATGTATGTTTTCTGTCACCCAGCTCCCTGTTTTCATTGCAGTTTGGCTGACATGTATGTATTATATATATATATATATAATATAATATTTCACTATTTTGTTATTGTTATTGATCATTGCATGTTGTTTACGTCTGTACTTGTACATTGTACTTGTACAATAATGCTTTTGAAAACTTGAAGACACTAAACTATTTTAATATATACCGTTCACTTAGATTAGTACTTCTGCTGAGCAGCAGTGATGAGATCTATATAACATGCACATGAGAGACACGAGACAGGGCATCTGCAGAGACCTAAAACAGAGACGGAAAAAGCTACAACTGAGTCTGGTGTTTCATGCTGAACATTGTGTGGGGTGAGATGGCGCCCTTTTCCTGTCATTCTTAGGTTTTATTGGGATGGTGTGGAGGCGGCTCCATGCCGGGATGTTGGGGGCCCCAGCGGTCCCCCCCAGCGGTCCCCCATCGCTCATCCAGCCGGCGGGGCCCCCACAGGTGCTGGGACCCTGGGGAAATGCCATTAAAGGGGGCCACCACAGCTCGGGAAGTGAGTCAACCATCGCCTGCTTCCGTTCATCCCCGGATCCCGGTCCCTAACCTGCCCTGCCAGCTGGTTCTGGGGCAGTCACCGTCAGCTCTGTGTAATCACACCCTAATGCTGCGGTTTTCACAGCGCTCTGATCTCCATTACTGCGCGGCGGATCACGCTACTCATAACGTCTGACGTAAAGTAATATCCTTTAATTAGTATCCACTTCATCTCCTCCACTGAAATTCTTGCCACCTGCTGAGGTTTAGTATGAATGGGTAAGTTTGTATTTTAATATCTTGATATACTGTGACCATTCTCACACTATTTCACCTTTCCTTTCACAAACTTGCTCGCATCATTGTCCTTTTCTAGGGTGCTCTCTCATGGGACGGTTTTGGGGGGGTTGGGGGGGGAGCGGTGTGGAGGCTGATGACAGAAGGGTCTTCGGAAATGTAGGAGAAGGTGACAATAAGCAGCCCCCACGCTCAGGAAGGAGGGCTTTCGTTTTCAAAGGCCTTCCTTTATTTATATTATACATTTTCATCAGTGGGATTTTCAAAGGAAAAATGCCCCCTCCGATTACTTATGTGTCGTTTTATCGACAGCGCGTTTTTTTTTTTTTTTTTTTCTGGTGCAAAAGTCATTGCTGCTGCATTTTTGGGCGATGTTCAAAGACCTTCTGGTGCAGCTGTAGGACAAGTTATGACACAAGTCTTCAGCATAATCTTGTTTTGAAATAAAGGTTATTGAACCACAAATGGTCTTGTTCGTTATTTTTATGCAGCTACAGATGCAGATAAATATATATATAAACAGGCAACAAAATATCTTCACTGTTAAAATGTCTATATTCCTTACCTTTATTTGAACAATAAAATCAGTTAAAAATCCATTTTAAGTATTAAAAGTGTTGTGTTGCTGCTGTTATGACTGCATTTATTAATGTGAGTTTTATACAATTTTAATATGGTGTTACAATGCAGTTTCCATATAATGCAATGTTAAAGAACTCACACAAAAATAATATAAAACCAAAATTAATTAATTAGTATGTTAATTTGACAAAAGATTAACTACACTAGGTACATTTTAATTTTTTTGTCGATCACCTTTTCTTAACGTTTCGTTTTTGCTGTCTCTTGGTATGCATTTCCAAAAGGGTGTCCAGAGTTTCCGCACTCTGGCTCGAAACATCCTTCAGAAACGTCCTCGTACGTATGGCCACTCAGGGATCATTCATCCTGCCTTGATCTGGAGAGACTCTAGGGAACCTTGACCAGGGACAGCGATGCCCAATAATAAATAACTAATAACAGCTGCATCTCCAACGAGCATATTGATTGTTCTTATTACCTACAGCATCTGTTTTGAAATTAGCTGTCCCCCTGAAACCCTAAGATTGACTGATGGCTGGAGATTGAGGTTGGGAACAAATCATGGGCAGCTGAAAGAAATGGTGCTGGTATAGAGGTATAGGATGCAAAGGCCTGGCTTGATTGATAGATAGATAGATAGATAGATAGATAGATAGATAGATAGATAGATAGATAGATAGATGTTACGGACTGCTGATAGATTGCTGTTAAATGTACATATTTATACTCAAAATTTTAATTAGTGAAGCTAGGATTCTGTCAGGATTAGTCAGTCTTGCATTGTTCAGTCTGTAGTTTCACTGTTTGGCCAGTAGGTGTCACTAGCCATCCCATCTCCCAATGTTTCCCAGGTCTGTTCTGTCAGTTCCTAAGGTGTGCCCCTGCTTTCTGGGCTACTGTGTGGCTGAATGGGCCAAGCATGCAGTTATGAACCACGTACCCCTATGCTGTCATGGGTTTGCAACTGGCAAGTGGCCTGAACTATGTTGAACCTTTAGTAAGTTTTGTCTTTTTCCCATGTTAAGTATTGTCCTTGTATGGGTCCTTGCATATGTACTTTTTTCTGGTAATCCCTGTTTTGTAGTTGTGTTCTGTTTCACCATGTTCCTAGTCTCTCATAGTTTGTGAAGTTCTTAATGCTTGTTAATTATCATCACTGGCTCATAGTCTCTTATGTAAGTTTGTTTGGTTGATTTGTCACTGGCCGCATCTGTCCCTTAATAGTCCTCATAATTTGTGCATTTATGTGCCTGCTCTTCTTCTGTGCTTCAGTTAGTCATTGTGCTTATTCCTATGTTGTTCCATGCACTTTAGTTCTACCTGTGTTTTAGACCCTCATTGTTCTTTTTGTTTCTTGTTTTTTCCAGCTTCAGTGAAGTCCCTTGTTTTTTTGTAAGTCGCAACATGGATTGTCTGTCACTTTATCATGGCCCACTGTAACTGGACGCAACTAATGACTCTTGTAATGTGATGCAAAGACTCAAAGTAGCCAGGGTCAAACTGAATGGTGTTGTTTACATTTTGGTTTCCTTTTGTACAAGCAGCCATACAGATGATTCTTAGCGTGCGTCACAGGCAGTTATCTATGCCAATACTGTAATTTTGCTACATAAGTCTTTCTGGAAATAGCCACGCCCCTTTTAACAGTCCAACCTTTTTCTCACAATGTCTCACACTACCCAGTTCAGTCGATCATGACTCCGCCCCCTTCTTAGATAGTGACCAGCATATAATTGGAAAATTTTTATTCTCACCATTAAATCAATTGATGTAAGACCTTTGGCAGAGAAATGCAAGAAATCAATACACACTTTACTTCCTTCTTACTGTAACTGTGGTTAAGTATTTATGAATTAATTGACGTCTTCCTTCAAAATAAAAACCATTAGCCTAACTGTAATTCTGGTGTAACCAGTTTTCTAAGTAAAATACAGCCTGATCTTCAAGTAAAATTAAATTTGACTATGGATTAAGAAAATAATAATGTCACCTCATCAAATCAGTAGATGGATTACAATGTATTTTAATTGTAATTCCCTGACAATGGGCTTTTCGACACATTAAGTGATGAAGCCTTTCCATGAACTCCCACTTTTCATGAGTGAAGGCTAATATAACTTTATATAGCCCAATTCATGATTTCTGCAAAAAAAAACACTATTTAAATAATTGGTATCATATGCTGATCAGGGCAACTATTATTCTTGGAAAGTAATAGTTAATTTGGAAAAAAATCAGAATACATTTGATCATGTGTTTTCAATTGCCCTACTAGATGTTTAAAGGTACAGTAATTCACTTTTCTCAAATGCACACTCAAAGGTTTCGCAAACTCGTCAGTCAGAGAGACTAAATCACACAATTTCCCATTTTTTGTGCTACTAGGTAGGCAAGGCTTGTGCTTGGGTGGTACGTTAGTAATATCGCTGAGGAAATGTAGAATAACTTCCTTCCCTGTTATGGTCCATCAGTAGTGGGGAGTAAAACTGGGACGCCAACCAGCCAATCGAAAAAAAGCATAAAACAAACTAAAGAGACCGTGTCATTAGGAAGCAGTGGGTAAGACCTGCAGACATTATGATGAATAGTAGTGAGCTCTTCTTCATAAACATCTCTATAAACTGTAATACATGCACATTTATGTATCATAAGTAGTATTTGCTCTGCAATGATTTCTTTATTACGTGGCAAGTTTTTTTCTAAAGCCGTTTATCCCGCCGGCCTCCAGATGTGATACAAAACCTCACAGTGAAGACCACCCCTGAAGTCCTCAAAGCCAACTCGACATAAAAAAATATTTTAAGCGAAGCTTGGTAATGAAAGTTGGAGATTTACATTGCCTGGATTAAAACAAATATGATGTACGCCAAGCCACCTACGTTGAAAATGAAACGTCATCATGCATAAAAACAGGGCAAACCTGCGCTGATGGCTTTTTTTTTATCCTTTGGCTTTTTGAAGAGTACTGCTTCTCTTACATGGTGGCTATAAACACTTCTCCCCATTTTTTGACAGAAATGTTATTTCGTTTCCTCTGAAGGAGTTATTTTAATACCTGTTCCTTCTGGAAAGCAGGGGCACATACATAAACATAAACTTTCACTTGTTGTGTTTGGATTTTTGTCACAAAGGTAATTCACCTCCCAGCCCACAGGGGCCGCTAAGCGATGATCATTTTGTATCTTTGCTGGGCCGCTTAGTTTCTTTAGGACAGCTCAAAAATAGCCCACTGTGTACTTACGTCCCGCTTCCTTCAGCATGACATATATCAAACGTGTTCCTGGGCTTCCTATCTCTTCCTGTAACAAGCAAACCGCTAAGAACAAAACATAACCTTTGGTCAGTCTCTCCTCATCACTTCCTATTTGCATTAATTCCCAAAGTTACAGCAGGGTAAACTATTAGAAATGATTGGTAAAACTTAAAAAATGTCTATAAGAATCTATGAACACATCCACAACACATTACAATGCATTCATAAAGCATTATAAACAAGGCTATAAATATTTGTAAAAAGGCATTACACATTATTGCTGTGTTTATTATGCATTATGAATGCTTTATGATGTGCTAATCTATAATGTACTATAGATATAATGCAGTACAAAACATCCATAATTCTGATACTGATTATTATAATGCATTATGAAGGTATCTGTAGTCTTATGATGCATTATAATAAAACACTATAATTCCTTATAATAGAAGATGTGTATAATGCCAATAGAAGATGTGATAATCCATTATTAATTCTTATATGGACCATTATAATGCCTTATGAAAGTATCCATAATGCATTATAGGTGACCGCTTTAAGTTAAGTGTTGCCAAATGATATATGCTGTTGCTATGCTGGTTTTTCCAAAATGTTTTCAAAATGTCTCCTTGTTTTTATTGCATATTCAACATTATACAGATAATTATGCAGATGGAGAAAAACAGTTTGTCATTGTGGATTTTTTTTATTCATGTTATTGCATAATGTGTGTTAAATGTATAAGTCGAGCCCTGATTATGTACAATTGTGTCGTCAGATCACAAAAATGGCTCTTCAGGAGTCTCGTGTGTCATTATACATTTAAAAACAATTAAATTACCCAACTCTGCATAAAAAGATTTGAAGGCATACCCCACTAATACATATCAAATATGTCTGCAAACAAAATGGTGTTATGAGCGTTCATGAAATATTGAGCTGAGATGGTCGTAAGATGTGAAATGTTTCTCATTCACGTTCTTGGGTTCCAAGAACCAGCGAGGAGCCTTAAATGCCTGTGAGTGCAGGCGGTCATGACTGAAATGACTGAGAGAACCCAGGGACCGGAGTGCAGGCTACAGGAAGCCGCTCGTAAGGGCCGCAGATGCAGGAAACGGGCAGGCCAGCTCGGCGTGGGGCGACGTCCGGCACGACGTCTCTCTGAAGATCCACCGACGGTTTTGCAGGCTGCGGAGGAAGGACTCGATGATGTGTTTTATGGGATGTCGGGGGGTGGAAGGGCGCGTTGTCAGAGAAAGGACATGTTAAACATATTGATACAGTCATGTCCAGGAAATCCATTACCCATTCCGCTTTTAGCACCCGGTTCCACTCAGGAAAACCATTGGGGTGGGGGGAGGGGGGGCAGGTCAGGTAAGTCAGGGCCCCCACTTACCCTCTGTTCTTATGTCCCATGTGGAGATGTCTGCATGAGCTTCACTCTAAGGGCAGTATGTAGTCTGATGACAGAAATCCAAAAGTTCCCAAAAGTGATCTGGCTGTTTAGCGAAAATCTTAACCAGAGCTATTTCTATGACAAAATAGCTTAACTGACATGTAACACAATTGCTAGTTAATCAGATGTCTCTAAAAACAAACTGAATAACCAAACAGATGTATTGTTTGTGCCGATCTTTTGTAGGTTTACTGTAGACATTAAAAACTCCATCTGGTGAAAAAGTGGTATGAAATCACATTAACATTGAATGATTTAAAAAAATGAATTTATAATACTGCCCATCAGGAACTATATAACTAATTAAGATGTCCACATCAGTTGAGTAACATGCAAGAATTTTAGCAGTAACAATTGCAATTTTGTTACACCCTTTCCCAACTTAACCAATTCATGTGATTTCTATTTTAATTTTTAAATAATACAATAATGCAATATCTTGTCATATCTTATTCAAGTGATTTGTACAGCTTTATGCGTTAAATTTTAGCTGGACATTTGCTAAATCTTAGAATACTAGTCTACAACATAACCACATATCTGAATTGACACCTTACATTTTTGTCTCTGTGTTATAAAGCTAAGGTTGTATGGAAGGTTTTCATTACTAAGCATCAGATTACATATAAATTATGTCATGAGGAGGAAAATACAAAAAAATTATGTCTATTCTTTCCTGCACTCATAGGTATTTTATACAAATTCAGTGTCCCTTTAATTTGCCCTGTTCACAGAATGATTTCCACAATTACCCATAACGTAACTGATATCGTTAAGGCCGCATGTAGTCATCAAAAGTTACAACCAAATTTATGAGATCGATTCATACAGGAAAGAAGAAACGTGTGATCTCGTTCATGCTGCAGAGAAGAAGGCTGGAATCTGCTTTCGACCCGGGTCCCTCGGGGATATACAAGCAGAGCCAAACAATGAAGTACATCACGCAGGGTCCGGCGCTGCTCGCGGACTGTTTGGCATCTGCAGGAAGCCAAGACGACAGGGTGTGGGCTGCTTCAGCATGGATAAGATTTCCACATTCTTCCTTTGCCACACCTAAGTCCTTAATTGCTTGGTCACAGACAAAGTATTTTGAGACCACACTGCAGGCAGCATTTATCTGTGGATGCGCATGTTTAAATTGGTAGGACACCAGCATTCGCTGGAGCAAAGGAGCTTGCTTGCTGGGGGAAAATAACTAGGGATATACGAGTCTCCAGACCAGCCCAGTGATGACAACTGAACAAATAAAGCCATATGTTCAGCGCCATTGCCAGAACAGCGGTGCGTAGGCAATTTTAAAACTTATGCATTTACCAGGAATGCAGGATGTTGCATCAGTATAAGAAATTTTCAGTTAGGAAACACAGGGGCCTATCTTTGAGTTCAGCATTGTGGGGTGTGGGGGGGAGGTTGAGGTCTCCACCCATTTAAGGGGGTTATATTGGATGGTCTTCAATATTGGAGAGGTTACATCCCCCACCCCACCCATAATTTACATCCATGATACAGAGTGATGGTGATATAGATATATATGTTGTGAGGGCAACTCTGTGTCTTTGAATGCTATTTTCTTCAGGTACAGTAGGTAGCAGTAAGTCACAAAAATTAGGGTACAGCTCTAGTACAGTTTTGTTCCCTCAGGTAAAAACGATTGATGTACCCCCCATATTAGGAAAATGTTCCTCAGAGCTCAGTTCTGTACCTTAAATTAGAGGTACATTAATTTACCTACAGCTATGGTGCAATTGGCAGACCCTTGAGGGTACAGCCTCAGTGAAGATACAAAGGTACAAACTGGTACTTTTTCTGACAGTGTAATGCATTGTTAATGAGGGCCTCTGGAAAATGGGCACCTCGCAGAACAGATGCCTTGTGCCACGGAGGCAATTTTCATGCCCCCTCTTTCGCAGAGTCCCAAGAGCGGCCTGCCGCTGTGGACTCAGGTGTCTCACCACAGAACACCTCATGTCCTGATTGGCACCAGGCAGGTTCTCACAGAGAGACCATGGGTGGTCCCCCTCATGCAGAACGCACAGGGAGAAGCACAGCAGAGCACCTGCTCATCTGCAGCTGGCGTGCCCAGCCGTCTCATGCCAACTGCCGCCTCCTTGCCATACGTAGTTCAGACTTTACATCACTACTTACCCAGATGTTGAGCTTCTATTTTTCTCTCAACAAAAGAAAGCAGGACTTTCTGAATGTTGTTACAGGCCGTGATCAAATTTTAACAGAAAAATATGCGCACAAAAAACAAATGTCAAACAGACCCCAGTTAACGTAAGACTAAACCAATAATATTTTATTGAAACTGTATCAGTGTAAAATCTGTTTTCAGCTGCTTCCGCCATGAAATTTAATCTTTGAGATCTTCCAGAATGTCTGCCTCTGGGATGCCGGCTATCCTGGATGGAATATGGTGCGCAATCTACTAACGTAGGATAGATTGCTTTTCCTAACATGCATCTGCTGTATAACACGCATCTCATTTATAAATACGGACAATCGGCGCAAAAGGCATTTATAAGCTTAAAAGGCTGGAAGGTACGATGGCATCATTTGTACATTGAGAAGATAAACATTTTATTTACCTCATTTCAAAACAATTGACATTTTTCCCCTTGCACAGTAATCTCTGAAGTGTACCTCTGAAGTAAACCACCAAATCCATGTGTAGAGAAATCAGACTTGTTGCTACTACACATTATATCACAAAAAATGTGCATAATAATACAGCTGTTTCAGGTATTGTTTGTCCTAAGATTATTTTTAAGAGTTTCCTATAAAGGGCCGCAATAAATGTTCCTAAATCCGACTGACCTTCAGTACCAGAGCACCATAGCTCCTTAGTCTTCTTCATTCTTAAACTTATTATGATACAGTAAACGTTAATGATGTGCCTGCAAGTCATAAATCATTTATTTTTTATCATAAACTCAGGTTACCTTAATGACACTAGCAGACACATTTCATTGTGTATCATCATTCAGGACAACAAAAGAACGTTTTGATTATTTGTGCTCAGGATGATATTTTCTGCCGCTACTTTCTCTGATCAGCTGCTCCACGTGTGAAATATTTCGGCACATCTGCTTCAGTGTTTCCTTTTGGCTTCGCATGGGCAAACCATCATTGATAAATCGCTAACAAGCAAACATCTTCTACCCATATTAGTTTGATTGTGGCTCTTGCATCCAATGCTAGTTTTGTGAAGTGCAGCAGTCTAACCGGAACAGACCCTTGAGGGAAGAAACACAGAACTGAATTAAGCATCTGACACCGATAAATATAACACAAGAGCAAAATCCTTGTTGAAGTTTAAGAAGTGAAGAGGTACCTTATAATGATTTCTGGATTTGTGGGTATGAATGTCTGATGTTTCCTTTTACATTGGGAGTGTCAGAATGATCAAAGGTTCTATATTAGGACCCATCAAGTATTATGTTATTGTTGTGCTATTACTGGTTAGGAACTCATCCAAACTCCTCAGGGTGAATGATGAGATTCTTTACGTCTTTTATTGCTTCTTATTGTTAACCACTATCATTCTTTTTCCAACCACTTATTCAGCACAGGGTCATAGGGGGGGGGGGGGGGGGGCAGGGGCCTGGAGCCATGCAGACATGGCAACACCCTGCCAGTCTATTGCAGGGCACACATACACTCATACATAATGGACTATTTAGTGATGCCAGTTCACCCAATCGCATGTATTTGGACTGTGGGAGGAAACTGCAGTCACTGCAACAGGAATCCCACAATGCACTGCGCCACTGTGCCGCCCATCTGCCGGCGTGTTAACATGGATGGCAGAGAGAAAAACATGTGAAAGACCTCATCACTTAAAAGGAAAGCCGGTAAGAATGTATATATGCAGCATATACCTATTATTAGAAATATGTTATTGTAAATGATGTCATTGTTATGTAATTACGGTATATATATATGTATGTTTTTATAATATTTTTGTGTACTTAACTTTCACAATTAGTTGTATTAGTTTAGGGTTCATTTAAGATAAAACAAACCTTAATGTGCCATTATTCAGAGGTATTTGTGTCTTTGATCCCAGCTCTTTGAGCAAAGCTTGGCCAGTCCTATCGAACTGAGCCGTTCAAAGAAGAGCTGAATTTTAGCAAACTGGCTGCCTGCTGCTTTCCGAGAACCCAGCGCCAAGCAAGGAATATTACCCTAGTTACACTCGTTCAACTTCAGGCTATTGTTTACAAGTATCCAGCTACTTGCCACTTGAACCCAGTTTTACTTACATCTGTCCACAAGACTTTCTTAGTACTGCTCATTTATTGAGAAACCCCCTTTAAATTTGAACTCCATTATGTAACATCTGTGTGAATTCAGACAACCTGATGTTCTTAATGTCACCCATGTAGCATGTTGAGGAATTCCCTCTATGCATCCATCATACAGATTGTGGTTGTATATTGTGTAGATTTAAGCATGTTAACATATTGTAAGTGGATTGTAATATCACAGATTAATTATGCATTTAATAACTGTTCATGCTCAAGCATGCACTGTGGGTGTTATTTTTTATGTATTTTGCTGCCATGCGATCCCCCAGCACCGCTAAGGGCATCAAACCTGCTGTAGGTATCGACTAGTAAATTTTCCACCACCAGTTAATCATTCCCTTAGCATTTTCTGCTCAAACGGCTTATCAGCCTCTGTGTTCAAGCAGGACTTCATTGACATCGCAAACCTCTCTGTCAGTTCGCTGCCCGGAGTCTTCATGCGCTCGTAAGCGGAGCTGATCAGAGTTGTGATTGGCTTTTCAATAATGATAGACCTCATGCGACGGTTTTTTACAAGGACACAGCAATGAAGTCTGCAAGCTGTAAATGTTCCATCAGAGAGGATTTTATTAATGAAGATCATCCGAAATTAGGTAAGCGTTTATTGGTCAAATAAGAGCAACTAATAGGTTATGATTATTTCGCTCTGTTGGGAAGCCTTCGGCTTGAAACGCAAAAAACGCGAACTAACCTAAATTTACATATACATGCTTGACGAATGTGTGAATGTTGTAAAATAAGCCAATTATGGATAACATCTGTAAATTAGGCTATTATGACTGCATGGTTCTTAAACAACATATACACACTATTATGTGTGTGTGTGTGTGAAATTGTATAAATCTGATAAACATCAATCCACCTGCTTCCTTTGTTACGCAAAGGAAGCTTCATTTTTCTTTCGTGTGGATATTCAGTTTGAAGAGTTGTGGATTTTAGGCCCGCTCACTCAGCACTTTGCCAAACTTCTTTAGCCCACGTAAGTTTTTAACAACATCATTATTACATTATATTGTGGGTAGCCCGGGCAATTCTGGCGTTGTTTACGGTAGATGGCTGTCATTCTAAATTCCTTAGTTAATTGTTATAAAGAACCTACCAGTGATCACTGATGGTAACTATGACATAGAGAAATCTAGTATCATATTTCTTGTCTTATTTAATATTTATTTGCCACGCCTGAGGAATGTATTATATGGACATTTCGACATTTGTTCATGTAAAATTCTCGATGACAAACAGTCCGCTGTTTTTCATATTTTTTGCGAAACGTGACTGCGGCTTTATGTTATCCCAGCTGTAACCGCGTTGTCTAAATTTTTAGTTTTCTGGCTTCATTTATGAGTCTACTAACAATGCAGTACTTCATGACCGTCAGACTTGCGTTTCCCCCGAACTGTATAAAAAATAGATTTCTAGGTAATACTTCTAAAAGCCCGGACAACGAAAATTAAAAGGGACGAAAACTGAAAAATTCTCCCGCGTCTTTGCTCAATTTGCAAGAGGCATTTGGAACAGGCTATATTTCAAACATGTTCATTTTGTACATTTAATCTAATTTGGATTATTTATTCTTTAGTCTTATTTTTTATATATTTGTGCTTTACAGTATTAACCTAAATTTAAGAGAAGCTTATTTTACTACATTCTTATGTTCGATTTCTTTATGCTTGTGACCTACGCAAAGGAAATAATAAAGAATAGCTGGACAAAAATCACGGGTGCTGAAAAAAGTTATAGTCAAAGTTTAGCACCTATTGCACCTCCCGTCAAAACAACTTCTAAACGGAAATATGTATTTACGGCTACAACCTCTCCATCTGCCCCAGTCTATTTCAAAAATGCATTATAATACATTCATATGCATGCACACAAATTATTTTTAAATAATGATAATTTCAGGAGTATATCTTTATTCCTGTTTTGGAATGATACCGCTTAACCTAATACGTTTGGTCAATTCTTATATGTAAACCTATGTCATGCAGAATTCTGATAATTAGCTGTCTTGATTAAATCGATTTTTAACATAATCTTTAAGGCTTGAATGAGTAAATACGTCTACTCTAAAGTATTGATGTGTTAATTGACCAAGAACTTACAGAATTACAAAAAAGTCGTTTCTCCAGTTTTTTAAATTTGTCGAGATTTAATTACCGCTGCGTTAAAATGTATTAAATTCCGAAAAGCCAGACCTTAAATATTACATGCACATAATAAATATTGCACAATAGTTAATTATAACAGCAAAAAAGAGTAATATTGAAATAACTGTAACTGTATAACAACTGTATAACAGTGATTCTAAAACCCAATAAATTTGTCTTTCCACGGACTACTTTGCAAAAATGTTATTATTGCTACTTTGGCCTGTTCCTTTGAACTTGCAATTATACTAACTGCAATAATAGCGTCAATATTCTTCAAATATTTGGTTATTATATAGTTTTTATTTTAATGAAAGCTTAAGATTTTCTTCTATAGAAAAGAATCATCTTCATTTCAGTTAGTTGCATTTATTGCAGTATTTTTCTCCCCGATCACTGATTACATGATTACTACCCATCATTTTATTTTGCTCTAAAGGCGTGTAAGAAATAAATGTAGGACAGACTCCATGCTTGTCTCTACGCGCGATTGGCCGGCAGAAGTGTGATGTCAGACCACCCACTGGAGCGCTGATTGGACCGGGCAGTGTCAGCGATGAGTAAACAACGCAACCGGGAGAGGTTCTGAAGTTGAGAACTGAGCACGCCGCAGATAGTGTCAGATAAAACGCGCAGAGGGGTGTGTTTGCCGCAACAGTGAAGTTCCGGACTCTTCTCTCTAGCTTTTTGGTTAATGTTAATAAACATCCATGTGACACTGGGAAAGCAGGTAGCTGCCGACACTTCGTGTTTGTTCGTCCACCTTGCAGGAGCGGACGTTTCATTTCTTGCGTAGGGAAACAACTGCGAAAAGAAATCTGGTCGCATTTTTCCTCCTGATGCATTTTAGCAGGCGCCTTAATTCGTACAGCATTCTGCTCTCAGTATTCGAAGACAGTTCTTTGTGATAAAATTATATTTAATAGATGTCCGTTGCATGCATTCCTAAGGTTTGCGTTGCGGTCGGATTTCAATCCAGCTGACGCCCGCTCAGTTTAGCTATACGCTGGACTTCACGGGACTTTTCGTATGTGAGAATCCGCATGGTTCCATTCGCGTCCAGGTGGTCTGCCGGACGGAACTGAGACCCTCGTTCCGATTTTCAGCGCTGTCATGCTGCCCAAAGTCGAAACTGAATCGCTTGGACTCACGCGATCGCATGGGGAGCAGGGGCACATGCACAGCAACGTACAAGGTAAGCTATGGGGCGCTTTGCATTCCATGCAGGACGATAATGGTCAGTAAATTTGACAAACAATTCTCTCGTTATAAGCAATACTGCGGATGAAGCCTTAAATAATTTTATCTATTACCGCGAATAACTTTGGAATGTGCTGATAATGGTAAAATGGATACAGGATACTGCTGAAAGTGTCACATAATATGCTAACAGGAGAAAACATGCGATTTGTAAAATTATGTTATCCAGAAAACTCTCAATATATGTATTTAAATATCCCTGTGTTGGATTGCCGTTCATCCATAACGAATTATATTAGATGGTAGTTTTTTTAATATAAAAAAATATTTTTAAATATGATGATGAAAAATGCGTTTCATTACTATATTAATAATTTATCTCAACATACATTTGCATGTCAGTCCCTTGGTAT
This sequence comes from Mormyrus proboscirostris, assembly GCA_026779585.1. NCBI lineage: Eukaryota > Metazoa > Chordata > Actinopteri > Osteoglossiformes > Mormyridae > Mormyrus > Mormyrus proboscirostris. The sequence goes on along the minus strand of JAODKF010000049.1, from coordinate 7,278,094 downwards.
TTATCTAATAATTGATTTAAATATACACCAGTAGGTGCAGTCGTTTGTCACAAGACCACAGAATTATATGATAAAATGAGCTCTATACTGTAAAAATGCCAGAGGGCGAATTATTTAAACAACCTGTTGAAATAAAGTTCACGATTTACATTTACGGTGAAATAACACACTGGTAGAAACTCTATGACTAAGCTAAACTATTTTAGAATTTAATGAAAGTGGAAAGTATAAATGGCATTATTATTGCGCATAATATAACGGAAGAATGAGTATTTAAGTGCATAACAAAATTATTTCAACGGTATTACTCGAGTTTTTAATTCGATTTTTTACTAAATTGAAGCTGAATATGTACATAAGAAATTCATTATATCTCAGAATCCGTTTTTTTTATTTCTTCCGAATTTCGCAAAGAGTTCGGGACGCACGAATCTGTGTACATTCTTAGTCTCAGTATTTAACGCCCATGGATGGTAAGGAGTTTTGTCCACGGTCTCTTCGGCTTTTAAGTTTCAGACCTGTCCGCGCAAAAGCCTAATAGAGAAGAATTTGGAGCAACATTTATTTTACAAGTAATCGTGTTATGGTCTGCAGTACTTTATGGAACCATTATTATTATTAGTAGTAGTAGTAGGTAAAAGAAAATAAGAGTTTTCAGGAACTAGAGATTCACCCGTAAAATCTACAATCAAATCCGGTAACGTGTCGCGTTCATTAAATTAGTATTTTGGCTGGGATTTCTTTTGTTTGATTACTGTTACTGTTTTCCGTAACCTTTGCTCGTGTGGTACGATTTCTGCGAAATTCCATTGATTCAGTGCTGTGAGCGCAACAGTTATAAACTTAATTGCATGTCGGTATTTATCATATATGAAAGACTGTACGTTAACAAAATATTTTGCAGCTTGGAAGAATTTAAATGTAACCATTCCCCAATAAGCCACACTAAATCAATTACAAATTTTGTTACTAAGTATTAGGTAAACCCAGTTCATATGATAAATCATAACACAACTCTAAATGTATCTCAAAACGCGAAAATTGTTCTTAAGGATTTTTGAATTACTCGGCGTTTATTGTTAAATTAAACTGCCGTTTATTGTTGAATAAATAATAATAAAAAAACATCTTATTGCAGTTTTGCGAGATGGAGAAGGAATATCTTTTGTTTGGGAATATGTCTGATTGAGTATTTTTACAATGAAGGTGAAGTAATTGATATAAAAATGTAAATGTAACTTTACATATAATTGTCCGCTCCTTTCACCTGTACACCAGATTATTGTTATTCGTTAATTGTTTATTTGAAAGTTGGAAATTTTAAGATCTGGCCTGATCCATTTATTAATTCGTTTTAGCATTCGGACGTTTTAAATTCAGCACGCTAATTCACCATTAAAGCATCCGTATTATTTATAGGCAATTTCTACATATTAATAAAATATATGAACAAATAGAAAAGATGTATTTCTCACACATTGGACATTACTTTCACTCCGGAATCCCGCAACTGGTAAACTTTTTATTCAAATGAAGCTCGGGATATGTATGTTGTGCGAGTGCTCTGTGATGACATGAATGCAGAGACCAGTTTTTCCTTGCGTTTATATGTGTGTAAGTATTACTTTCTGTTTTGGGGTATATATTTTGCAACGTGACTATAATTTAGGTCTGTTTTACAATAGCTAATGAATAATTATTTTATCATTTTTTAAAGTTAAGGAAAATTTCTTGCTGCAATATAATTACATGTATGTTGCATAAGCTATAATATAGCTTACGATGTTCAGTTAGATTTTTTTCCCTTAAGTTCATACCCAATCAGTGTCTTCAAGCCGTAGTAGATTCACTTTAATTTGCCAGTGGGTTCGTATTCTGTTGTTCCATGCATTTCAAGTTTGGCTGTTAAAATTCTGCATAACTGACCCAGTATGACTCATTCATACAATAAAGCATTTTAACCATGACCATGAATGGCCATTCATTGGAGGGATAAAGTCCCCCCCTGCCCTGTCCCAGCGTCTGTCCCAGCGTCTGTCCCCCCCTGCCCTGTCCCAGTATCTGTCCCAGCGTCTGTCCCAGCGTCTGTCCCCCCCTGCCCTGTCCCAGCGTCTGTCCCAGCGTCTGTCCCCCCCTGCCCTGTCCCAGTATCTGTCCCAGCGTCTGTCCCAGCGTCTGTCCCCCCCTGCCCTGTCCCAGCGTCTGTCCCAGCGTCTGTCCCCCCCTGCCCTGTCCCAGTATCTGTCCCAGCGTC
>JAODKF010000049.1:7255287-7267127 GCA_026779585.1 Mormyrus proboscirostris | reverse complement strand
CTTTTTTTTTTATCCCCCCCCCCCCCATAACTTTGACTCATGTGGTCCTCTTACACGATGCCCTTAACATTTCTGCTGTTTGTCTGCTTGTTTATTTATTTTTTTGATGAATCATACCTGTATTTTTTTAAATGTGTTGACTGCGTTTGCCTTGACGTTTACTCATTCGCCTGCATGTACGTCTTTGCCAAATTAAGTTACAAAGTACGTGCCTCAGGTGAACTGATGTGAAATGCAACTATTATGCTGCATTTTTTAATGATTGCACTTTTATTCAAATAATAATTGTTTTCTCTTCTCACCTTGCTTTAGTGCAACAAATTTTGCGGTTTTGGTTTTTTCTTACTAGAGCAATCCAGGTTAAATGCCCCCACTCAGAAAGAACAACAGCTAGCAAGTGCTTGGGAGTTGACCCTTCAGGCTGCATGTGGACCCATGCTGGCTACCTGTTGGCTCATTCTTAGGCCTATGTTCATGGAATAGCTTGTGGTCATAGGATAACATTAAAGAGCCCAAGAATTCTCTGGGATTTGTAGAAGCAGGACAGTTAACCAGGCAGAGTTGTGTTGCTGTCTTACCAAGAGGCGGTGGAACAAAAAATATTGTTTTCGCCTGTAGATATGTGTCAGGTAGAAGCACATACTTATGAACTCTAGAAATAAAGTTATATATGTATGTATATAAGCATTTTACACACACACACACACACACACACATATATATATATATATATATATGGAAACTCTGTTTGTTTCATTTGTTTGTTTGTTTATACACACACTGTATATACAAATACCAGAAGCTTGAGTAAATTAACTGTCAAAATTTATACACTTACCGTAACTAACAATAAATATCTTGCACTATTCTGGTATTGATAGCTTAGTGAGAACAAAGGGGTTATCATGACTCAACCAAGGTCATCAAACACTTGGCAAAAGTGTTTAAAGTAAGGTTTTTACATTTGCTTATGGCACCAGTAAATCATGTCAATGACTCTCAATTCTCTGTTCCTCAGTCATGTGATTTTTTCTCTATGAGCTTCAAGTACTTTCACCTGTTTTCCAAGTGCCGAGTGCCGATTCTTCCTACAGTTTCATCATTACACAGATTGCTTTAATTGTCACCTTGCATTCCAGATTCTTCGGTTCATAGGTTCTAAAAGATTTCACACAAAATTTGCGATAATCCCGTGGCAAGACATCGTATCATGAATGTGTCATTGCTGATACTGAATTGATCACATTTTGTTGGTGGGGCACAGTGTTTACTGTTTTACTGAAATACTTCAAAACCTGCCCATTTACACTTTGTGTATCCAGTGCTATCCAAACAAACGTTTATCGGTTTCAACGTCATGTGATAGGTCAGATTCTCTAGAACCAAATGAGCTGATCCTAAACCCATTTGAACTACTGAAGGTGTGTTTGTACCGATGTTTTGCCAAGCGACGGTTACCAGGAAAGCCCTAGAGTGCTGAAGTTGCCTCCTCACGCCCAACCCCCCCCTGCCTGGCATGGCGTCCCTCTCGATTTGGTTCTGGGAAACAGATGTATGCCTCACAATACAGTTTGCTGTCACTGTCGAGGGCCATTCCGTAGCTCTTCCCCTTGGACTAAGCGCTGCCCCGTGAGATGAATCACAGCTCTGCATTGTGGCATTACCCCATTGTTTACTAGATAGGACTCACATGCTAGGCTTTTCCTTGCACGCTGTGCACAATGGGGAGCCATGAGACCAGGACTAAATATACATACATGGTATTGTGCTTCTTGGTTGTCTTATTGTACTTTAGGACTCGTTTTCAGATTAATCATGAGCTGATCATAACAAAGGAAGGTACACTTCTTTTTCGGTTTAGGTTTCCTGTTGAAATATGACTCCTTCTTCCGAGATGACTGACCGGCCTGGTTCAGTCCTCCAGTTAAACTCAACAGCGCGAGGCGCACGATACCTCGATCTTTGTTTGTTCTCCATCGTTCACAGCTACAGGGGAGAAGTTTTGAACTGGGGGGAACAACGTTGCAGTGAATGACAATAGCAGACCGGTCGCTAAGCACGGATGGCTGCTGAATCGGACTGGGATGTCCTGGTGTGTTCAGCCTGTGTCCAGCAGAGAGCCCAAGGCTCATTGAAAAAACAGCTGTAGGAGAAAAACGGCGAGCCCTCGTGCACAAGCAGAGCTGAGGCAGCCCCACGTGTGGAAGACAACTCGAGCTTTCTTTCATAGTTGTTATGAATTGTGTCTGTCTTTTGTATTTCTGCCCTTACACCTGCTTGGCAGTTTTCATATACAACCTTAAATTCCCGGTATCTGGACATTCATTGTCCGTGTATGAAATAAAATAAAACACGCTCGCGAATGCTTTTGAGGTCACTCTGAATCTTTTTGGAGCGTGCAGAAGGAGCGATTGAGGGTTGGGAACGCTCGTGATAGAGAGGGGGTGCTAGCCAGCGCTAACGCCACCGTTTCTGCTCCATTGCTTTCTGAATTATTCTACTCCCCCCCGTCCCCCCATCCCCTCCCAGCCCATACCTCGGCCTTACATTAATGCTCATGGGGAAGATGGGAAGATGAACAAGGGAGAGGAGAGACACCAAGGGCATGGGAGCGGCATGAAGGACGAAGGGAAACAGGTGGAAGGTTAATAGGCCTGCGGAGGATTGGCCGGCCGCTCGGGCTTGATGAATGGCTCGTGGGCCTGCGAGAGCGCTGCCTTCCAAAAGATATATTATTTCTTTTGAGGAGCAGGGTTCCCGTGCTAACATTTGTCCACTGACACGTGATACGCCTCATTCCGAGTAGCCGTGGTTGGAGGCGGCGCGTGCGTTTTGGCAAAGCTTGCCCCTACAGTGCACTGCAGTTATTGGCTCCATTTTAGTCCCTGGGGGGATTGGTGTCAAGCTTCCCATTAAACGCTCATTTAACCTCATACCCGAGTAAGACTTTTGATTCACAGATAGGTTATCTAGCTAAAGAAGCCCCCAAATGTGCTTAATCACACCTGAGAGTCATGGAAAAGAAACACAATCTTCACATTTACCGGCTACAACACATTACTCACAAGAAAGGTCGTCTTTCTTTTTTTAATGAAATACATTTTAAATAATTGCGCAGCTGAGTTGAACCTGATTGACCTTGTGGAGCTGTTTGCACAGTAGAAGTGGCCTGTCCATTTGTTGTATCATTTCACCCTGTCTAGTGGACCAGGCAGCTGATCTCTGCCGGTAAGGTTCTTGTGGAGTCCGATGGGGAGCTCAGCCTGTCTCCTTCGAGAGTTCAGCAGCTGGAGGAAGGAAATGAGAGCACTTGTTAAAAGGATAGATTTAGGGTCCCATACTCTGTGGAGAGACATGAAGGTGGTGTGGTAACTAGGCAGGAAAGCCTGTTCATCTACTTGTTGCTTTGATGAGGGATGAAAAGCCATCATGAGCCTAAAGTAGCTAAGATTGCTAAGAGAGCTAATGTTGCCCATATGGTCAGAGCTCTCTGTAGAATCTTGCTTTAAGAGACGGCCTCTTAAATAGCTTCTTTAAAATGAATTAGCTGTGTAGCTCAATGCGAGTGAGTGTTCCTCTTCAGTCGTCTCGTGGTACCTTCAGATCTGCTGTCTTTGAATTGAGAATGTCTCAAGCAGCATAATAGGTCAGCGAGTCGAATTGGCACCTGATGGAGTTGCAGGAAGATTCTGTCCCCATCTTTGTGCAGAGAGTAGATGGGGGCTGTACAATTCCAGTCCTGGAGGGGCCGGAATCCAACGCAGTTTGCAGATTTCCATGTTTCCTCCAGGACCAAATTTGGGCAACCCTGGATTAGGTGATCTCCCCACATCTGCTTTGATTACTGTTGCGTACTCACATAGTCTAAAGACATGTGGTTAATGTGCAACTGGTGTTTATATCCTAGGTCATCACTGTAAATGAGATATCGTTCTGAGACGGCCTCAGTTTGCTACGTAAAGTTCACGAAAAAAAACACTTTGCGATGTGAGAGCTATCCTCTTTGCTATTCCGCCAACTTCCTTCAAGCGAGTCCTAAATTCTGACCAGCAGAAGTATCCGGCCTAATCGTCAGGCTTAATTATATGCTCAGTCAGGGCTGTGGGGAGACTATCACACACCGTCTGCAGCTGTCATCTCGCTCCTATTTACAGCTGTCTATTTTGGCAGTTTGCTGAAAGAGTCAGAAGACAATAGATAGGCCATGAATTCAGGGGAGCGAACTGCAAAATGGGTAAGCTTACATGTAACTTATATTTAGCTACCTTAGGATATAAATTACGGTCACTGCAAACCGATACGAAACTGTTAAACAAATGAGCAAGCTATGAAATTAACGTGCATTTTATTTAAAAGAAGCTGAAAATGTTTGCGTTATCTCGTGTGATGTGTTGTGCTTTTTGTTCTAAACTTCATTCCCGAACAACAACAGCGCAAAATGCGCCACCTTAATTTATGCTCTTTGGTTTTACGGCACATACTTTCATACACATTTTTACAGTGCAAATTTGCAAGTATTTTGCATGTTTATCAAAACTGTAAAAAATGCAAATCCCTTTGATTAAAGGAGCAGCCAGTTAGACGGCTGCTCACATAAAGCATTTGCAGCTGAGTCAATTCTCTGTTCTACTGTAAGGATTCTCTTACTTGTCTAAATTTGGCAGAAATTATTTTCTAGTTGCATACATCAGGGAAATCTTTCTCCTGTGCCTACATGTAGATTGGATGCCTAATATTCATCTGAATAATTGATTAGTCTGCTCTGTTTTGGATAATTAGTGTATATCTTCTTCGCTTTAAGCCTTAAAATCTTGTGCTGGCCGCTGAGAGGCCAGTTATTATGCATGTGTATATTAAGCAGCATAACACTCACAAAAGCCGTAATTATAGACTTTGTTTCCTCGCATCTCATGCCCTCATTTCTCAACATTATTTTCAGAGATTTTGTTCTTTAATTTAACTGTCTCTGCAGAGCAGGACCACATGTGTTGCTGTTATGAAATATTCCTCTTTTAAAAGTCTTACTTTTATTTTGGCTTGTTACATGTGTGAGAACCAGTGAATAAATAGTGCTAGAATTATTTATAATTTTGCAGTCTTTCTTAAAGGCATATTTTCATAGACCTTGTTGAATTTTAATTTTGAGCATAAGGTTATGCTAGTGATCAACATTCCTAAAACGCGAGTCATCTGAGACTGCCAAGGATTTTATTTGTTTAGGGGAACGGAGATTTCAATGGTTGCATCCTTAGTAGTCCAAGATGATAGCAGTATCATTAGCTGGGTGATACATGCTGAAGATCAAATTGCTGGAGAAGCTGCCCAGGAGTTTAACTTTAACTCTTGTTTTTGCGTTGGGAAGATCGGCCTTGCTGTAGTGTTGAATCCATTGTACAGGTCAGGGTCACACCCCAGAGATAGCTAACGTGGTCACCGTGGGAACTGATCCCTAATCAGTCTCCACGCCTCAGTGCTATCGATCAGTGGTCCTCTCGTGCCAACTGCCGCCCTGTGCACAGCGTCAGGTGAGCACCTGATGACCCAATGGAGCCAATCAGCCGCTCTCGCTGAGGGGTCCTCGCTGATTCACATTCACTGCTGCAGCTGTCTATCTCAGTGCCTGCACTCGCGAACCCGGCGATGCATGCACCTGTGCCATGAATTATGAGGCCCTCTAAATCCTCCCAGATGAACCAGCAAATATTGTTTGGTTTTATTTCATATAGGGTACGCCTTGGTTCCGACCCCAGCTGGATGTGTGATAAATAATTGATTTGCAGGATTCTCCTGGTTTACAACAATCACTTTAGAGAAGAGTACTGTCCATTGTCAGTTATTTTAAATGAAGGGTGAATCAGATTAACCATATTTATGAGATGGGGTCATTCTTATGCATTTTGATACTTGTCTGCATTCATGACAAACACTGAAAACTAAATCCCATTCATCTGGCTTTTATGCACCTTTTGGTCACTCAGGTGACAGAACTGTGCTCAGACTATTAGAGGGGTAGGTGCTTGAAGGGGTGGGTGTCACTTAGGGTAAATTTTGCCCCTGGGGAATACACAGCAATTTTGCCCCCCCGCCCCCCTTCCTTTGCCTGCTGAAGGGAACATTTTCTTCTAGAAAAAGCTGCACATTCTCCTTCACTAATGAATGGATTCCTTCAAAAATACCATTAGCTGCATCTAAGGCTGTAACTACGATTCTGTTGCCAGCCAGATTAAGTAGCCAACTGAAGGTTAGCCATAGGGTGGCTTATTGGTTATTTTTAACCAGCAATGTCTTGCTTAAATTATAAAACAACGGCAGCTCTTTAACTGAAACGCTTGGTACAGCAGATTAAGATTCAGGTCTGGCAATTCACAATCCCTGTAAATTGTTTGGACAAACCTGCTGGATTCAGAATTGTCTGCGATCGATATGTTGTGTTTTTCTTTTGCTTTTCCCTTAGCTACTATATTGGGATGTTTTCCTGGTTCCTCCGCAAGGTACATACTGCATTTGACCCCCATGCTCTCCATGCCTCATGGTCCTCCTGTATCGCCACAGAGGAAAACCTCTCCTCAGTTTGTCTGGAAAATCTCAGCGCGCCTCCCTGCAAGGTTCCCCTTCCTTTGTCGCTCCCCGGCATTTGCGTGTTTCAAAGGCCGTCTGAGCCATGCAGAACCGGAGCCGCGTGACACAGAAGCCACCACAAGGATGTCAGTCGCACGCGAAGTGTGTGTGTGTAGGAGGGGGGGGGGGGGCGCATATAGGCCCCTTCCACTCCTGGGAGCCCTTCGAATAACAACCTTTTCCTCTGTGTGTCCGTGTTGTACCAGGTGACCGGGTAACGGCCAATCACATCTCGGGGTCTCTCACTTTGGGTCTGCTGAGGAAAAGCACATGCTTCTGATGTAACAGTATAAATAAAAGCAGTTTTGGGGGTATGGGCTCAACATCCTTCTCATTCAGTCCATTAAGAGCAGAAGAAGAAACCCAGTGCCCTATTGATTGATTAACAGAAAAATGAGACTGCTTGCTAGATACAGCATTGCTATGATGCCTAATTATACACAGTTTTGAAAATCGCTTAATAGCGCAAACAACTCATCGGTAAATAGTTTTTGATGCCACATGTCAATTTCCAGTAATCATTAGTCTGTGTCATATTTCTTTCTCCAGGCAAAGACTTTTCTGTTGTCTAAGTACTGAATGTTCTTGGAATTAGAAAAAAAGGAAATGCTGTTATTGCTCGATCTCAATTGACTAGATTTTTCTGAAACCTGTATTTAATCCTTGGATACTGCAGTGCCAGGCTGTGAGTTGCTTACAGTTATAAGCTCAGCCGTTAGCTTTGCACCAAATATAATTTTCCCCCACAATGGTCTGCCTTTTAACTGTATGCATGTAGTCAACAGTAATTTACTACATGCAGCCGTTCACTATGCAGTTGGTAAAGCTAATGGTAGAAAGAGTTGTTATTCTACAATTCGACGTAGTACAATGTATCACAATGTATCACAATGTATCATCTCACTTTGTAAGACTGAAACCAGAGAGTCTCAGGACAAACACGTTTGAGAAAATGTTTTTTAATTAGACAGAATTGGCAAAACAGTGGTACATCACATTGTAATAATAAACCCGGTTCATAATTAGTAATGAGTGACTGATTGTAAACTGAGCTTAAAACAAGTGAAATTCACAGTAACTTTCAATAAACCAGACAGGCTGGCCGGGAAGACAAGAGACCCTGTGTCCAGCGTGATCTGCACTTTCCCACTAGCAAGATAACAACATCGGCAGCCAGAACAACAGACTACCTCCCCTTTCCTCATTCTTTAGCATTTCCTCCTTGGTCTTTCTCTACATGCCATATATTCCGCTTGCTACAGTGTATAATTATTAACACGACTCAGTGTGAGAAGGGATGCCAAAGTGACAAGGGTGGCGTTGTTTCAGGTCGTCCTCCGCAGCCAAACGCTGGTGCCTGGCCTTCTTGCAGCATGGGGTATTTTCTGATACCATTAATCATCACTGATAGCATATCGGCACACGCTGACGCATCACGAGCCCGAGAGATACGTCGGCCTGACTAATAGAGACGAATGTGGGAACTCCCGCTGTGACTGCGGGTCGAGACACGAATGGGAACTCGTCTGCCACATGGCCGTCGCGATCGATACGTTGTCGTTGCCTGTGTTTCATAGGACAAAGTTTCCGGCATATGACTGACTGACAGCAGCTGTATTACAACAGAAGTTTAAGAGTAACATGGAATGAATGCCTTTGTCCTTAATCTTTTCTTTGAATGTCACATTTTTAATTAGAATTTGTTAAACAGAATAAACTTACCACAGCATTTATTTAAGTCAGTTTGGAGACTCTTGGAAAGCCGAATGGTAGTACGCACAACTTAAACTGCCCTGCATGTAAAACATTGTGAACATGTGGCCACTTAGAGGTTACCTGGTTACCTCATACAATTACAGCCACTATGTAACAGGTGTTTAAGAAAAAGCAGCACATTCATTTTCTGATTTGAGCTGTTTGTAATATACCGATTGATTTATATGAATCGTATTATTTTTCCTGGCAGGTGGATGATCAGATGAAGCTACTACAGAATTGCTGGAGTGAACTCTTAATTCTGGATCACATATTTCGTCAGGTTGTGCATGGGAAAGAAGGATCTGTTCTTCTTGTCACTGGTCAACAGGTATGTCACAAGGGCTGCAGTTAAGATACCATAATACCTAACAGGTTATACAGATATATAAGGTAATTTTGGTAATACTTAATCTATGAAGCTCATAGTTACAAGTATCTATGTACATATTCATAGCACATTATAATGCATTCATAATAGCTATAAATATTTATAAAAAGGCACATTATAGCCATGTTTATTATGCATTATGAATGCTGTCATCTAAAATACATTATGCAGACCTTCATAATGAATTATTATGGTCAGTATAATGCATTATGAGGGTATTTATAGTGCATTATAAATGAGAACATTCATGATGCACAGTATAACGTGTCATGCATTTTATAAATCTTTATTGCCTTATTTATAGTATCTTATGAATGCATCATAACACCTTATGAGGGTATATATAATGCTTTAAGTAAAATGTTACCCCTAATTTCTACTGCATTTATAATCAATATTCCATAACAATAAACAATGCATTGCTTATTTGCTGGGAAAGAGAAGTTTAACATAACTATATATATATTTATGTATATATATATAGTTCAAAGGACGTCATCATCTTTTAGCTTTATGCCGATTCACTCTGGACTTCTAATTCTTGTCATTTTGTTTGCATTTTGTTTGCATCCCTAGTTTAATGTATCTCGGCAGAATCCGGAATAATTTATGCCATTCATAAACTTGGGTTTTCTGTGTCCCGGAAAAAAAAGAAACTGGAATGTTGATTGTAGAGTGAAAGCAGAATATGAATATTATGGTCCTGTTAGAGATTAGTGGACTTTACGAAGATGAAATAAAAGACATAAGACATAAGACAGCAAAGGGCTCCGTAGTACATGAATCTTAATTAAGGCAGTGGAGCAACCTCCTTGTTTACATACAACTACTGACTGCTCTTAATGTTTTTTGTTTGCTTGGTTATTTGTTAGTTTTTTTCTGGGAATGCAATCCCCGACTCCCCCATATTTGCAAAGAATGGAAGGCTGGGGGGTCACAATCATGCTGATAGCTTGCCCCCCCCCCCAGTATTACAAATGCACTTGTAGGATGGTAACTGTGAGACACTGTGTCCAAGAAAGTTCTCAGCCAGCAGATCGATTTGGACTGGCTACTCCTTGTCCCCCAGCTTTGGTCTCTGGTTGCTCTCTGTTTGACACCTGCCTCCCCAGAAGAGATGGAGAGGACGAGCTCTGCTGACACCTTGGGCCTGGTTGCCCACTGAAACATAACGATAGAGCTTCTGAAGAGCATCTGCACCGTTTCTTGTGTTCCCAGGGACATGTTACTTTTCTGTCAATATCGCACGATTATTTAGTTTGTCGAGCGTCAGGTCACTGCAGGCAAATGATATGTTACATCACAGGGTTATTTCAGGCGTGAAAGGAAGCAGTACCAATATCAGCTTTGGTTATCTTACTAAATCACCTTTATACCTCTGAGAAAGAGCTATGTATGTACAATGCGTTAAACAAGTATATGTATATCACTGCAGTTTCTCTGTTGCGGTGGACCAGCATCCCATCTGGGGTGTCTCCTGCCTCAAGCCCTGTGCATTCTGGGATGGATTCAGATTTCACCATGACCTCATGCTGAATAAGTGGCGATGATGGATGGATTGATTATGAGACATTACCGATGGTAACGGCTCACGTCTATGTTCAGCTAAATCACAGTCAGGAACTGTTTAATTTAAGTGTCCCGGTAAAGGCGTGCTGTAACAAAGTATAACATACGGAACTCAAGTTGCCTGTTGTGATGCGTACACCTTTTATTTCTGGAGCAACGAACAACAAATGGGCATTTTTTACGGTAGTTAAGACAGGTAATACAAATAAGTGGGAAGCCAAACCTTGATTTCTTGCCGAAGTTATTTCATGCACGGTTGATTTTATTTAAATTGAGTGACACCGCCGGTGCCCGGAGCAGGTGGGGTGGGTCTGCTTTTAAGTGACTCATAATTTTTTATGACTTTGAAAAAGGGCAAGAAAGGTTAAAGGAAAACACACACACACACACACACACACACACACGCTCAATGTGCTTCTGGAATCCTCCATCCCCAGCACAGAAATTCTACTCATCATATTTACACAATAAAAAAAAAATCCAATCTACCTTGTTTTTAATTGCAAATGCTGCTCTGGGGAGCCTTTCTTCTGCTTGGGAGGGAAGGGTCTGCCTTCTTCCAGAAACCGTGGTGCAGTCAATTATGGTAATGAATTGTCAATAAATATAAAAAATTAATATGGCCGGCTTTCTCTGAGTGGCAGCTGAGGACTTGCCTCCCAGACAAATTTGCTGCTTCTGCAGATATTAAGGGCACCTGAAAGGGTAGCTGTGCACCAAGGGGGTTTTTGTGTGAGGCTTGGTGCAGCAGCTATGGGGGTCTCAAGTCAACCCCCAGCCCCCCCCATCCACTCCTCGCAGCCCCCACCAAACAGCCATGTGTTTGTCTGGTCTGAATTGCCTGTTTGGATTCTTCCTCGCCACTGTCCTGATGAGACACGCAGCCTACTGCAGTGCAGCCTACTGCAGTGCAACCTAGTGCAGTGCAGCCTACTGCAGTGCAGCCTAGAGAATTTCTGTTACAGAAAAGAAAAGTCTGGGGAGCTACTGAATCGCAGTGGTATATTTTGGTGATGGGGGGGGGGGCTACCCCCCTCAGTATAATTTACCAACCAAGGGGTGGTCCCCCTTGGTATGTTTTGCCAATCGGTGGGATGGGAGTCCCCTTCAGTATATTTTTATGTCCGGGGGGGGGAAGGGTGTCCCTTGGTATATTTTGCCAACCAGGGGTCCCCTTCAGTATATTTTGCTGTCCACCTCAATATATTTTGTTGACCAAGGATCCTTCTCAGTATATTTTGCCATTCGGGGTTGAGGGGGTGTCCCTCTCAATATAATTTGCCAACCGGGGGTCCCCCTTGGTATATTTTGCCGATCGGGGTGGGGCTCTCCCCCTCGCTATTTTTTTCCAGTCAACTAGAAATGTTGGCCACTGGTGTAGTGCATCATGTCCATGGAGATTCAGACAATTATTAGCTTACAGTTTTAGCAGAGGTGGGGGGGGGGGGGGGGTTGCCGATTATTATACAGAAGCTTCAAATCACCCAATTGATGGAGTCATATTGAA
>JAODKF010000049.1:7243836-7255187 GCA_026779585.1 Mormyrus proboscirostris | reverse complement strand
GGGGGGTTGCCGATTCTTCTACAGAAGCTTCATCTCACCCATTTGATGGAGTCATATTGAAGATCTATCTATCTCCGTCCAGGTGGACTGCGCTGCCATCGCCTCCCAGGCCGGAGCCACTCTCAGGAGCCTCCTGGTTCACTCCCAGGACCTGGTGTCCAAGCTGCGTTCCCTCCAGCTCGACCAGAGGGAGTACGTCTGCCTGAAGTTCCTGGTGCTCTTCAGCCTGGGTGAGTGGGTCGGCAGTGCCGGTGGGGTTCACCAGAGTAACTGTGAGCTGTACCTCTCGTTTAGTAAACCAAGCTAAGCCGTAGGCCCTGCAGCAATAGGCAGTAGTGTCTGTAGGCGTCTAACGGACAGGGAGCCTTTTTACACAAATGCTGGGTTGTACGTGGTAAAGATAGCGACATTTTTTCTCACATCACGCAGGAATTTGATCGTTTTCCTGAATACGCGTTAGGGCAGGCGTTGGGCTGGGAGAGGAGCTAACGCACGCGACCTATGCAGTCATGGGGTCCATTGTGCATCAATGTTCCCGAGATGATACAAGAATTGTTAATGATGGTTATCCATACGCATTTGAACAAGTAATATAAGATGATCATCATGTGCTGTGTCGTCTATTATTTGAGTCTCATCCCAAAAATTGAGTTTCCCTTATTTGTATGTGAAAAAAAAAATGTGTATTTCGACAGAAAACCCCAAACGGGATGTCAGAGGTGCATTGTTTACTGTTACATAATTTATTGTGTCTAATTTATTTTGCGTGATGGGGCCAATTCCATAGTTTGGGGCCAGTGTTTGCCAGGGTTCTCGTTTGGAACTGCAGGAACATGTGTCCTTTACAAAACCAGCCTATTATCCCCAGATGTGTACCCATCACCTTTGAGTGTAAGATACTTTGTCTCCATCGTAGCCTAATCAGTTGCTCGCCTTGCATGGTTAAGGTTCCTGACGGGTTTCTTTGTTTTTCAGACCCTTCAAATTTTTTTTTATTTACAGAAACATCATGCATAATTAACATCTCACCTGAGGGGTGTGTATAGCCCGTAGCAGAGGAGACAGAGTCAAAGACTGGCAACAATGCTGATTAACGCAACCGCTCACATATCGCTCCAGTCGCTGGGCTAAACGTGGGGCCAATTAGAAGCCAGCACATGAAATGATGCACGAGAGTGCTAGCCACGTCCGATGCATACGCAATGTTTCGGGGTGGGGGGTGTTTTGCAGACAAACCCGGACAACCTGTACCCACCCCCACCACAGGCTGCTCTAGCAGCGGTTTCAGTTCTTCAGTAGAATTTAGCCTTTCTGTTTGCAGGCCTTTCTGTTTGCCGGCCTTTCTGTTTGCAGGCCTTTCTGTTTGCAGGCCTTTCTGTTTGCAGGCCTTCTTGCCTGCAATGCCAAAGACTCTGGGCATGAAGTCAGTTTGAGGTGAAAGTTCTGTTCGGGCCAAGACCAGGTGGAAATGGGCTAACCACAGCCTCCATTACTCATAAGAATGTGCACTCACGCCCCAATGAGTTGTGGCGCATCTGGCGAAACTTATAATTTCTACATCCTGCCAAATCTCCCTATGTCTCTGGGATATCTTATTTATCTCCTATGCAGACTTTTAACTTGATGTCTCTCTATGTGTACGGGCCTGAGATTCGTCATCATCTAATATTGAATGACTGAGGCAATTGGCAATAAGGAGAGGGGTGGAGACTCTTGAGCGGTGCAGCCAATTAAAAACACAACCTGGATGTGATAGTCCAGGCGTTGGCTATCGGAGTCTGGACAGTGTCTTTAGCTGTAGTAGGGAGTTTGAAAGCAGTGACGTTTAACTGGCATCATTAATGGGGGGCCAAGGTGGTCACGTGGTCGGACGGGAGCATCAGCATTTCCTCCTCATAAGGGAGGCCCACCAGTCACAAATGTGTGAGTGCCTGTGCGTGTCCGTCTGCTAGCGTGTACACAGTGCGTAGTGTGTTTGCCAGATGCGGAGGGAAGGCCCCATTTTGGGAACTCTCGTCGACCCGGGACCTGAGGTCGGCTCCCGTCGTTTCCAATTGTTTGTCAAGCGGGGCCGTCACTACTTGTCAGACGTGCATTGCAGAAAGAAATCCAGGCCTGTCTCTTAAATACTCCCCATGAAGGGGAAGCAGAGGGGGAGGGACTGTGGTAAATAACAGGGTCCCACGCTGCACCCACTTGCATCAATGGAGGGCGCTGTATGTAAGTTTCTTTTCACATATTTTGTTTCTGATATGTTTTGATTAAAGCCATAGTTCTGCCCGGTTTGGCTACCCCCCACCCAGACTTGGCTGTTGGCTTGTAGCCAAGGTTACATCAAAGGACCAGATATTAATTTTTGGGCAATCATTCAGCAGTGTAGATGTTCTGATCGTTCCACATTTGTTTGTCCAGGGCAAACAATGGTCTGCACAAGCACAATTGTGCTTTAATTAAATGCAAGATATTAGGGCCAGGTTTCCCAAAAGGTGGAGACCTCAGGTCAACCAGTAGGAGTGAACCACTGAGGCACAGGACCAATCAAGGAGCAGCATAACAATGCATATAGCAGCACCCAAGGCACAGGATAGAGTATATGTGAGGAACAGTATAGAGTATATGTGAGGAACAGGATAGAGTATATGTGAGGAACAGCATAGAGTATATGTGAGGAACAGGATAGAGTATATGTGAGGAACAGCATAGAGTATATGTGAGGAACAGGATAGAGTATATGTGAGGACAAGGATTCTTGTCTTCCCTGTTTGTTAGAGGACGCGAAGCTCCAGACAGAAATACATTTAAATGTATTTTTTTTAAATAAATCTATGAATACAATCTCTTAACTGTCCTTGAAATACAAACTTCTCGGAGACATACTTGTGAAAATGTAGCTAACATTTAATTTAATTTCTTCCGAGAGTCACAACTCCTCCATTGTAGGAAAACAACTTACTCCTGTGCATTTCTGGTTTGATGTGATATTCGAAGCACAAATGACAGTTTATCTGTTTAAAAATATTTCTACTCACTCCTTACTGTGACACATGAGATATAGACAATACAGATTATGATATTCCGTAGAAGGAAAAATGCAGAGAGAATTGCGATCAGTTCGTTTATGAACATTGTTTTCAGTCGACCAAAATCCAAAGCAGTTTGAAGACCTTCATGCTAAGTGTTCAGAAAACCTTTGATTTAACAAGAGCCTCAATGGCTTTCACTCTGCATCAGCCTTTAAAATATCCAGATCTCCAGGCTGTTCTGATTAAAAAGGAACTCTGCGTGTTACCTTTGACTTCAATCCCTGTGGAATTTCTTCTGGTTATTCAAAACAAAACATTTCTTTGTATTTATGCATCTGTAGCAGCATTTTCCCAAAAAAAGAACATTCTTACAGTGATTCATTGATTGCTATTATTGCTGTTGTTTTAGTCACAAGTAAAAGGCTCCAAGTTTGGCCAAGAGACTGTGGGTTCACTCTCAGTGGGCCTTAATGTAAACTAAGATCAATCAGGAAAATAATCAAGTACTATTCTTAAGTTTTGTGTGGTTTCAATCTTCTATGTGCCTTTAACCCTGGCATCAGATTTTATTGTTGGTTTTTATCTTAAGTTTTAATTAAAATTCTTTTGAAGGTTTGCCATTTTGCTGACATGTAGAATACTTATGTGTATTGCTAACATAGTATCTATTGTATTTTGTTGTCTCTTCTGATCCTTCAGCAATGCATGAATTTCACTTTAATTGTTAATTATCATGTGGACTGTTTTATGCTGCCCTCCATATACAAAGCTCGGAACGAGCAGTGGTTTGTAGCTAGAGATTCGAAGAAATGCTATGGCATTCACATCAGGTGGCTAAAAGGACAGCACATTTAGTTTGGCAAGGATGTTGGTGCTAATGTCCTGGATCTCAATTACAGGTCATCAGTCCTCTATTACAGGTCATCAGCATTCAGAACGCAGAGGAGCTCTCTCAGTTACATGTGACATCAGTCCCATGATTTATTTCCAGTTTTGTCGCATGTGCTTTCTTCCTCTGTCTCCTATTAGCATTCGGGCTTTACTTTGGGTAATGATGGATCAACAATAACAGTCACGAGTAACTACAGGAAATCAATGCTTGGCTTTTATTTCCACACTCATCCTGCCAGCAACCAGCCACTTATCTGTCGAAGGCCAGGATTAGTGTGTCCCTGATCTGCCAAGTGCCCACTAAGAGATACTTAGACATTAAAAATAAGTCACATGATCAAATACGCCTTATGTGTTTGTATATGGGTGTTTATCAATATGAATATCTGACCGTTTTTGTGTTCCGATGTACCTTCCATTGCCGAAGTTCAGTTCTAATACTCAAGGGCAGAAGTATGAAGTATGGTAAAAATTCCTAGATGTCGTTCTTATCCTGCATCCACACTAACAAGAACAATCCCATGATTCATTGTGTCCCAAATCTGTTCTTGGCAGGCAAAACAGCAACAACACAAGCACAGTCTTTGCTTTTTTGGTATTGAGAAACAGCCCAGTTCGTCTGCAAATATATCTCTGTTGAACACAGAGGGTGGAAAAAAACCCAAGACTTCTCATTAGTGTACTGAATAATAAAAGTAAAATTAATGACAGCATCCATGAGTCGGACGCCGAGGTGGAAATTTTAGGTCCAGAAAGTATTTTGTTTCAACCAACCAGTTGAACATAAACAGTCGCAGTCACAGAGTACTCAACTGGTTGGTTGAAACAAAATCTTGTCTGGATTTTTACTTTCTGGACCTGGACTGTTCACCTTTGGTTGTATGTGTTCAAAATAAATTGCAACTGATGTACAGTAACATGCAGGGGCGCCATAGGGGCATGGATACCCCGGCAGCTTCACGGGACCCAGAACTGTACAGGGGCCATTCTACACTTAAAATGTATCGTGGGGGACATTTCATTAGGGGGTCCAGAATTTCTAGCTATTCAGTACATGGGCCCAGGATGCCTGTAAACTTTTGCTGAACTTCCGAGTCTAAGGTATAATGATGCTGCAGGGTACTCGAGGGATTTTGACAGTGTTTTACATGTCTGAATCTTTGCAGAAAGGAGGCGTCTCCTTGTTGTTCCAAAATGGGGACTTTAACACGTGATTAATTGCATCCACAGGGAGTGTAGAGAGTCACCTGTAGTGTCCTTTCTCTGGGAGTGTGGTTTCATGTCTCAGAGTCTGCTGTCATCTCACAGAGTGTGGTCTCTCCTCTGATGGAGCACGGTATCATGCCTTAATCAGAGCACTCCGAAACCAGACCTCCATGCCCTTGTGGTCGCTCTGCTTCCCTCATTTGGGAGACCGCGTGGGAGGTCAGTGGGGGAGGGCAAGGGTGTAGCTTTGGGTATGGACAGTAGGAACATATCTCTACCAATATTGTGCGAGTACCACGTGTGGTTAGGAGGGTGGGAGGTTTGGGGCTGATTTGGTCCCTACCAATGCTGAGACTAAACCTACGTCCTTGGGAAAACGGAATAGCGGTTGCCGGTATTTCCATTGATCAGTCCGCCACCTGGCTTATTCAAACATTGCACGCAAACACAGATAAGAGCTTGCACAACCCATAAAAGCCCTGCCATTTCTCTATCGATCCGGCAGACGAATTCCTGAACGGTGGCCGTCTATAAAGCTGTCCCAGTTGCACAAGAGAAAATAGACTAAGCAACCATGCCAGAAGCCTGTGTGTCAAAGACACATAAAAACACTCATCTCCCTGAATACTCTGGGTAAAACAGAAGAGGACACGTCGCCTCGAATTCACCAATGGTCAGTCCTTGCCTTGGGGCATTGCAAGTTAGGAATGCAGATGGTTTAATGTTTCTCATTGTGAAACGACTATGGTAGCCAACTCTTTGTGTTTCCCTGACCGTCCCTTATAGGGCACAGAATCGTATGGTCAAATCCCCAACGGACACTTCTGTCAATGTTGCTCACTAGGATCATCTGACCAGGTCCCCCGCTTAGCGTAATCATGCAATGCAGGCCGAGAAAAGCCTGTTGTAATCGGAGACCGCCTTTAACTGGTCACTCACTAACGGGCCAACAGGTGTGCTGGCCTTTGCCTTCCATTCCCCATTTGTCTCCCCGCACTATAGGAACAAGCAAAGATTATTTAAGGCAATGGCGCTCGCTCATGCCAAGATGGCCGTCCGTTGGAAATATGTGTCATCACTCATTGTCTTGAGTTACCGTAACCCAAACCTGCAAGCCGCAGCAACAGCAGCAAAGGGTCAGGGGGTGCCTGCATTGTTTCCAGCCGACTCAGTGTCCCAAATATATATATGGCCCCAAAATCCTACTAATCATGCTACAATTCAGCTACAGTGTCCTGAATTGTAATTCGCGGTATTTAAATTAAAACCGTTAGATTAGTATGTAGGGTACCAGTTGAATGACATTGAAATTATTTTACAAAATTTATTTATTGTCAGTATCAAAGTATTACCATTATGTAGCACATAAAATTAGAAAATTAACATTATGTAGTACTTCAATTAGAAACAGAAATGCATGCTGGGAGTATCTGTGGCATAGATAAACATCCAGACAAACAAACAAACAAGTAGATAGATAGATAGATAGATAGATAGATAGATAGATAATCCAGACTACACATATAATTGTACATCCATCAATTTTCTATATTAGCTATCAATCATGTCACGAATTTAGCACATAAACCCAATTTACTGCATTTTCACTTGATTGCGGAGGCAATGCTGAGCTGGGGTCTGGTGATTTTCCAGTGACTGCCACCCATCACCGTTGGAATGTGCCCAACGGTGTCATCGGATGTCATTGTCCTGGAATCAGTGGCACATGCAGAAACGGTCATCGTTCCCACACCCCGAGATGCGGAAATATCTTGCTTGGGGTGGCCACCTAGAGTTTAGTTTCCCTGACCCCCCTCCCTGGGTGAGGTAACCGGAGCAGTGTCCACATAGTCGCTGGCGATCTACCTCTACCTTGGCTTTACGTAAAACAGTTCAGTGCTTGGTGATGATGAATTATTTACTTAGTTGAACCTGTTTGTTCAAGTCAGGTATTTGCAAATGAAGGTGATTTGACAACAATTCAATGACAAACGAGAAAATGGCAAAATAACGAAACCCAAATAAAAATGCGTACATGTTTCCTACAGCTAGGACATGCTAATAGAGTAACTCACTGGCAACGTAAACAGGGTCTCACACCTCCCTGGGTGGGAGGGGCCACGGGTTAAACACAAGAATGCAAATCAGAATTATAGGGGTTCATGTCACATGGTCTAAGGGCGAAAATGCAAACGACCTCGGCGTCCTCCCCAGTCCGGCTCCACACATCAGGCATGGAAGAATAAAGCGAGACATGAAGAACTCCAACCAATGTGCTGGAGAATGGGGGGTGGGGGGTGGGAGAGAAATTACACTATGGATTAACTGTCATTCACACATAAAATATACATCCCTAGGTACTCTCCTGAATTATTAATTTAAATTTGTTCAAAAAAAAGGAGAGGAGAGAGAAAAAGAAAAAATATATTGACGGCAGCGTGGCTTTAATGACCTCATTATGTGTGAGCGCTCACCGTGGATGGGGTGCTGAAGCTTACAGGGAGAGGGCATGTTTGACCCCCGAATGATTTTCTGTCACTTTATCATAAACAAGACCCCCGACATGCCCTCCGCACTCAAACCCATGAAGAGACGGAAGAAAAAAATCCTGCTGAATGCAAACCAGAATCGCTCTCAGGCAATTTGGGGGGGCTGAGGTGGGGGTGATGATTGTCATTTGCTCTCCCCTATTCCTCTGTCTTAAAAATAAACCTGGTCTCACCTTTACAGCCCTCATCGCCTACCTGAGACACATACCTTCATTAAACTTCAGTCGTTGTCTGCAACACGCAGACAGAAATGTTTGAACATGCATTATTAATAAAATGTGTCTTTTTTTACAGACAAATAACAGGAAATACTCGTTTACCTTTATGAGAATACTTAGTGTAATGTTAATTAATGTATGCATGCTCACAGAAGTTCTCTGTGCTTAGATATTACATCGTACGCGTGTCTTCCAGGAAAAACAGCCGCTCCAATTTTGTGAGACGTTGTCGGCTGCTCATTGTTGCTGAGAAGCACCTCAAACGGCCTTGTAGGGCTTCAGAGAAGGTTAATGAAATGTTTCACTGACACTTGGCAGCTTTACAAGGGGAGGGGGGCCAAACTTGCCGAGTTTGACGCACTGAGGCATATTTGTATCTGTTCAGGATATGGATTTCTGGACCATAGCCACAGATTGTGCGGTAAAATGTTGGCCACCTTTTAATTTCTTTTTTTTAATCATCTTTCTTTGCCAGATCTCCTTGATATAATTTGTTTTCAGACCAGTCCATAGATTCATGCGGTCCTCACCTCACTGTCATGCATCGTTAATTTACAACTGCAGTTAAATGCTGGTGATGACAGTCCTGCAAGACCTAACTAAGGGAAAGGAACTTTAACACAAACTGGACAAATTCCAGACTGCCTGAGTGCATTTTCCATGTTGGGTAGAAAAGCCCAGTAGTGTATGTTAAACTCATTGAAAGAATGAAGTGAGAATGAATGTGTGTACATGTGATCATTTTTCATATACAGGGTGTCCATAAAATCTCTTTACAATTTGAAAAATGTATTACAAAGGCAATTGATGAGATATCTTCATCAGATTTGTTCTACATACCCAGTGGCTATCAGAGTGTTTAATCACACTGCAAACAAAGGTGTGGGACGTCACTAATCTAAAGCAGAGGATCACTGACGCCATGCTGCCATTGTTGAGGGTGTGCTACAGCGAACATGGCAGGAAATCGAGAACCGTCTTGATGTGCTTCGTGCAACTAATGGTGCCATATAGAGGTGTATTAAATGAGGCAAAAAAATTAAATATATACGTCTCATTTTGTAATAATTTTCACATATCTGTCTTTTCATTTGCCTTCGTAATAAAGTTTTGAAACTGTAAAGAGACTTTATGGACACCCTGTATATACTGTAATATATCACATGTACGCCAATTCTCAGTTGACAAGGGACTAGAATGCAAGGAATTCAGTGTAATAAGCAAAGATATATCAATGATGATATGTTTGCAGATGACCATGAAAACAGCAAGCAGGAAAAGATGCAGTTGCACGTTACGATGAGGCGATTTGTAGTTGTTCCAGATAATAACAGCGGCATGCTGGGCCGAATGGCCTCCTCTCCTTTGTATAGTTCTTATGTTCTTATGTTCTTATGCATCCACCAGCAAAGAATTAATACATGTAAATGTATCCCCCCCCGCCCACAAGAAGTAGAGTGCCTCTTAGCTAGCATCTGGAACGAGAAGGCTTTGTGTAAGTTTCCCTTGTTAATTTTATCAGACCGAGCCCCCCCCTTTTGAGCTGTTGAATGAGTGGACCTGTCCTCAGGCACCCAGGCTTATTCCTGCTACCTGCTTAGCACAACAACCAGAGCTTAAATTTGACTTAATGTATCCCCGCTTGAATTCGCTTGTCTGCTGTCCTCCGCCACAGCGGCCGGGAATTTCTACCCGCCGGTTACGCGTCAGCCAGGTAAGCGAATCGGACTTTAATGCTCCATCAGTAGAATTATACGCCACACTGCGAGACCCCCAGTGCCCCCCCCCCCCCCCCATGAAGCACCATGCTAGCCTAAGTCTCATTAGCAAACAGGCGTCCGCGTTGTCAACCATTGTCTCAGGCTGGATTAGCTACTTAGTCTCACAAAGCCTCCTACAGACGCATTATTCTAAATTTGAGAGACAGGAATACAAAATGCCCCAACTTTGCCAAGCGAATGAAATCCGCTATGGCCGTGGCAATGCTCCACGGTGGCTCTCGATGAACTTTGCACGCAATTAGCCATATCAACATGTGTAATCTGTAGTTTATATATCTGAACAGGACATTAAACCTGCATTAAGCACCTGATTGTGATCTTCTTTTTTGTTTCATGCATGAAAATGACGATTCAGAGGCAAATTACAGGGGGGAAAGTACAGGCTACTAGGTAGACAGCTCGAGGGAAGACGGCACTAATTCATAAATCATTTCTAACATAAATCTCGGACATGAAAGGGGAAGTCCCATGTTCTTCAGCTCCCAGACAAATGAAGGTTGTCAGTAAAGTGTTAATAAAAAATAAAAAGACCACGTTGAACTTAACATGGATTTTGTGAAGCTCCTTATTGCGGCTCATTAATCACATAAACAGCCCTTAAAATGGCAGCCTGGTCGATGTAAGCGAAGAAGCGCCGAGTAAACATCAAACACTGATAAGCGTGGGCTGTAAAACACGCCGTGTTTGTATTCAGATAGCTCTGTTTTTTTGTTTTTGACGGTCAGGCATTTTACTCACCTGGTGATTCACCCAAGCCGACATTCCAGTGGGTTTCATTACCCCCTGCCCCCCCCTGCCCTGGGTCAGTGCTGGTATTGTTGGGGGCAGTGATCTCATGGACGTTGGCCCCTAAACGTTCTGTTTGTCAACAGAGGTGCTAGGATTGCATCATTCCTCTGCCTTCAAGACCTTGGCTCCTCTGGTTTTATGGGTGCAGTAAAGTGGGACAATGAGACAATAGGCCAATCAAAAATTCAGAGGGGCCCTTTCCAGCCAATTGCACCTGATGGTCATGAGAAAAAAAAATAATAAAAAGAAAATTCCAGAGCCCAGGTGATTACGGCGTATCATAAAGTTCTCCACTTAACTTTCTGAGCTTTCTGGGTGCTCCAAGTCACCCCTGTTCACAAACACTTACCTTCTTCTTTGAATACCTCCGGAAATCTTTAACAGCTTGTGTTTACTTGCCAAACCTACGTCTGGACGCATGTATCGTCTCGTTCAATCAGTCTGCCGTTTAACATCCTCGTTCCTCTAATGGATGGGCTTTGCGTAGACCGTCTAATTTTTATGTCTGGTGATATACTGCGTTATATGCCGTGGAATCCAAATTCCAGTCTTTAAATAATGACAACACTATAAAATCCTGGATGTGTCTTTCTATTTACTCCCAGCGTATTATGAATAATACCAGTAGAGCTGAAGAAGCATGTTTTCAAATTGATGTAATGAATAGATCGGGCCATTTACTGATTTATTTATCTGCTCATTCATACATTTATTGATTTATTGCATGTTTTATTAATCTGCTGCAAATGTCTATCCCCAGCTAAGCAGGTAAAACCTCGCAGCTCCCCAACACCCCTTGGGCTCACCGTGCATTTATTTATTGATGCGTTTACAAACCGTGCTAGGCGTGAACGCGACTCGGACGTCTAAATTATAATACGATGCTTCCAAAGG
>JAODKF010000049.1:7192865-7235127 GCA_026779585.1 Mormyrus proboscirostris | reverse complement strand
TCGCACCTTGTCAGAGCTCAGCTCCTCCTCTTTATGTCCAAATCGCACCTTGTCAGAGCTCAGCTCCTCCTCTTTATATCCAAATCGCACCTTGTCAGAGCTCAGCTCCTCCTCTTTATGTTCAAATCGCACCTTGTCAGAGCTCCTTCAACAGTAACCTTTTTTAATGTCCCAAATCTAAGTAAAACATTCAAAGCAAATGTTTTTATAAAAGGCCAGTTTTACCCTATAAAGTATATCTTTTCATCTTTAATGTTAATTTTTATTCGTTCCTCAGATGTTTTGACACCTTGATTTCTGTTCAGTGTTTTTGTATTTTGACATTTGACTTCTTTTGCTTAACCTCCAACCTGATAGTTGAGAAAAAAAACTCATCATCGCATCATTTATGAGAAAAATTATAATTGTAGCCTCCAGAGCGGGAGAACGGCAGCCACATCTCGGCATCCTCATGCTAACCTCGAGCCTCTGGTTGGGGCTTAGCGGGGGACAGCCTGGGTTAATATGGAGCCAGGGGGGAAACAAACAAGAGATACTGTTGACCTTTGATGGAAGAAGGCTGACCTCAGAAATGGCAGCTCAAATGTGAATATGTGCATATTTAGATTTAACAATAATCCTAAATACACACATTTAGGAATCACATTTTTCCAATAAAAATATTTCAAATTATTCTATCTGTCTATATAATACTTAAATAAATACTCTAAAAAAAACAGCAGATAACATAGTATTTTGATCAGATTGGTTGTTAAACTAAATAAAGAGCCTAGTTTAGTGTGTTTTATAGTGATTATATCTTCATGTGTGTGTAATATATAATAATCTGACTTGTGCATATTTTGAATTATTGGAAATCCATCCATCCATGCTCTGACCACTTATCTTGGTCAGGGCTGTGAGTCCTTTGCTTTTTTGTTATTTCAAAGCTTGCACCCAGCTCCCCCCTGCCCAGGTACTCAGGCGTCCCGGCAGTCAGCCCCAGCCATTTCAGACGACCTCTTCCCTTAAACGAAAGTGACACATGCACACAGAGGGCCACGGGTCATGTGGGTAAATCCCGATCAAAGGGAATGGAGAATCAGTGCAGGGAATCCCCTTTCTGATCTACTAGGTCACTGGGTATGGGGGGAGGGGAGGGGAGGGGTAAGCCCCCCTACATCTGGTCCAGAAAGCCAGCCTGCTGGGCTGCGCTTGACCTTTGGCTGCCCTTTAATCTGCTCTGCCAGCCTGAATCAGCACTGTGAGACAGGCGACATACAGCAAAGCAGACTGAGAGATCCCAAAATCACCCGTCTTTAAGTGCCTTTGATGGTAACTGAGAGTTATTCACATGAATCATTTAGAAACATGCAAAGCCACTTTTGAACGTGTCTACAATTGAAAAGGGGATCTGGCAATTATTTAATCTCTTGAAATGATGTCTTAATTAATGGCAAATGACAAACAGTCTTAGCAAGTTAGAGATATATTTAAGTATTTAAATATTTGTTCAATATCTTTAAATTAGATATCGCTGTATGTATTGTGAAAGTGAAAGAGGGAAATCTGAGTTTTGTGCTCTAATTGAGAGTCACCAGAAGCTATACAACATTATAGGGAGCCTATGAAGGTGTGTATGCTTGAGTGAACTGGGTTAATTCTAGTTCTAGGGAATCGTTGGACCAAATGCAAAACTGTGAAGGTAAGAGATTCTACCTGTGGTCTCCCAGGAGGCATGAGAGTGTCACGGTAATGTCTTGCATCTCCATGACATCGGCCCAGTTTTCACATTAGATTTCAGTTAGTGAAGCCCAACTGGCCTGGATATGACTGACTGATTTGTTAAGCATTAAATATGGTCAACTGGGAAGCTTATAAAGAAGCACTGGAGAAATAATAGTATCAACTGTAAAAAAGGCACCTGGACGTTTCTGTGTGAAATGAGTGTCTTTTGCTCATTGTCTTTAAAAGACCAATAACAAAGCTTTGTTTACTTTCATGTTTATGCGGTAGTGTTACATAAGCAAATGACAGCCATTCCCCTGAGCTTCTTTGAGAAACACTCTTCATTCCTGGTTAGTTCACTTGCAGGTTAGAGAGAGACCTGCTGCTGTGAAATTTCAGAACTGCAGCACTCGCGGCCTTTACATTTGGAGAAAGCAATTCCCAGGAACGTCGCAGTGGTTATGAATGCAGCGAACACAACAATTATCAAACCTTATCGAAGTTCTTTGCACTTGCATTTGTTTTATCGGCTGAAGCTAAGGTGTGTGAGTTGAAGGAGGGAACAATGGCTTCACAAAAGACCTGCAGTTAGGTGGGAATATTTGCACAATGTTCACAGGGCTGAGGAGGATCACCAGCTGCAAGAAAATGTCAGTGCATCCTTCATTCATAAAGCAGCGGGTCCTAACGATGATATCCAGGCTCCATTAGCTTCTCAGCCTCAACATCATTGTCCGTCAGGATCGCAAGCTCTTAAATTAAACATCAGCGGCCGACACGCAGGAAAGGAAATTCCAACTCGGTTCTCACCCTCAGAGAGCCAGAACGTGCCTCAGAGGCATTTGACTCCATGATGAGTTTTGCCTCTCAGTTTAACGGAAAAGAGCAGGACGTCGAAGATACAGGCGCTCCACACGTTTTTATAAACAATGCTTTTTTTCCCCATGAGAGGTTATTCATGCATTGTATTGTGCTGTACAACAAATACACGGCAACTGAGCTGTAATTATTCCCAAACAGTGGTCAGTAATAGAGTCTCCGCTATCTCTGTTTCTGACCTGCATTCTGTGGTAAACAGGAAGAAGTTGACTAGGAAGGAAGGAAATCATATTTTTACTGCTGTTTTTTAAGCGGTGTAACATTGTACTAAGACAAGTAAGGAAACGGGAGTTTTGTCATTCAGGTGACAATTTCACGTTTGGTCAGATTCAGTAAGAACAAGAAGAAGCTGCAGACAGCAGTCATCTTTGAACATTACTTCCCTGTCACGTTATGCTCTAAGCCAGTTTGTTTTTAACAGAGAAATCAACATCAAGACATATAAATTAACAAGGTTAATATGTAACTTTCATATAATGTGTATTTAACTAATATGTAAATTTAGTGGATAAATTATGATTATATTTACATTTTTTGTGAAATTTTGCACAATTTCCCATGTTCTGAGCATTTTTTCTGCAGCTGTTAAAACGCATATTATTAAAGGTCTGAGTTTTGAGGTATTGCACATTACTTCCTGACATTTATTGAAGTTTTATCTGATACCATTTACATCCACTTCCGTCCGTCCATCCATCCCTCCGTCCGTCTGTCCTACATCCATCTTTTAATTGCTTATGCTGCTTAGGGTTGTGTGGACCCTAAGCAGCACAGAGCTGGGAAACACCCTAAACAGGATGTCAGTCCCACATGCTGTTAAAATGTTCATGTGTATATTAATATCAATACACAATTAATTTTTCACATCTATACTTATGTGTACAGTATGTGACTTTTAAGCTGATGCCTATGTGTACTGTTTAATTAACAAAGCAATTAAAGTTTGGACATCCAGAACATTAAATATATCTTTAAATACGTTTTTTTCTGCTGATTGAGTAGGAGTACATCCCTAAAAAAATGAGCTCTGCGTCCCTCCCCCCATACCTCATAAGGAAGTGACCCCCACCGCCAGGCCCCCGCCAGGTCAGGGAGAGGCCCGCAGGAAGTGATTTCATGAGCAGAAAGATGTAAGGCTGTGAACCTTCAGCGGCCTTCCTGTTGTGCGCCAGCGTGACACACTGAGGGCGGCTGCCGGAGTCACATTGGCCGTGCGCCTCTCTGATGCAGGTGCGACCGCTGCATGGAGAGGGGCTTCCAATTTCTCAATAAAGGGGAAAAAAGCAAGAGGATAAATAACAAAACGGTTACTTACCTAGAGTGATGCAACATTACCTTCACAACAATGAACATGCCACACATAACAATGATGACACTTTACTGATCCCCACGGGGAAATTCTCCTTTTGCCTGTCCCATCTTGCTCTCCATAACTCATATGTAGGTAAAACATGTTTAGTGGTGAAGAGCAGCCACCATGGACCTGGGGGTTAAGGGCCTCACTCAAGACCTCACAGACATGGCTACTCTGCTGAAGCCGTGCTTGAACCGGTGATTCCCTGGTCACAGACACAGTGACAGACGACAGAACGTTCTGGAGAAGCAGTGTCTACATAGTTGCCAGGAGCTGACATCGACCCAATGACTTAATAATAGAAACAGAAAACAAAATAGAAGTCAGCAGGTTAGCATGCTGCGTCTGTAATCTGATGATTTTACTGTTAGGCCGCTGAGCATGACCCCCAACCGCTCCAGAGACTGTCTGATGCTGCTCTCTCTACTCTACGACACTTTGGATAAAACTGTCTGCTAGATAAAGAAATGATTTTAACTAACAAACATGCTAGCTAAAAATGTTTTAATTGGAAAACATGCGAGCTAAAATCTAGCAATAAAGCTCACTAAAATGTTTTAATTGGAAAATATACTACCTAAAATCTAGCTATAAAGCTAGCTAAAATGTTTTAATCGGCAAACATACTACCTAAAATCTAACTATAAAGCCAGCAAAAAATGTTTTAATTGGCAAGCATACTAGCTAAAATCTAACTATAAAGCTAGGTAAAATGTTTTAATTGGAAAACATACTACCTAAAATCTAGGTATAAAGCTAGCTAAAATGTTTTAATCGGCAAACATACTACCTAAAATCTAGCTATAAAGCTAGCTAAAATGTTTTAAGTAATGTTTTAACATACCAGCTAAAATTTGGCAGTAAGTTCTCTGTGATTTACGGCATAGTATGAAATGTTTCTGTACGACGGACTGCTGACTATTCAGTTGTGGAGCATGTATGTCATTAGAACATACAAGGATGTATCACCGCGGACACAAAGGCCAGATGCAGGGGAATAAAGACAGGCCTCATTAGCAAAGTATGGTTTAATTGCTGTTAAGCCAAGGTCACAGCCAGGAGGAATGACTAAAGGGAGGCTGGGAAACCCCAATATCAATCGTCCTCTGGGTCTTTCTTTGAAGGAGTTGACCACTTCTCTAAAATCTATGCGGCGGGGGTAGAAGTGGGAGGGGGGCTTTGCAGGTGTGAGTCATGAAAAGGATTAGCAGCATGCCCGTGGTTGGGTTTTATAGCTAATAAAAGCTGTGGTGTGGGGGGGGTCTGCGTGTTTCTGACACCAGTTGGCCAGGATGTGTCAGTACACATGGGCAAAACAGGAAGGTCCAGCTATCTGACCAGAGGACGTGAGTCTGTGTGTATGCGTGTGTGTAGATTAGGTTTATATAACATTGTGGGGTACAAATGAATACAATCAAAATCTCATATTTTGTTTGGTTACTTACTGTATGGTTAAGGGCTGGTGAGGGGTTAGGGTTGTCTTGTTGGGATTAGAGTTTTCTCCATTGAAATGAATTGCGAGTCCCCACAATGATATAATTACAATGTGTATGTGGCCTTCTAGGGCAAAACCTCCGTGGGGGGGATGTATCACGTGTAAGCCCGACATGCTGAGGGTCGAGGGTGGAGGGGGCATGTAATGGCCTATCCCAGCTGTTCCAGTTCAAGGTACAGGAACAGGCGCCAATTTGCAGGGATGGATCTACATTTGTGTGTGTTTATAAAGCAGGTGAGAATCTCAAGAGGAAGATCGGCTGCACGTTGGAAATATTACTTCTGTTTTAAATTGAATTATACTGCTGCATAATCCTGCGTTCGATTATTTCTCTCATCCGAGTCGGACCTCGGATGAAAACGTCACGGAATGTCACAAAAAACGTCACTTCCCGTCGAAAACATGCCTCTTTTATGACGTTGATGTCGGACAGAATTTTCTTGTCCAAGTTTCCCATGTGACGTAATTTCAGCATGGCAGATTACACACTCAACAATTCTATTTTATAAATCTTTAAAAATGTTTATTTTGTTAAATGTATTAATAGTTATAAATGTAATTGCACGTGTTCGATTTAGACAACACCACATCATGACCGTAAACAGTATCCTAACATGCAATATCAGATTTTACCAGACTTGTTAGTGTCTTTGGTTTGTTTGTAGCCTGAGCCTCTCGAGAAAAGAATACCGCTATGAATATGTACTAAAATATTTTATAAAGCTTTTAATGTAGTTTGACTAGTTTATGTTTCTTGTTTGTTTCTTTCTCGGAAAAAATAATCTCACTCCAAATCTGTTAAAATATAAAGCAACAACAAGGCAGCGTGTTCATGGAAGCGGCCATGTTTGTTCCGAGATGTGGTAGCTCGAACGAGAGATTGTCAGACTAACTGATTAAGTGCCTGATTGTAGGGTACATCAGCTGAACCCATTCTGGGATTTAAACAGACAGATCGTGAGTCCATGTGCTTAAACAGTACAGTTCCTGTTGCGTCCACACAACTCTTTGCATTATTAGTTAACGTATATTAGTATACTTTGAAATATAGTATATAGTATACTTTGAAACTTATAGGAAAAAAAAAGAGCATTTTGAGGTTTTGGTGTCTGGTACTACATTAATCCTCACGGCTTGATTAGAAAATGAAGCGCATAGCATGCAGAATTCAGTCCCATCACTGTTAAATCTCAATGTCGCGCAAAGCTCCGATCATGTGACATGCACTTCCTGTTTCACCCGGCGTGACCCACAGAGCTAGAGCAAAGGGCCTCCTCCAGCAGAACGGGCACCACATTCCCGCCCCGCTTTCACCCAGGCGTCAGCGCCTGGGACGGGAAAGCCAGCTGAGTCTTTAAAGTAGATCCACACCTGGGGGATTCGATAATTTACTGTGTATAACATATGTGTACACTTTCATTTTTTTCCCCTGTACACTTCAGTATTATATTTCTCACGGACCACTAAGACACGGACCACCCAGAACCACCAAGTGAAAGAAATCTGGATTTAAGTCAGGAGCAATTATTTGCTGGCAGACAATCCATAATCACCCATTTTTGGGCATGGTGCAGTATTGTTCCTGCGGATGGTTCATGAGCCTTAGCTAAGTGTGTAACTAGCGCTCCCTATGCAACTAATTCATTCTTTTGTCTTGTTTTGATACTGAAAATGTATCATTCATACATATTAAGTTTATTCTTGCTTCTGCATTCCTAAAGATTCCACAATATAATACTTCCAATCATAGACTATAGTGTCCCATTTCCACTATGTGTTAACGATAAGCGTTAGGCTGCACTAGGGCCTCTAGCTCAGCTGGGTACAAGTTCAAAATCTAGATGATGTCTCCTTTTTTGCAGCTTCATCCTACCCGTTTCAGCAGCACCAGCAGAAATCAAAGCTGTATCCCTGGCCTGCACCCTGACCGCCTTCCCTGTTTTTGTTCTCCCACTCTTGGCGTAACTCACTTTGACTTGGAGCACAGAGCTGCCAAGCTCCTGTGAGGCTTTGGGAATGGCGGCTGATGGTGGGGGGTGAGGATCGGGATGTCCACAGCCCCCCTGACACTCCCCTGCAGTTTCAGCGTGCTTTCATTCATCTACAATTACCTGTGATCAATCGAGCATTTCCAGAGCCTCTGCATTTTCCCCTCATCTTGTGCATCAGTGTTAAAAATTCAAAACCAGAAAGGTGGTCCAGCAAGGGATAGCCAAGATGCTAGAAAACAGCAGGTCGTAGCAGGAAAACCTTCAACAGAGTGGATGACATGTTTTAAGAATTAAGTAAATAAACGTTCTCAGTAACTGCAAGATCATTTAATAACTGAAGTACTCAGGTAATCCATCTCACTAGCCTAAAAGGCATTATCAGCCCACAAATCACCTTTCCTGAGCCAGGAGGCCACTGCCAATTGGCAGGTATCCTTAGATAGAAAGATGGTTTGTTTCTGCCTTGTTTTCTAAGTGAAAGGTGGTTGAAGGGTGCTGCCCTTATTTTAATTGTCATGTTTTCTCAGACACTGACCTTTCCGGCTCGGCCACAGACACCGGGCGTGTTTTCAGATGCAGGCCACGGGTTTCCCCCAATTCGCCCGACTCGCCCCGATTCACCCCGACTCACCCCGACTCGCCCCAATTCGCCCCGCACCCAGTCAGCAGCTCCTTCGTCCCGGCAGAGGCCTGCAAACCTTAAGTGTGCTGGAGTCTCACTTATATCCCACCTAACCTGTGACCCCTCGGACCGTGACTTGACTCTGAAGCACTCCCATGACGTTAAAGGCGCGTCATCCATCAGCAAAGGATCTGCAAGTAAAATATAGCAATAGCATGACCAAAAAGTCTTAATTTAACGCCTTTTTATTATAATTTATCTGTTTTCTATCACCGCTTGGGGATAGTAGGGGGCATCCAGGGTAGAATGACAATGTTTTTATTGAATGCATGTTTCAATTATTAATTATCTTGCAATTGTAATACTGTAATTATCTTGTAATTATAATATTATTATTAAAGTATGTAACTATATAGAGAATATACAAACATAAAATAAATACATAAGAATATTTAATATTTTTAATATTTAATTCATTTAATATGTTTTTACTGCTGTGTAGTATAGCAAGAAGATTCTCTGAATCTCTGAAGAAGAGTTGCTTCTGCATCAACAAGCTTCTCTGACACACGCATGTGCACAGACACAGCAGCCGCCCCCCCCCCCCCCAGCCTTTTCTGGAAGAGGTCAGGGAAAAACAGCAGCGTTCCGAGCGGCAAAGCCATATCCGTCATCGAAGAGTCAAATATGCCTATCGTCCACTTCCAGAATGGGACCGGGCAGGAGGAAGGGCTGAGCGTGAGGGAATTCCAGGGAAGCACTGGGATTAAGGAACAGCAGGCAAAAGGTGGAATACTTCCCCTGCTGGTGTGGGATCTCAATCATGTTCATGGTTTCTCTCAAAATGGGACACCCACCTGTTTCTCTACATAAAAAATGTGAATGTATCTCATTAGTCACAGCAGAGGTAAAGCAGACAAGACCCAAAATCAAATCGGGAAGCCAATGACTGGTCAAACACGTCATGCTGGGCAATTTCAAGCATTACAGAACAAACGTGGCACGGCGTAAATTCACACCAGATCTGATAATGGAAGTCTGCCTTGTTTCTATGGATGCGGAGGACGACCTCACAATTTCCTGGCTCTCAATTTTCCAATGATGTATGAACATCGCCAGGAGGCAGCTTAATACATGTAACTAATTACGATCGCTCAGCAGTAATTAATGGACCTAATGTTAGAGTGTGATTTTCTCACTATTAAAAGGTCATCACAGGAAAAGACTGATGGATTTATTATACCTAGATTAAACTGTATGCACAACATTAAACCTACAGTACTAAATAGTTGATTTAATTTGCCTATTTCAGAAGGAGTCATTGTACTGGTGTATGGACAAGTCAAATGGGAAAAATCCTGCCCTGATTCTACTGTCCGCCCTGAGCCGATTTTAGCAGAATGTGGGCGGGCCCTCTTTGCCTCCCCCCCAAGGGCTGGGTTTATGTCAGAGGCCCTCCCTCCCCCCAGTAATCTGTGTCTCAGGTGTCCCTCACAAGAACTAATATCCCTTGGATGGCGGCGGGTGCACGGATGGGCGGGGCAGGCCAATCCCATTCCACACGTGACTATAAAAGCATGTGTCCCATTAGAGGAACCTACATGTGTCTCTGTCTCATCAGTGCAGCCTCTGGCCAGCCAGGGAAGGTCAACACCCAGGTGAAGTAAATCACTCCAGTGTCCCCTAGAAGAGGAAGTGACACCTTCGGCTGAAAATCAGTGGGAGTCGTCCTGCATCCCTGTGCTTCTTGCCAGTTTTGGCCAGCTGTGTCTTTCCCCTTCATTCACATCGTGTAAAATTTAACTAAAATGTCAAGGCTTGCAGATTCGATTGAAATTATTTTTAAGCCGCTGGTGGTTCTAGATCATTTCTACTGGGGGGGCAGACTGGGACCAGTTGTCCTGTTAGGGGGGCCAGATGCATTTGACCTTATTGTCCTCCAAATATTACTTATACTAGTTTGCCAGCATTAAGCAGCACAAGACGACAAGTGCAGTTATTTACACAAAGCTCTGCAGTCACATTTTACAGTTTTTACAAACATGTAACTCACTCTGATTTCTTGTTTAGACTGTCTTGCTTCCACGAGCTTGATTATTTTTTTCTGTCGTTAACTTTGCTTTTCACCAACTGAAGCCGCTCGACCGCCCGCCGCCCGCGTTAAGGGTCCGTCGAGAAAACGTGTTTACGTTTGTGTTTCGTTTGCTCCCAGTTATAACAATGATAGTAATAATAATTATACATTTATTTCAAACCCAGGAAGCATACATATTTAGGGGGCACCGAGGGGGCAATGCATGTTGTCATGATGGTAATTTCCCCCCCTGCCCCCCCCTCAGAACCACCCCTTTTGTAACTCATCTTCTAGTTGGTTAATTATTTGCAAAGGAACCAAATGATCGGAACATGTGCAAATGGCTCAACTGTCCCTGGTAAATCAGCTGCTTATTTAAGTGGTGACACAAAACCTTGTGGATATTCCAGCCCTTGGCGGCAGGAGACTGCAGCTCCATGGAAGTTCAGTCATGCTCCCCTTTACTCAGCACTAATGAACAAACACCAAGCACCCAAACCTGGGAGCCAACTGTCTCTTCCTGTTGGGTGCTTGGATCCATTTCATTCTCCACGGCATGGTACTGGTCTTTGTTCCGGGGACCGGAGAAAATGGGCCTCTCCCAACATTGTCCGGACAGCCTGGAAAGCGTGGGCCTGGGGGGGGCAGCCCCATGGGGCGAAAACAACACCTGAAAAACAAGGGAAAAGGGGTTAGGTGTCAAATCAACCAAATCTAAGCCAGTTCCATATGGGCAGGATGCATGTTCATTTGAACTTCTGACGTCCGTCGTTTATTGTGGTTAAAACAGATTGGGTAGTAATCCCATGGTTTAAAAGAATGGTAAATCAAAAACAAACCAATTGTGAAGCAAAAATTCAACTTGACCAGAGAGACAATGTAATAAGAAAAACTGCTGCAGAGACAAAAATATCTTTTCTTATTGTACAGTAATTGGATTTAATTTTTTTGTTTTGTTTCTGAAGTTCAAGTCAGTCTGACTTCGTTTTTAGTATTTTTAGTGCATCATTTTTGCTGATTTGAGGATGCAGGAGGAAAATTCTCTGAATTTGACCGAACCCACAAAACAAGCAAATGTGTAAATGACCAATGAGCAACGTATCAAGCAGGCCTTGTCATCACAGAACTGTGAGAGAGGTGAACTGTGTCCAGTTTCTTCTGTGCTGTCGTTTCTCCTGTGAGCGAAGCCAGACGCAGCCAGATAATCACGCTCTAATAGGCTGGAATATTGAAAGCAGCGGCACCTGGATCATATACTGTTTCCTACACATTTCTGTTTTGGCAAAAAAAAATGTTTGCACATGGTCACAAATCAATAACATATCAATTAACCACCGGGAGCGGAGCTCCGCATTGGCGTCCTCTGGGAATGTCTGCAGGTTTGTGAGTGTGGGAAAGCTGGACGTGGGGAATTCCGTCACACACGTGCAGAGTGCTGTGAAATTGACCTATGGCTGACAGAAGCTAAACACTATGGATAGGTTTGCTTTTGAGTAACGCATTTTAAAAGAACTGATTCTCCAAACTGTGATCCACCAAACCATTTGTCCCTTTCAAAAAAGACACAAATAAAAATTCTCGCTGATATTCCATCCATCCATCTGCCATATCCGTCTAACCGGTAAAGGATTGTGGCAAGTTTGGATCCTATCCAAGCAAGGCACCGGGCACACAGCAGAGGACACCTGGGACAGATGCCACGGCTCGCTGATATTTTATATTTTAAATTCGTCAGTCAAATCCATTCATTTTCTGCACTCGCTTATCCGATTCAGGGTCCCGGTGGTCTGAAGTCTATCCCGGGATGGGCATAAAGCAGGGAATAACCCAGGACAGGGTGCCAAACCCTCACACATTTAATGTTTGCAAGCAAACAAATTACGTAGTTTAACCACAGCTGTCATGCAGAATATTGACATTGTTGATTACTTAATTTGCGCTTTTGTTGAGCTTCGTTGGGCTAACGAAGTCCTTACCGCAGGATTTACAGTTTGTCAGCCTGTGTCAAATGGCTCCGCGCATCTGCAGTGGTCTTAATTAACGGTCCAAGGACATTTGTTGTCAGGAATAATCAGCAGCATTGTCATTTGTAAAACTACAACGAATGTATAAGCAAATAAGCAAAATCAATGCTTTTCATTAGAAGAGGCCGGTCTTCTGGCAGAAGGAGGCAAAAAAAAAATTTGCCCAAACAAAAACGGTGCATTGTGATGATGTGATTTTTAGCGAGTCAATATCTGGACAGGCACTGTATTAGTGCGTGACAGGATGCAATTTCCAGGTACTGTGGGTGCTTGCCCCCCCCACCCCGGACCCTCATCTCTCCGACCGCCTCAGTCACCCCTGACGTCTTCTCATATTGTCACAGTCCTGCACCCCACAACGGCTCCATGATTCATCCTTCCACCCCCCATGGTGACCTCTGAGGTCATAACACAGTGATGGGTGACTGGCTCTCACCGCAGAACCCGGCTGGCACTTGACAAAGTGCCGCGCTCCGAATGAATTTACTTCTCTTTTCCTCAATCATCAAACAGGCGCCGGCCCTGACCCCCCCCCCCCCTTCCTGACGGCTATAACAAGATCAGATCCCCATCTCAGCCTGAACAATTTACTGTCGCATCTACTCTCCAATGAGCTCCGGTGAGCACCTCTTTCACCTTCGGGGGAGCACGGCCCGCTGGTTGTCGGTCGCGGGGCACTGGGCCCATGCGCGGTGTGTGTCAGGTTTACCAGACGGCCACGGTTCCCCCTTTGGGCACCACCCAAATATATATGGGCGGCTTTTCTGTATACAGTAGCTAAGTACTGTCAAGTGGAAATAGTCGACCATAAATTCATCCAGTTCCTATAGTACCACGTCAGCTCCTCTTAAGACACCTGAAATAACAAAAGAATGTTCTGTGAACCTGACATTTACTAAAACTGGGAAGGCTTTTTGAAAGCATTGTTTTATTTCTCTTATTTTTTTGGTGCATTCTTGGAAAATTTTGTGGCAGTCTGCTTGTTTGCCTGCATGATGTATTTCTATGATTTTTGTCATAGAAATCCCATGAGCATCACATTTTCAGCATTGGCTGTCGATTTTCTCCACGGATACCCAAAACGGCACCGTTGTCAGAGGATATTACAAGTAAATCTGAACACCAGTGCCAGTGGTCAGCATGGTCTGCGCCTCCTTCACGAGTCTTTCGAGATTCAGACCAACAGGAGTGTTTTGTGCACATGGGCGCTGCACACCAGTGACCTACACCAACAGGGGCCGTCATTTCTGATTAACAAGCGCCCGGAGCTAACGATTTTCATTTAAAAACCATTATAGCACAATTAGATCAATGAATCAACATTCATGGAGCTTCAACAGGTCTGAAGACAGAAAATTAGGCTGATATAGAAATATACAGATATTATAGAACAAAAATCCTGGAAAAGAAAAGGGGTTACACTTTACTTGAGGAGGAACAAGTAACTTAGTAACTCAGTTACTACTCAAGTATAAATCATGAACAAATACAGTATCTGCATGATCTCTTATGATGAACAAACATGGAATAAGTAGGTAACTAACACTTAATTTCTGGTTAATTAATGCATCAAGTAAGCATGAACTACTGCATTTGTGTCCCCTCAAGTGTTATGAGAAAAAGCAATATCTATTAAACCTATTTTACTGGAAGCAGGTAATAACACCAAAATAAATAATAAGACCAAAAGATTTTGTGGCCATTAACCACAAAAACAAACAAAATGTTTCCACGCAGTAGGTAAAAGTGCCTTAGTATGGAGGTCAAGATGTGGTCCAGTGAGCTGCTGTCACTGCATTTACATTTTTTCTTCAGCTGAGTATGACCCAGAGGGAACACTGGCTAGACGTAGCCACCAAATTAGTCAGAAACACATTGTGCCAGTGAATTGCTGTGTGTCCATGGCTGCAGTGCAGTAGGCTGGTTTCATCGAGTGCTACACGGCATTGTGGCGATCTGTTCAGCGTGTTTAATATTATGTGCTGCCATGTTCATTTATTCTGTTGTTGCTTGTGCTGTGGAACAGCTGAAAGTGGAAGTGAATTTCGCCGTTTCGCTGTGTACCGAAATCTATTACGTGACAAGAGGAGTCACAACCTGAAAATAATTCAGGCCCTGCTTCTCAAATCTCCCTAGCAAAACACGCTGTAGAAGTGTCCGTTTACAGTTGTTTTCAATTTAAAAAAAAAAGAAAGAAATTTAACATTTAAAAAGTGGCCTGGGTAATATTCAGAGGGCTGGATCCCACAGGCCTCGCGTCTGTTTATTTGACATCTGCCAGGAATTAACAGAGGGGAGAGAAAAATCTAGGCAGCTGGAAAGTGCCCAGCGCGGCGGCCCGTGTCATTCTTCACAAGGAGGCCTTTTTCACGTGCTCCCGGCATTTAGAACGTTCCATGGAGCACCTCACATCCCACACCCAATCGATCCAGAACAGACCGGCTGGATATCCACAGACTCGGCCGGGAAAATGGGAACGCCAGTATGACGGTTAGCTCCTATGCGATAGCCAATGTGCGATTTGGCCCGCATAGCCGCGTGAATGAAATCATAAACAACGCAACTGGCAACAGAGCAAGTCGGCCATTCATCATGTGCGCCATGGCTGAAAACCTTGAGCCATGTGTATAATTGAGCCAGTGCTGTTAGCGGAAGGACGGCACCACTTTTCAGTGCAATTTGTTACATGTGGCAGTGCTGCGTATCGTGCCATTCATGCGATGCATGTTTTAGAATCTAGTCGAGCATTTGAAGAATACATGAATAGTTCTGTGATAACAAATTCGGATGCTGTACTTTTTTTGCATTTTTTAAACTGAATGATGAATTGCCTTCTTTATTTTTATCTGTGAAAATTTATTTTTTTATTAATTAAGCTTACCTTTTGTCAACCCAACTCTCACCTACAGGTACAGTGATATTAGGCCCATGAAGATGCCAAATAAACCATCTTTGTGTTTGTTTTTTGCGTTAAGAGTATGCAACCATGTTTGTGTCGACTTTATTGAACTGGCAATATACTATATAAAACAAAACATGGCACTTGTGTCTCAAATTTAAATCTCAATTCCATGCCAAATTTTATTGGATCCAGACATGAATTCAAACCATCTGAAGAGGGTTCCATCAATGCTGAGTTTCACCATTTCAGACGGGCGAGTTTTCCGCTAACGTTTTTGCAGTCCCCACATTATTCCCATTTTCTGTGTTTTCTGGCCGTCCGACTCGAGCAACTCAACACGGGAAACACTCACGGAGGATGGTTCGGACTGACGGGAATGTAAACAAAAAAAAAATCAAACTGAAGAAATCTGCTTGCCGCTTATTTGACTATTTACGCTACAATCAGAGTCGCACACTTAAAGCGTTTTCGCAGGGTTCTGATCCGATGACGCTAATTTAGCCGTGATGCTGGGGTAATGAGCGCTTTTACACATCTGCAAAGGTCAAGCCCAGCTGTTATGTCAGTCAAGCAGGAAGAAAAATAAATATGAAAAATGTGAAAATTGCTTAAAACATGTTCAGTGTTGGATGGACTGCTGGTCCTCAGTTTTCTCAAATGCCAGTTACAGCCAAGCATCAATGTGGTGGAAATTTTGGGAACATCACCAAACTTTTTATATTTTTCTGTACAAAACACGTGCACAAACAGGAAAACACAGACAGCAGCAAAAAAAATCTGAAATCTGCATAGCTGAAAAGTTATAATTCATATCAGTAGTAACATTCTGAACTTTTAGGATTCCTCTGTACACACTGAAAAGATTTATTATTCTCTAGTGTAGTTTAGCGAATAAACATGAATAATTTCAATAATTATAATTAGGCTTTAAATACTGATATAAATAAATATTAGACAATTAATAGACATTAAAACTTGAAATATAAAGTTTAATTACATTTAATCACCACATCACATATTTTATACTTTTCTTTATTGAAGTGATGAAAGTTTAACCACAGTTAAAACAAGGTACGCTCTGCTATAACTTTGTGCTTCAATGTTACTAACATAACGTTTATGGCTATTTGTGATTATTATGTTTAATGTTTAGCAACCTATTTTATCTGTTTTTAATTCTTGTGTTTCCAATTGAAATTGGAAATTGTCTTGGGATTGAAAAAGCAAGGATTTCACTACACGTTGTTATACATGTGTATGTGACAAATACAATTTAATTTGATTTGAGGTTTGGGGGATATTTTCAACTCTTTTATAATACAATTAATAACAATATATTAATAATCTGCAGTTGCTAAAAATGAGAGCCAGTGTTATTGTAAAGCTAATAGATAACTAATGATTCTTGGAAAGCATTAAATATTCTCTGCCAGGAGAATTGCTGTGTAGATGTGTGGCAGCTGGTTGGGGAGGAGCTCCGGTCATCATCTATAGTCACATGGGTGAGTCGGCCTTCTTTTGAATGACTGCTCCCCTAATTACCGTACGTCAACAGAGTGGAACATCTGTAAAAATTATGACAAAAATAGGAAGTCAAAAGGTATGACAGGAACATCGGTACATCTCCTTTAGGAATTAAGCTCAAAGGGTTAGTCGTCTTTGTTGTAGTATGTTTTCCGCGCTTGGGCGCTGAGATCTGACAATTATTGTGCTGAAAAAAGAGGGGGAAAGGCTTTTGTTTTTCAGAAATACGACTGTTGTGTAACATTTTGTTTGGTGTTAAGTTTCCTGCTTCATCATCATTCTTCTTTTTTTTCTGAATTTGCTGTTAAAATATGGAAGTATTACAGGAAACTGCAGCATTAGTATCCCTGGTTCCAGTCTGCTGCTTCAGGGTCATCATTAAATGAAAGCGTCACATTTAACCAAACTATGGAACTATTAAACAAAGAATTTATTTTGATCTCATTTTGTGGTTGAGGCTTTTGACTGAAGGTATATATTCATAAAATACAAACATGTCCAGGAAAATTAATTTAGTAAGTCATAATAATCAGCAAATCTGATTTTTATACTGGTACATCAGCATAGAGAATTGTAAATCTTCTTGAACATTTATTGCATC
This sequence comes from Mormyrus proboscirostris, assembly GCA_026779585.1. Lineage (NCBI taxonomy): Eukaryota > Metazoa > Chordata > Actinopteri > Osteoglossiformes > Mormyridae > Mormyrus > Mormyrus proboscirostris. The sequence continues at coordinate 7,217,954 of JAODKF010000049.1, read as the reverse complement.
AACTGCCTGTTAAGTCTTTTCTTTTTATGGTGTTCAGAAAAATGTTCATATTCATGATTTTCTTATTTCAGTTTTGAAAATGTGCCTTTTTTTGCAATTACCCCCATTTATTTGCACATCTGTAAAGATGAAACAGGAACTAAGTCCTACATTAAACCCATAAACACTTCAGAATAGATAAAGAGCCTCGTACTGCATGTATATCTTGACAGCCTTTGACATTTTGATTGTTCCTCCAACCTCTCCTCTTTGTAGACCTGACACATAGCGCGTTGTGCTAATTAGCAAACGAGCGACAGAGCCAGCTGATGAGAGCGCCTCTCACGTGGCTCCTCCGCCGAGCACGATCGCGGTTTAGCGACGGCGGCCTTGCTCGTCACCCTGGATAAGTGCATCGGCTAACAAGATGAAATGTAAATGCGAAACATCTTGACCTTGTGCGCTAGGAGAACTGCGATCTGTTAGGGCCTCGTGGGCCGACCCTTGTTGCCATGCTAAATCCTCGCAGCCCCCACCCACACGCGCACGCTGTTGCAACAGCAGTTTGCAAATGCTGTAAGGCCCAGTACACATTATATTATTTATGAGTCGATTTTTTTTTTTTTTTTTTTTTTTGTGTTTACAGTGTTTTATGTGTGCACTACTGAATGGTGCTATGTTCAGGCCATGCTGACAATAAGCATTTGGTAAAATCCCTTTCACTGTAACCTACCAAGTAGAGACAATGTGATCTCATTGTGTGCTCTGCTGTCATAATTAAAGAATTAGTTCAGGTTAATCAACGATAGGTGGCTTCACAGAGCACAGCGATGTGGCGTGGAGGGTGAAATAGCTCAGACTAAGACCTGAGGTTTGTTTGTTCTAGAATTCGCGTAAGGCTCCGCCCACGGTCCACATATACGCTATTTGGGCAAATAACCTCTTTTAGGGACCCCTTCATTTTTGTTAATTTATTAATGAGGACTTAATGAAGATCTGCAGCACTGTAACTCAAATTACGTAAATACTGACTATAAAATGCCGAATTGTTAATTAATAATTACGGGTTACTCTCACAAATCGCCAGTTCGACAGGGTATAAGTACCCTACTTGAAATGTACCATGGTGCATGTCTGCTTTACAAACGCCTCGCCGTATATTTTCTCCCGTCGAGTAAGAAGAAGCGCCCAGACCGTCGGTAGACGGGGTGCTGAGTCAGATGTAGCAGCATTTGGTCATTTTGTTGCTCTTAAAGCCTGAGAATCTGTTCATAGCGAAAAGTCCATCAGACCTCACATGTATGGATACGAAAGCAGTTGCGGAGAAACTAACCCAACCCCCGCCAAGATACTATCATTTGTGCCAAGTGATAAATTAATATTAAGCTTTGTTTACGTCGTTACCACCAGACATCACATTTCATAGGCTATCAGTTGTATTGGAGCGGTGCATCAGTTTTATGGACCCAACGTTGTGTTTAATCTATCCATCCATCTTCTGCTTCCCCTCCACAGGGTTGTGTGAATGAATTCTCATGAAAATACTCATTCTCCTTTTTCTGTAGCTCGCATTTCTCATTAGGCATTAGTTGAGAAACTTCCGGACGTATATCCTCATGAAATAAGTCTGATCTTTCTGTTCCTCTGTTTCCCTTGTTAGTTTAATCCAAGTACACGCATTGCCCTGCATGACTGTTACCCTAAATATTTGCATGGACTCTGTTCTGTCATTACGTTTCTCTGGAAATAGCAGGAAAAACACGGTGACATCCATGCAGGATTGAGTATCGTCACGGGACTTCGGCTACGCCAGCTGGACACTTTACAGCATGATCGCTTCGGTGGGGGTATCTGGGAAATATTCCTGAACGTGCCCCCCCCCCCCAACCACCTCCACCATCACCACACATACTATGTCAAAGCTTGAATTAAGATCAAAAACTAATCCACTTTCAATTTACATCTATATTTCAGGGCTGTCATGGAGCTGCACGGCACGAATGGAGTGGCGGTCATTTTTTTTATTTTGTTGGTGGGACTGACAGCTTTATATCACGAAGCAATCGGGATCCAGGGGGGACCCAGGAAGTGAGGAGGCAGGCTGTAACATGCAGCCGCGGGACACTGGTCAGTGGCAAGTGTAAATAACCGGCCGGCAGGCCGCTCTCAACTCTGCATCGCATTCCTCACAAGCGTGGGAGCAACCGTACGATACTGACAAGGACTAGAACGCAGCAAAAACCTAGAGTAATCTGTAAACACTCAAACAAACTATCTTTCACCATACTGTGTACTTCATTATACATCCATTTACACTGCTCCAAAATATTGTAGTCATACTGACCACGCTCTGTTTGACTATTTAATTGTATTCCTACCTTACATTTTGGTCAGACAACACACTATGTGACTGTTTGTTTATATTATTACCTAACATGTTTGTAACATTAATTACTCTGTAGGAAGCTGAATGAATAATGCTTAAACGTTAAAAACTAAATCTAGACGAAAATGCTTACATTTTTCACAATAATAACATCTGTTTTTTTTTTGAACGTGTGTCAATACAACAGGAACATGTGTGAAAGAGTCATCAGAAATGCTGACTAGACCTTCAGATTTTGAAAGTCATCGCAGACTTTTGAAATCGGCAAACTGATGGAACAGAGAAGGGTTTAGGGATAATAATGAGGACCCGGCGTGTATCAGCTGCCTGGGTACGTTTGATTCAGTCTGGTTTTTTTTCAAGTCACAATCTTTGCAGTGGTGACTTGTCAAGGGGTCAAAGGGAGAAACGCAGGTTCCCAAACCAATCTGCCTTTAGAAATAGTCCCAATCTCTTTTAAATGACCTGATGTAGTGGTAGCGGTGACATCGGCCAAATCCATCGTCCCATAAACCATGACAACCCAGGTCAAGTTAATATGTTCATCCCCATGGGCCAAGTCACAGCCAGGGCAGTCGTTAGCTACTCTTAACGTACTTTTGTTGCCGGCCGTGGGCTCGTGGAAACCATCGCCACTGTAAATACTGGCTTGACAGTTTGATGTCACAGAACATCTTTTCCAGGATTGGAAACCTGTAAACAGGCCACCGCCACCAAATAGTTGTCACCGACGAGATTGCGGCGGTCATTTTCCATCTGGATAGCCGACCTGCTGGACGCACTGTATTTTATGTGCAAAGCGATTGGTCATCGCGTAGGTTATAGCCAAAAGAATGATTCTGCGGCTTTTGTGTATAGATTATAAACCTGGGCTGAGGAAACTGACAGCTACAAAGCTGTGTGTGTTACTGTAGCTTAGCCGTTGTGGCTTTAATTTTCACGTCAAAGTTAATGGGGCTACGTATTCCGTACTGACCCAGAGCAGACAACAGACCATTCTCATGCACACCTTCCCTGTACACAGCAATATTATCCCCCAGTTACTGCACTTACCTGAGATGCATGAAAATATTTCTTAACTTGATCAAATCTAATCAGAAAATGAAAATGATAATGACTGTGATTACCATAATATCACCCATATAAACGGTCATTTTACTTGTTTTATGTGCAGATTGACTGACTTTGTCCGTTACTTATCACCACGCGTACAGCTGCACATGAAATATAATCATAACAAAAAGGTCATCAACAAAAAGATAGTAAACAGAGCGCCACGCATTTTCAGGGGCGACGTCTCCAGGAAGTGACCCAAGCTCCCCTTTCTTCTGTCATTAGAGTGGACCTGGGAATTAGTTACTGACAGAAGTCATTGACGGGAAAATATTCCCCTCACAGAACAGACATGCCAAGAAAATCACAAGCTTGTTGTGTTTTGGGAAGCTGAGATGCTACGAATACACACAGATTTGTCTCCCTATTCAAGCGTTTTCCTGTGTTTATACGCTTTTACCTCTTTGTTTGTAGTGATATCTTAAATTATATATTATAAGCATCTTATACTGAGCTGTAATTTACCTATAACGTACCAAAATGAATTATTAATTATAATATAATATACAGTTAATGTGCTGACAATTAATGAAGGAATGGGAATTGTACAGTAAATGACTTTCACAGCAGATTAATTCAAGAGAATGCTGCCTGTGAACACTGAAATCCTTAAAAGGCCCACGACTCACCGAAAGACACAGGTTAAGTAACAGAGCAGGTGCCTAAAAACTACTTTTATATATGACATGAATGAACGTGAAAGCGCAAGACATTTTTAAATGACATTCGCTGGTATAAACGTGCCCTCGAAACAGGCACTCAGCTCTTCCTGTCGCTTTTCTTCTTCGTAACATAAAGCAGCTGCACCGTTTTAGTTTTCATAATTCAAGTGTCAGGCGGACATAAGGAAGCAGAACTTTATTTCTATTCAAATTAAAACCACCCATGAGCCTGATTTCAAGCAATTTGTGATTAGGTGAGTGAGCCGTACGTCAACAGATTTGTGCGAGTCTTAATTTGGCTGGTAAATTAGAATTTTTTTTTCCCATGAAGAATTCAAAAGGCAAATGTTCTGGAAAGACACAATACATCGATTGGAAAGAAGCTCAGCAACCTTGAGAAATTTAGAGCACCTTTAATGACAACAATTCAGATGCTAAAAAATAAATTTTAGCAACTATGATTCAATTTATGCATATAATGTAAATACTGGTATTTATTCAGATATTTACTGCTTGCTTTATATGTGCTTTTGTTTTGCCTTTTTTTATTCAAAACAGCTGACAAATGATTTAATCACTGTTTTCAATAGGGAACCATATAATGTGATTTCCATATGAAAGTGTTGGCACTTGAAAAAAGAGGGTAATTAAAGCAGAAAGGGTAATGAGACAAAGAGCCAATTAAAACATGAACAAAAAGCAACCTTGTATTGTAATTAAATTAGTAATACTCCTATTGTCTGCATAAAGCACATCATATTAAGTGTATAAAACGAAAACAAGCAGACAAAAATTACTTTGCTGAGTTTCAGGGTTAAATATATATATGTGTGTGTGTGTGTGTGTGTGTGTGTGTGTGTGTGTGTAGGATAATACTAGATAATTCATAAATTATATAATATTTATGAATTAGTTTATTATTATACCATTGTGCTATGGGCAAAATTATATATATGTAAATAAAAGCTGTATATACAAATACATAACTGTACAAAGAAAACCAGTTTGTAATATTGAGATATTCAGTGTGAAAAAGGTATTTTTTTACTTGAGACAGACCGCCTGTCTAATTCTTTAATTTAGTGAACGCAGACGTGATAATTCTCCCCAGCTTTTCGCCATTTTCCTATTAAACAAGAATTTCCTCCCCGTGTCAGAGGTGAAATGTGATCCGTACGTGGTTTGTGTCACACCTCAAACTGTACCCCATAAAGAAGGTGGAAAATCAGGGAGACCTAGGGGTGATAATTACCAGAGCAAAGATTATGATATTTTTGTATTTACAAGAGGGCTTCCAAAAGCGGAGGACATACAGCGATTGCTCGCAAATTGCGAGGCCCATCGGGTCAAGGAGAACACGATGTCAGAGACTCGATCCCAGTGCCGCATAAGTAAGAATGTGGCCGTGATTTATTTTATGATATGGAGGGTCATCTGCAAACCCCGTGTCGCTGGTGACTTAACGGGTTCACCTTTCTTTGAGGGAAAACGGTAACAAACTGCGTCCTCTCAGGGTGATTGGGTGGTTCTAGACCTGAGGTTCAGTAGGTAGGGAGTTCACGACCCCTATCCATACAGCTCTGACCTCACAGCTCCACCCCCCATCGCAGATCAGGCAGCACAATCACAATCAGAAAAGGGTTTATGGACCAAGTACGATCACACACACAGGAAATGTTTTTCCAATTGTCACACAGTTTAAATAAGACAAGATAATGGTCACATGCAGGCCAGTTGATATATACAATGTGTATGTGTGGTTAATAAGTGTATAAAACGTGCACTACCAAGAATGCAAGAATAAATATATTCAGTACAATCAAATGAGTAATGTGAGTCATCACCAGGTGATACCTGAAGGATTTCTATAAAAACACTTATAATCTCTAACCCTTAATACTTATAAAGCCAAATGTAATTTTAACTTATATAAATGGGAATTTATTTGTGGTATTTCTGTTTTTTTAATCTAAACTTTCCTTTTAGTAAGTGTGATGCATTTTCTACAAATTATAAGGTCATTAAAGTAAATATAAAAGTCAGATATGTAACACAGGCAGGATAATGCAGTTTTCAGGATGCTTTCCAGTTCTCCTCAGGTTAAATCCTGCGCTAATTTAACTGAAATAGTTTATTCCCCCTTATGTTGTATACAGAACCTGTTCATAGTCCTTATCTTTAAAGTGATGTTTGTTTTAATCCAGCCATATACCTTCTAACCACTTACCCAGTACAGAGTCATTGGAATTTAATATTTTATTCAAAGATATGGCTTCTTGCCTTTTTATAATAACATGACAACAAAAACAGCAGTAAAAAGGACTGAAAATGTATGGGGGGGGGGAGGGGGCATGTGAACGCTCTTCATCCATTAAACCTGGCGAGATTCTCTGTTTTCCTAAAAGAATTTAAATGGTAATGCGGTGATTTGAATGTGAAATTCCCGCTTTCTACTTTGTCATCATGCTAAATGCAGAGCCCAGATTTAAAAACCGCAAGAGGCAGTGAAATATTAGCCTGTGCTGGGGCATCGCAGTTGAGAAATGGCCAACTCTTTACTGGGGGTGTTGGTGCTTAATATCACACTGAAATGCATAAAAGTTAGCTGGACCATGAAGGGCAGGGCAGAGCCAGTCCGTTACTTCCGATCAGAAACTCGTCACTCTGCAGATCCATCCAATCAGCCTTGACATGATGTGTCCGCTTGCTTCACTCCGCTATATATCAGCAAGACAAAGAGATGAAAGCAAAAGATACAAATTCAAACATTCTGATTCATTATCGAGGTTTAATAGATTAATAGATTAATTTTCAATTAATCAAATTTATCAGCCTTTGTTTCGTTTTGAGTCTTTAGTAGTTGATAATTAAATATAAACAAAATTAAAAAGTGGGTTTCCTTGGTTCTTCTTGATCATATTTTCATCTTTAGCCTTTTTTATTCAAAAAAATCTCGCATACTTTTTGGAAGAACCTTGCTTTGTTGAGTTTACTGTACGTCAAAAATCACAAACACATTTTGCTTTTTTTAACCCCACTGTAATAGCCAGCCAAGGGCCGTTTTTCACTGCAGGTTAATCAATATCTAGAACTAAAGTCCCTAAATTCTTTATTTATGAGGGAAAATATTTTCTTGTCAATTGCTTGCACCAAATCTTTTGTACTGTTTGGGCACATTAGGAAGACAATAACAGGTGCAACTGTGTTTGCTTCAAAAGAAATTTCAAATGGAGAAAAGATGTGAAGGACAAATGAAATTCAAGTTCATAGAAGGTAACATCCCTTGTACCGAGAGAAGTAAAATCCGATGGCCTTGCTGACACAAAGGTTTGTAGGAGGCTGCATTTGGTGCTGTTCCCCACGGCACGTCCCGCGGAACCTCTCAAGTCTGGAACCAACACTGAGCATTGACACTGGAGCACGTGCCGCCATCCTGAGGCTGAAATAAAGGTCATTGTTCCTCAAAATCCAGAGGCATACTCATGTTCAACATATTGTATATTGAGATTTATTGAATCTCCACTAATTTCTTAGGTTATCGATTATTATTTTGTCTGCAGAAGATGAAAGAGGCGAGCTACTTAATAGCAATGCCAGATTTGAATAAATCAGAAGTAATTCACTAAAATTACAAATGTATACTCTATATGCAATGAAATGTAAACTGTAATATATATGTTATGCTATTGTGTTTTCTGATACAAGTAAACTTCATATTTAATCTTAATTCAGAACTAAGATAATAACTAAGTATTTTGTGGAAGATGGATAATGCATTTGGGAAAAAATGTAAATTACTGTAAATCTTTAATTCATAGAACTGCCAAATATATTCCCAATCCTATGCATTTATTTTGCAAATGTATTATCACATTTTTGATCATTTCTATTACTTAAATATAATGCTTTTCATGTTGTTAACAAAATGAACAATTATAGAATAATTGGGTTAAAAATAAATGGCTTCAATATATAGATGCATGTTACAAATTTGAATAATTTTAACTTTCAGAACATTAAAAAGTAGAACATGTTAAATGAATGAATGTATTAGCACACTTGTGTTTCAAAGTTTTGCTCTACATCAAACAAAATTCAGAAATTAATTGTAATGCAGCTAATTGTAAAACAACTGCATGATTAAGAAGTTATAGACAACAAACACTTCACTTGGTTAACCCGCAGCACCCCTGAGAAATATAACTGGGTACTAGAGGTAAAAAAACAACAGAAAATATAATAACAAAAGCGTCAAGATGAAAAGAATATTATCTCTCATAGAACTCCTATAGAACGTCTTGAATTAGTAACTTGCTGAAAAACAGATGCATTTAAATTGGTTAAAGCTTTTAACAAATGAGCATAAAATGCTAATTACATTGTGTCATATATGAACAAACTATATATACTATGTACAGTATAGTATACCTATAAAAACAGCACATTCTATGAACCTGTTTAACCGAACCTGTTCATGTGTGTTTCCTTTCACTCCTTAACGATGTCATAGATTATAAACATTTGTCTTTGATTATTTAAGCCAGTCCTTGTTGACTCACAGATAGTCCACATTTTTGCTCCCTCCCAGCTCCCGTTAGGCTATATATTACGAATGCAGTTAGGTGCTAAACCAATGGCATAGGGGAGAGTTTGAGATTGGGGGGGGGACACAATTTAAGTACAAAGGTGTGTTTTTTTTGGGGGGAATGAATGAAGTCAAGTGAAATACTGGGGGGGGGACCACATCCCCCTGGTTCCTACACCTCCACACAAAATCGTCCCAGAGCACAGTGGGGGCCCATAGCACCACGCGCCCTTCGCTTTTTCAGTTTGGATCACCAGACCCAGTCTGCAGATTTGCAACTCTACTCCTTTTTCTGCTTCCCCAAGCCAGCCTTTGCAGTGAATTAGTGTTCCCGGAAACGTTATAGAGCTGCAGGTAAAGACTGTAGAAACCCTTTTATTTATGGTGTTGGCCTTGGCAACGGAAATTTCAATGCGCCAAAATGAGAACCATGATTACAGGGCAGAGTGTGAAGAAGAAGGCTGCAGAAGAAAGCTGGTCTTTTTTTCTTTTTTTTTCCAGTGGAAACATGACAATTTCTGAGGCTACAAAAAACAGACCTGACACAATCCAACTTATTCAAGTTGCATTACTGGCAACAAGTGCATTCAGATGCACGTTGAAAACAAGCCGCATTTACACTCTAAAACTCACATAAAATGAAGATATAAGTAATTCTGTAATATTTCAGGTTTAGCTATTAAGGGTGCAGATGATTTGAGAGAATACATTGTTTTTCTATTTAGCTGCTCGCTCTCTGATGTTGTGAAACCTTCTAACACATTTTAAGGGTGAGAATAACTTGTTTCTGGGGTGGTTTTGAGTTGCACGTTTTATTTCTTTTAAAAATTTGATTATCAGCTAAAGTGTTATCATTGCTTGGCATTCTGATCAAGGGCATAACTTATTATTTTATTTATATATTTTTTGCTGTTAGCAATGACTGCAGCCAATAATAGTTTTATTAGACCTCATTCCAAATGATCTATGAAGCTTACTAATATGAATATTTGAGGAAAGCTATTAATTTGTCACACACAAAATAATCTTTTTCAGACAGATATTTTTAAATTCAACCCTGCAGGAAATATTAAATACATAGTTATTGCAATATCATAATATTTGATCATAACAAATTGTGAGAAATTTTTATTCTTAATTTTAAAAATAGGTATCTTAAAATCTATATCTGTACTGAGATTGCTAGTCACATTTTTATTAAACACACAAATTAACTGCTGAATTGAAATAAGCTGTTCACTGTGCAAAGTATAAGATAGATAATATTTGGTAGGTCATGAAAGAATATGGTTAATATAATAATATATAAAGTATATATAATTTAGAATATGACAGATTGAGTCCTTATCGTGTTTGAGATGGTCTAAATTAGCTATTTCCAGAATGAAGGAATCGAAATACACATTGAATATAGAATTATTAATGATGTACCTCAAAAGCAACAATTGGTTTGCATTACTTTTTGACAGCTAAACACGGACACAACCTCATGGCACTTGGAAGTAATTTGAGTTGAGTTAGGGGGGAAAAGGCCAATGTTTGTATTCCTTGGTGAGTTGAGAAGACGTCGGTGAAAAGGCATGTCGCTTTTTCTAAAGAAACAAAGAAAGAAAGAGAGGAATAGAAAGGGTGCAGTAATGCAAGCGTGAGCAACAAATGAGCAGTCAGAAATGATAAACGCACAAATAAGCCAGATATCATTTGCTAATTAAAGCGTGGCAATGACTTTGAGATTATGAGCTGTTTGTAGAATCCAATGACACTAAATCATGATGGTCCTGTAGAGAATTCTTTAGATCGCACAAGTACTGATAAAATAAATGATCTTTATGTTACACCAGGTAAGCTATTGTTTTTCAAATGTTTATCACTTGTTACTTGTGGATGGCTTGGAGGAAAGATGAAGACATATGGAAGCCATTAGAGAAATAAGAGACTAGGAGGTTTAAATTCAAGAGTTCACACTTTTCATACAAGGGCTGCTAATGTCTCTGACCTTGTCACACAAAAACAGCTTAATTAGTTTGTATACCCTGGATTCACAGGTTTTCAAACACAGCTAAGTGTCACTGAGACGTTCATGTGTGATGGATCACAGAGCCTCCAATTGTATCGAACACGTAACTTTTCTAAAGTTGACTCAGGGTCCGGTCTTGCTGAATTAAAAAATAAAAAATAAAAAACCTGTTTTTAATGGGAAGAGAAAAACATTTGAAGACTGGATCTAGATATATGATTATGTTCATGTTTAACAAGCACATGTTTATGTAAATACAATAAATGTTTTTGCTGTTTGAAATCAGAATTGTTGCATATATTCTTAGCTAGTCATGTTTGCTGGACATCTGAGGGAAACAACGACTGGGGAAATTTGAGAAGATAAAACGCAGAGATGTAAAGTGCATTTTATATGCATATTCCTAAAGTGTGTTCTTGTTTAAGATACAATTTTGCCTAATTAATGGGCAAAGAAGGTTATGTTTTGTCCTTAACCAAAAGCAAAACTTAAAATAGATCAAAGACAGTTGTGTTTTTTGTTTGACTTGTGAATTACAAAACAACCCCTTGGTTTCTTCACAGTACAGTTTTGATTAGCAGGAAAATGCAGACCAATGGTAACAGCAGCTCCCATAAAACCTTTTCCGACAGTTCAAAGAAATTAAGGCATTTTAAATCTATTTCCACAGCCGTACTTCTGCAGCATCCAAGCAATGGCGATCTTTGTGATTTTGAGTCCATGTCCAAGAATATGCTGATGAACCATAATCGCTATCTCACTTACCAGCCAGCCCCCGTAGTTAAATTTCATAGCTTCTGAAGTCATATTTTAAAATAATATTAATAATGTTGATTTTGAAAACCAGGAAGTACCAAAGAAAAAAAAAGAAAAAAAAACTTGACACAGATATTGTGGTGGCGAGCGTTTTAACATTTTTGCCTGAAGTCCAAGGATGGGATTTTTTATTGCATCTGAAATCCATTGAAAATATATAGGTAACATTTTAATAAAGACCCTGATTTTAGTCATTTATAAACACATTCATAATGAATAACAATGCATTCATAAATCATTATAAACATGCCTATAAATATTTATCAAAACACGTAACACATTATAGCTGTGAAATGCTTTATGAAGCTCTCATCTATAATGCATTACAAATACCTTTATAATGCATTACAAATACCTTTATAATGCATTATAATGTTCGGTATAAGCATTAAGGATGCTTTGTATTGTATAGTCATAATGCATTATAATTATGGCTTTAATGTGTTATGCCTTTTTATACATATTTATAGCCATGTTTGTAATGCTTTATGAATGCATTATAATTCATTATGAATGTGTTTATAAATGACTAAAAACATGGCCTGAAGTAAAGCGTTACCAATATATAATAGTTAAATCTGGATTAATTGTAAGTCATGTTCATCCCTGCTAAATAATATCAATGTGGAATCAATAATAATAATAATAACAATAATAATAATAATAATAACTGAGGTCAAACTGCCATAATGCTGCAAAGACATATAGTATGTCTCATTATTGGTCAGAGGAGGTTAACTCCACCTCTCAGCATGACAGCTGCAAGGCCGTATGGGCAAATCCTTCCCAGAGACAGGGGACAGTGTGCTGTTATCTGTCAAAGGGGCAAAAGAATTATGGACTCGGCTCTGGAACACCTACTTTGCACTGAACTGGCGGTGATGGCCGGCAGAATCTGGCCAAAGTGGCATCCTTTTGAGTGACTTGAGGAAATCCAATTGAGAGGCAGTCAAAAGGAACAACAAGCTCGGAACAAATGCTGCTGCTACTGCTGGCCAGGGGAGCTTACAGTCCCTGAGAGTCACGTTGAAATGCTCTGCCGACTCCACAATGCATGGTTACTTTTTACACAAGTACTGTTTGCACGCTGTCAAAAGTGCTGAAAATTCAGTTCACGCTCATTTTTATACGTTCTGGTTTTATCCATCTCTTGAAAACAAGTAAAAACATCCATCTGTCCTTCTTGCATGCACTCCCCCAGTACAGAGTCACTGGTGCAGCCTGCAGTCTGTCCCAGGCGGCACAGCACACAGAGCTGGGGACGGACACCAGTCACGAGAACAAACAATGATGACATTTATGATATATTTATGCAAATATATGTATACATAGATTTATGCATATATTTAGGCTGTAATATATATGCTTTTCCCATAAGTGAATAAAAGATCTTTAATTGGAGGTATGTTTTATGTTGCTGGAACTAGTCATATAATTTGATCTTACGGTAAAACATTAAGTGTAAAGGCATTCACTAAGTGTGAAGTATTAACTAACCGTAACCCTTAAGTGTTTATTATGTTCTTGTGTGTTATTGTGCATTTAAGGTACTGGATGCCTAAATTTCCTTTGGGACTAATAAAGTATACCTGTCTATTATAAGCAAATTTGGAGAGAAGCATGAATCCAAGAAATTTCCTTCATCTCAAATAATAGTATAAACTGATAAGTCAAATGACCAAATATGTAAGAATCAGAAAACAACGGACAAATCCTTTTCCAGCTAGCTTACATGTTCATCATCATAAAGAATACAATCAAAAATGAATTCTGTCATATAATTTTATGATATAAATTAAAGTATGCCAGGTTGTTGACATCTGATCATTCTAGCCATTTTTACAGTGCTGTAAATATTCAGTGTGACGTGTTTTTATTGCCACTCAAAATGTTCGTCAAACGTGCTGTATTATCGATTTTATGTCACAGTGATAAAATTTATTCATGCATTTTTTTAAACCACAAAGCAAAATCTGTAGAAATATACTTCATTCAACACCAAAACTAAAACTGAGTTCAGATTTTGAACTTGTAATGCAATCTTTAAATTAATTTTTAATCATTAGTTTTACAAAATATTTCAGATACACGGGTGAAATAGAATTCCACTCTATCAGTATCCATATGACCAAGAATAACTGGAATGTGAAGATGAAAAAAAAAATGACGGAATGAACTATAAACAGGCTAGTTTTGAAACGAGAAAATTGTGGTTGTATGCACTGGGAGCCAAGCAAAACATACACATGGAAAACTGATACAGCCTTTTAACACAAGGGTTAAATGCTTTCTTTGAAATAAAGACAGAAGGAACCGCCTTTATGGCAGAAAACTCTAATTAAAAGTACAAAGGTATCCAGCTGAAATTTTTGTATGCCTCTTGTCAAAATGCATAAGATCCCTGTGTCAGTCTTTTGCATGTTTTAATCACATTTTTTTCCCATCAGCATAGATTGGGTCAGTCGTAGGTACCTACAGCTGAACACATGTGTATGTTAGACATTATCACAGCTATTTGCTGGCGTACCACCGTTGCCTGGGAAGGAGCGTTTTCAACCAAACAAGAGCGTGCTTATACTGAAAGGATAATGGCCACCATAATTTCTAAAGCACCACAAAAGAAAAGTCTTACAAATAATTTTAACTGGTGACATAATTGAACACATTAGGTTCATTTTCCGCAGCATATGCTCGTGTGTGTCTGATGTATATTAATACTTACAGTTGCTGACATTCAGCTGTATTTTTATGCACATGGGCTGTAACGAGGTCATGACTTCTCAGCAGAGTGGGAATTTAAATTCAGCCTTAATAATCTCCAGACTTAAGCAACTGCATGTATGATTACAGAGCTTATACTGGGATTACTTCACAAAAAGTCCAGTGAGGCAACTGGTTTAATACCTCCATCGTCCAGGGCTCTGCAATGTGCATGCTGTTTACAGCATACACTATTGCCATACTTAATAAAATGACATTAATAATTATCTGTATGGAAATAGAAAAAGCTGTCTGTATGCTTTTATACCAACACAGAAACATTATCTCGCTTGTGGATATAACTTAGCTATGCAATATATTTTAATGAGAAAAAGATTTGCAAGTCAAAGATTTTCCATGTTTCTATCAACCTTGTGGTTTTATGAACATTTTAATACATATTCTATTTTATTTTATTGAAGAAAGTTCTGCCAGAGTAAAAGATCAAACTATAAAAGTAAAATATGCACTGAAATAAATATTTTTTTAATCAAACATTATAACCTATAATTAACTTATTTTTAGAAAACAATCATCTATGTTATTTCAGTGAAATGTCAAAACCAATTTCATTAAATAAAATATAACAAAATTATGATTTTTTAAATTAATCTTTCCTTTTTTTCTAGTTCCGAAGTGGACTTTTACAATGATTTGGATTCTAAATTGAGTTCTTTTCTCTCCCAAATAAATTTGATTGGCACACGCCTTCGCTTGATGACGGTAATTACCCAAGAAAAACAATCCCAACCACATCTGCTTAACGTAAGCGGGCGGTGACGTTTCTGGCCTGTCGAAAAATGGCACTTTTCCCACCTCATCCTCCCCACGTCCCATGGCAGACGAGAACCAGATTAATGAGAATCAACGCGTTTTCGTAAACACTTGTTAAGGAAGCGGGTCACTGCCAGCACGGCCGGAAACGACACGTGAAGGCAAGATGGAGACATTCTGTGCTTCTTTATGCAGGAACACCACTCCACAGGAAGGGCAGAAAGGGTAGCGCACTAAACAACATTCTCCGGTAGTTGTGCTATTCTGCCCCGTATTTTGCATGGTCAGGGATAGCTAAATTAACTCCACATCCCTCTCTTTGTACTTTCTCATTTTATTGTTTCCCTAACTCTCAGCACCCAACGACCTGAGTAAACTGTGGCAACTTATTTTTAACATCGTGATCATTTTGTGTAACAGCTTAGTCTGGACATCCATCGGTCATTTAGAAAAGTCCCGGTTCCCACACTGTCGCTCTAGCACTGCAGCACCTTGAACAGAAGCTAGACCATTATCATTTCGGGAAGAGGAGCAATAATTTGCCAAAATAAAATTATGAATAAAACTTTAACTTGTATGTGTGTTTCATTTCCATGCAGAATGTAAAATACACACTTGCAAACTACCATCTTTATTTGACAGTCCTTAACCCTTAAAAATATATTTTTTTCGTGTCCTGTTTTGACCTACATCTTATTACTTTGGAACACAGCAAAATATGCACCGAAGAAAACCAAGACATCCTTGGCACTTAGAATGAGAAGAGACTTAGAGGTCTGTTCCATGACTGGTCTCCGTATGTTCCAGACCGCGGTGAGCACATGACCGGGAAGAATAATATAAGTGACTGGCTTATAAATAGAATGGTCTTTGTTGGACGTGTGTAGGTTCTGCGTCGGGATTGTTCCTGCAGCAGAGGGAAGGAAGGGGTCAGGGAGTCACCGCCAGCAGGTCATGTGACCCTGCCACTCCAGCTGCAAGCCTGACATAGCACTGCTAGCTGCTCTGTGACCAAGCATATTCCCAAATGACAGGCTAAGTTATGAAGCAATAGTTATATTTTCAAAATGAAAAATAAGGCAAGGATTTTGTCTCCATCTGTCAGGACAGATATTATTCCTCAATTTTTTCATTGTCCCCTCAGGACTGAAAAATGTCCCTTTTTAGTGCAAATTAGTGTCTGAGATCATTATGACATTTGGATGCAATCCAATACCTGTGGAATTTGCAATCGATGCACTTTGTCAGAAAGATTACACTCTATAGATACTGCTGACAGTAAAATACGCATTTCCTTATAATAGTAATACTGCTACAAATAATAATATTTATAATAATAATAACTATTACTATTGCTGTTGTTTTATTTATTATTTTTTATTATTAGTACTTTCTCTGTAAGCGTCTTTGAGTTCTTGTAAAAGTGCTATATAAATAAAATGTATTATTATTATTATTATTAGTATTATTATTGTCCATAAATAATTCCTGAATTCACTTATAGCTTTTTTCCTTTGGCTATAGAGACATGTCATGTTTTGGTTTAGTTTTGTGTCTTTGCACAAGCTGTCCCTGTTACACAGGCTACACGTTTCGGTGCCTGAGCTTGATACATTTCCTTGCATTTTATTTGACAGCCAAACCACAGAATAAGCACTTTTCAGAACTTCAGAAGGCGGACACGGTCCATGTGATCGGTGAACACGGAGCTCACATTCTTTTGCACTTATTTTATATGAACTATGGTGCAAAATAACCTGTTGATTATTGTTTTTTAAACAATAATAAAAGACCTATGCAACACGCATTGGAATTTAAAACTAAACCCGTAAATAAGAGAAATAAAAGCAGTAATATTGGGTGGCATGGTGGGTAGAGCTGGGTGTCTGAACCCTACATGCTGTGTGTGTGCAGTTTGCATGCTCTCCCCGTGTCACGCAAGTGTCGTCTAGGCTCTCCAGGTGTCTTCTGACGCCTGAAGATGCACAGACTGATTTGTTTAGCTAAATTGCCCAAACTAAGTAAGTGTTTGTGTATGTGACAGGATGTACCTCTGCCCCGAGTAGCCTGCCCCGCCTCCCGACCCAGCTCAGATAAGATGGATGTAACAGCAGTCAGAGCATGACAGCAGCACTGATATGCAGAAAGCTGCCTTTCTCACTTTTGACAGATTTGAACCACCCGCGGTCATGTGACTCAGGTCATGAGGGGAAACGCAGCTGCACCAGCTGAGCGGGGTCCGACCCCCTGCCGGGTGACGGCGGCCATGAATCACAGCGCCCATCACCTCTCTGACCAGACGGGGCACACACACTGTACCGCAGTCGTACCTCTTCCCAAAGCTATAAATTCAGAACCTGTCACTTGCGTCACCCCACACCTTTTATGGGTCACCGCTCCTGATCAACATGTGACACATTTATATATTGTTAATTTATTTCGCAGACACTTTTGCCCAAAGTAACATGCAAGCAAGGAAAGGTCAGGCTTAGAGAGCAGGGTCGGCCACCGTCCCAGGAGCAGCTGAGGTCAAGGACCTGACAGTGATACAATTAATCTCTCGGTAAGAGGACTTGAACCCACAACCTTCCCGATACAGGCATAGATGTATAACTTGCTGTTCCACTGCACAAGTGTGTAGACGCTCAGCAGTGCTTCCCAAATCAGATAACAGGTGTCGCTATTAAGCTGAGCCCTGTAGAAGACTCTACCGGGAAGAACGGTCCTTTCTCAGCAAAGTCCCTGGAAGCAACAAGATCCATTTCCTCACCAAGCTCTTTAATGTCCTGCTTCCAGTCTTTGATCGCTGTTCACCTACAGCAGAAACACTGAAACCTTCTTTTCCAGTTTAATGTTTAAATCACGGTTTATGTTGTAAGTTGTGCTGGGAGGTTGGGGGTGTCAGACTTGGTTATAAACTTCAGCATCACTCAGCGTCTGGGATCCCAGGAATTTTCGTGGCTCTCCCAGCTAATGTTCGCCCCCAACCAATGTATAATTGTGTGACACATACCTTCTGGGTTTTTTATTCAGTATTTAGTTATTTAGGTTGCATAAGTTTATTTAAATTCAAGTCCTCATTTATTAATTCTAACAACTGTATGCTGTATATCCCATCCACAATCCAACCCTGGACACACCAGGCACTCGATGTGGGGAGCTGTGGATATCAATCCCGGACTGCACACATATACACACAAACGGAAATTTAAAGAAACAAATTCACCTATACTGAATGTATTTAGTTAGAAATTCCCCAGGAACACAGTTAAAACTCAAACAAGAATCAAACCCAGTTCTGGAGGTATGAATAAACAATGTTTACCACCGAACCGCTTCTCCCTCTTATATAAATTCTGCAATGCCGGCGTTCCTTCCACTACTGGTTGAAACTGACATGCCTGCTACAAATTTATATTTTTTTGAACCAGCTATATGACATCTCAATTTAAATTACTCTATATGATAATGACCGATAAATTGACCGGGGGTACCTTTAAGAACGGCAAGCGATCCTATAGTTAAAGCTTCTTTGATCACCGCTTAATTGTGGTAAAAGGCATGTAGTTTCAGCTCCCGTGTGATTTAGTCTGCATTAAATCAGAATTACTTCTTTGTTTTTTTTCTTTAATGAAGAACTCTTTCGGCGATTGCCTTCTCACCCCAGAAAGCCATAAGTGGATGAACTGTTGGACAACAGATGGATGATATGTATGTATAGCGTATTGCTCATACAGAATTATTTTCTTTAAACCGAACTACTAGGCCTATAATGCATCGGAGGCCTACTTTGAAGTCTCTTAGTGTCGCTGTGTAACATTTGTACTGTTTAAGAAAATCTTTGTCAAAGTTTATCAAAGTAGACTAGAAATTGCATGTACATGTCCCCCTATTTAAATACGTTTTGTAAAACACTCATTTACACATTATCTTTATTGACTTTTCCCGTCGTTTAAACATTTCCCTGTAATACATGGACGACTGTAGGGAATGAAATCTGATATTGCCCCCTTGTGGCTGACATGCAAAAAAGCGACAATTCTTTCAGCTTTCTAGTGAATAGAGGGAAACGAGAGCTGAAGCAGCGTAACTTTGACATAGGGTCAAATTTTCTCTCCCTTTCTAATCCTCATTCGGTCAAAAAATGGACAGGGCAGTGTGTGTGCCCGCAAACAGGATAGCAGAGATTTTTCGAGGGACGCCGCGATGCCTGATGTCTAAGGGTCATGATAAGTACGGCCAGGTGAAAACCCAACCCTGTTTATTTTTGCCTTGTTAAAATGACAAAAAAAAAAAGCCACATGCATACAGAACTAGATTCATCTGTGTAAAGTTTAATACATTTCATAGTAAATCATCGTACATTTATTCATCTCATCGAAAATGTAAATATGAATAAGGAATAATAAAATTGGACAGAAGAAAGTAGACCTATTATTTCCATATAAATGTATAACGGATAGCATTTTGGTGCCATAGCTTAGCTTGGTGCCATATTGATTTTAAGTAAAAACTTTTCTGTTTTTTTTTCTCAATAAAGCTTGTTTGAACCAGTACATTTTCAAAATATGTGTATAATACATGATTGTAAAACAAACACGTAAAGGTGTTCATTATAAAGAAATTTTGCAATGGAATATGGTAAATTCAACTTTATTCACAATGATGCGTTTTTATAAAATTTGATACATGGCATGATGGGTATTTTCAAACAGCTTAATTAGGTAGTAATTTCACGTAGGTAGAATTTGTTAATTGTTGATTGTTTTGGTTTGTTTTAAAATCATATTATGTGTATGAGACCCCGAGTTTTTAAGCTTTAAGCACTGTCGTTGCTGTCGTTGCAACAAGAGAATTACAATGTAAATAATTCTATGGTATGATAGTTAAATGATAAGTAATATTTGCAACGTTACATAAGTTGACGAATATTAAGACGCGATCTGCCATTTTGAATGAAAGGAAACAGACAGAGAGTCTGACTTTAAAAATAAACCAGACACATGCCGACTGGAAAACTTGCAGAAAAACAGATGAGGCCGTTTGAAATTGAACACAAGGGAGATCTGTTTCCTTGCATTTCCTTTGGAAACGTACCTACACAATTAAAAGATCACAGAGCCCAATGTTCACGTTTCCTTTGATGGGCGAGCAAACAGCCGTGACTGATACCATCTTTCTATTGGGTCGCTAAAACAATGTCCCCTTGATTGAAACTAATACAGACATACAAATTAAAAAGTATAATTTAGCATAGTTAGCCCAAAGACTTTTATTTTAGAGGTGTTTGCAAGACCGATGTGTTGCAGTTTAATATTCCGGCATTGTCAAGTGTTATAGGTATACGAATCCCTGAGATTTCGGAGAACGGAAGTTATTGATCAGTGTGACTGTAAGTGACACTGATCTCCATGACGCGCACTAACATCTTCTTTTGAACGTTTCATTATAGTTCCTATAAATCTGGAAAGCCGCACATTTATACATGGGCTATACATTTTCCTTCTCAGAAATTTTCCTGCATATACGTGTCATTTTAACCAATGCATTTTTGGGTAAAATGCAGTGAAGTCTTGAAGGGCCGTACAGATATAATCATTTTTAATACTTCCAAACCCTCCAGCGGAAACATCCAGTTTTATATTGCTACTGAAAACAAGCCGTGAGTTAATGAAGTTAATTTTCAAAAGCATTTTAAGTATAAATCTCTGATCTAACAATTGCCAATTCAATTTTTACAACTTACGGGAGAATTGACACGACAAAGCATTATAAATATCTCTGGCCTGACGTTTCTTTTCTGCGCTTCTATAGCCCGACTTTCATTATGTCTTGAAATTAAAATCAGTCTTATTAATAGTGCTAAATTAAACCACATCAACATTTTTTTTTCTTTTTTTTTTACATTTTTAAGGTTAGGTCGCCAGGATGACATTCTTATATAATTGTAATGTATAAAGACTAAAATGTTTACATTTTTACGAGGACTTTCGTAATGTTATCTTGTCCCAAAAACTCATTAAAATTTCCTGATCTTATTTTTACCGCCATGTCTTTAGATAAGGAATATTTATGCTCTGGTTTATTTTTGCGTTCACATTTGCTTTATTTCATTAACTTTCAGTGCCTCGAGCAGCTAATCAGGCTCAGCAGCGGGTGATACGGCATCAAACTAACTGAACTGTAACTGAGAGGTTCATAAAATGAGAGGAAAACTCAGCGCGACGCAGGAGCGACGGGCTTAATCTCCGTCTTTTCGCTAAACTGCCAGGGGTCCATTCCCAAAAGAGCATTACAGCTGCACAATGACTGCAGAAAAGATCATTATTGTTCTGCATGCGTTCGTGAAATATGCCCCGGCTGTCAACTTTAAAGGTACAGTGTCTGCTTTTGATAACGGAACCTGGCGAGTCAGGTAAGAACAACTACGCTATTCTTTGAAAAGTCAGGCCTTACTATCTGACATATGCGCCAGATAAAACCTGAATACTTTCTCTCTATGCCGACAATAAAGAGAGGTCAGTCTGTTATTTCTTCTCTTCGGCGATACCTTTTTCCAGAGTACACATACCATAGAGCCGGAAAAGTAAAGAATATTGGATTCCTTCGATTAGCTTTGCTGTCATGTGTGAGAACGTAAAGGTCAAGATGACTTTCTTACTGTTGATTCTTTGAATGGGCACAGACCTCAGCAGAGCAAAACACAGCACCAATTCAGATTAAATACAACGAACTATTCTATAAATCAAAGCTTTTGTACAGAAATAGAGGAAGAAGTGAAGGAGCTGCTGTTTGCCACAAAGTACCTTTAATAGCAGGACATTATAAAACAAACTCAGAACTGAATGATACTCGGAGCTCCTTGGATACTTGAGAGCAACCTGTCTGACTGGGTTCAATAACAGAACAAGTGGAACCTTGAGAGAATCATTTCACGAAAAGGAAGAACGAAATACGCAAGGAACAAGCGTCCGTGAGGTGGCTCAGATTAAGCACACGCGTTTCTCGGCCAAACAATTCCACTCAAATGTACACATTTAGGGCAATTTTTTTCACGTTTTCCATCTGCTGTATCTGAGCACCGTTTTGATGTCACTTCCACTTAAAACAAACGACCACAACGGTTCACAGAATTACATCCTGCACAGAAATTCGAACTCTTCCATATCCCCCTGGCTTTCGGCGCTGTACAGACTGCGAAATTCTCTCCTTCAGTTTAACACTTGTACTTGGCTATACTTTAGCAGTAGGATTATTAAACATTTATGCTTAAAGAAAAAAAATTATGAGTTATAGCAAGGGTAGGCTTTGAGTGACATCACAGAGGCATGGAAAGGTGGAGATGAGTAAGATGACGCCTAGGTACCTACCTCAGGTCAAAGCGGGTGAAAGGTCACTCCTTTGTGGTCCTAGAATGGTCAGTGGTTCCTCACAGAGCTGTGAAGGTCCCAGGTAGGTACCCTTTCAAAGCTCACGTCGTACTACAACAGTCCACAAAGACGAGATCCACTACACAGCCCAAACCGTCTTTGTACTGAATTCTCAGCTGGCGCCCTCAGCGTTTTAGGCCCAATCGGGTATTTTTCAGTGAGTCATTCCAAGCATTACAGGATTCCTTGGGCTAAACTCATATTTGGACCGTTTCCCCACTAAATCTGTTTTAATTCTGCTTGGTGTAAAACTACCTTGCCCTTCAGGTAACCACTAAATAAGACCAGCTGCAGAAAGCACTGAGTCACGCGGCAGCGGTTTGTTTTTACTGCCGTCGCAGCTTACGGCCGTACAGCTGCAAGCCTCGTCTTTAAATCGAGACTGCTTGGAAAAATCTGGCAGAAGAGGACCTGAAATGAGAACTATTAACAATCAAGGCCCAGAAATTAGCTGTGTTAGTCTGAACCCATCTGGACAAAAACGGTACAAAACAGTGTTGATGTCTATGCATGTACAGCTGTCCTTTTATATAGATTTACATGACTTAATATATCAGAGTGAAAATCTTTGGCAACATCACCCAATAACGTGTGTGCTTGGCCGAAAATATAGCCTATATCATTTATAAAATTGTAAGTGTATGGGGTTGATTGGTTTTGTATGACATTGTGGGAATTGGATTGGATTGTCATTTAATTGTATGTCATGCATTGACCATTTCGCCTGTATATGCATTTTCACACATCAGACATCTTTGCATTAATGAAATTGAGCTACACAGGAAAATGTAGGGATGCGACTTAAGTAACAATTCAAATGAAATATTGCCACCTTGTGGATAATCAGGAAAAGCAAGGAAGTAAACAAGGAAGTGAATTCCTCAGTTTGCTGATATCTGGTGAGATATCAGTAATGAACTGGGAAGGATTCTAACTTCTGTGAGTTCAAATAAATCTCTAACCATGTGAAAGGATCGTGTGAAACGCTGCAATGAATTTCTTTCAACATTTAAATTTCTTTCTTAAAAAATCTAGAACATCCACTGTTGTCTTCTACACAATGCAACATCCATCCCGCCATCTTCCATACGTACATTACAGGGTCACAGTGGCACAATACAACATTCAATAGTGACAAACATTCTGGATAAAGGTATGGAACGACTTCTAAGATACACGATTCACAGCAAACGAGGATTTTCTATGCATTGCGGGTGTATCACTGTCTCCTGCAATTAGCGCATTTTACTCTCAACCCAGACTTCAGCTTACTATAAGGCAAAATAACATTTAGCTGAGTACCAAAGATGTTTTAAGAACTTTATCCATGGTAGCACACAGTATGGTGCGAGCAGAGTGCCTCTCGGCACTGTTCCTTCCTGCCCTACAGCTTCTTTTATCGTAAATATTTTTGTACACGTTACAGAAGCATAAATATGCCTTCGATATCAGATGCCAATTGTGACAATAGCATGACGTGTTGTTGGTAAAGGCATGCAAGATTCAAGCAGTGAGATTGAATCGCGCTACCAGCAGCTGTCTTAATATCCTGACAAGATAATGATCTATTACTATAGTAGATACAGAAGCGGAAGCACAGCTGGTAACATAATAGTAATCGGTAACGTACTCGAGATTATGTGATACATTGTGTACAGATAAACATTTCCGATATCATTGATGCTATAGACATATAGACACACATATTCTTTTAAGAAGTGGGTTGCTGTTTTCCTTCAAGTAGAAGGAGACCCTTGGTTAGCACAGACTTTTGAGTCCATGTATTTCAGCTAGAAGCCTGGGAACAGCTACGAGAAGAGTAAAAGTGATACGTAAATTCCCACATCCTTCCATGCCTTCAATGTAAAACGGGAACCGGTATAGTTCAGATGTTAAAGATACTAAGCTGTAAGTCAGACAAATACACTATATGAACAAAAGTACTGGGACGCCTGGCCATTACACCTACGGGAACTTTAATGACGTCCCATTCTAAATCCATAGGCGTCAATATGGAGCTGGTCCCCCCCCCGTTGCAGCTATAACACCTGTCACTCCTCTGGGAAGGCTTTCCACATGATTCTGGAGAGTATTTGTGGGATTTTTTGCCCATTCGTCCAAAAAAATATTTTATGTAAAGACCTGCCAAACAATCTCCGTTCTAGTTCAGCCGAAAGGTGTTTGGTGGGGTTGAGATCAGGGCTCTGCATGGGCCAGTCAAGTTCTTCCACACCAAACTCACCCAACCATATCTTTATGGACCTTGCTTTGTGCACTGGGGCACAGTCATGCTGGAACAAAAAAGGTTCTTCCCAAACTGTTCCCACAAGGTTTGAAGCATAGAATTTTCCAAAATGTCTTGGTATGCAGAAGCATTAAGAGTTCCCTTCACTGGAACTAAGAGGTCTAGCCCACTCCTAAAAAACAACCCCATATCCCTCTCCCCACTTGGCACAATGCAGTCAGGCAGGTAACGTTCTTCTGGCATCTGCCAAACCCAGACTCATCCATCAGACTGCCAAACAGAAGCGTGATTCGTCACCCCACAAAACACGTTTCCACTGCTC
>JAODKF010000049.1:7170154-7186575 GCA_026779585.1 Mormyrus proboscirostris | reverse complement strand
GTGGTGGAGGGAATTTAAAAAAGAAAAAAAAAAAAAAAAAAAAAAAGGCTGGCGCAACTTTAACTGAAAGTTGGGAGGGGATTTGTCACTAGTAAATGGGTCAGGAAGGTCCAGGCCGGGAGGATAAAGCAGTGCCCCATGAGGGTCCCACGCTAATCGCGTCCGGAACAAAGTGATCCAGATGTCTGGGTTGTGGGGCAGAAATGGCTTGGGGATCACGTGACACAACCCCCCTCCCCCGACTGTCAGCCAGCTGATCAACCCTTTCATCTGCTCTTGTTCTGGCCCTGGACGGACTCCTTGCCAGGAAGTGTTTCCAGGCTGCAAAGGAACTGAAA
The DNA here is from genome assembly GCA_026779585.1 of Mormyrus proboscirostris. Taxonomy (NCBI): domain Eukaryota; kingdom Metazoa; phylum Chordata; class Actinopteri; order Osteoglossiformes; family Mormyridae; genus Mormyrus; species Mormyrus proboscirostris. The sequence goes on along the minus strand of JAODKF010000049.1, from coordinate 7,186,237 downwards.
TGCTTCTTGCATGTAAAATCTCTCATTAGGAAGCTGTATACCTTACGGCCCCACTGTCCTCCAATCAGACTAAGAGCAATGCTGGGACGTTTCAGCAGCAACTGTAACAAACAGGCCTCATTTCTTGAAATAGACAGACTGGCATTTTTTCCTCCAGAACATCTGTTGCATAGCAGGAATACCAAGGCGGACACTAATGGCCCGTGTTGCCTTTGTAAACTTGTATAGTTCCACTAGACGTGTCAGACATGACGTCAGACGAGGAAGTGCAGTGGGAAGCCATATGCCCCACTACATTCAAAGCGGGAAAAATCTGACCTGTGAATCTGTAGGTGACCCATAAGTAACATGTTATATGTAATATTTTGAGGGCTGTGTAAGTTATGGTGATCTTACTTAGTTTATTTTATTTTTAGGTGTAGAGAAGCTAAATAAGCTTTTGTAAATGCTCATGTTCGTCTTTTGATTAACTTTATCCCATTCATGTTTTTGGCTCAAAATAAACTCCACCAATAGGAGTCCTTTAGGGGAATTAGATGCAGTAAAGGTCTTTAGATTTGCTGTTGGATTCCGGCCTGGTGGTATGTGAGGTTTTCTAGTAAGATAACATAACCAAGGACACTAATGTAAATATTCCCAAGTACTGAAATAATTTAGCGTTATGCTCACTCATGTTCTGCTTACTTTGTAACGTATCTTAACTAGCTTTGCCCTTTTCTTGAGGTTAGGGCCAGATCATTTCCTCTTTGACACAAGAATCAGTGGAAACTGCTTTGTTTGACCAAGCAGCCCTTAACATCCTCCCGCAGCACGAGATTTCTCTGTCCCGTCCTTCCCGATTTCAAGAAACATATTTTGTTAACACCGAGTGAGACGCGGGAGAGTGTGGACGTGCCAGAGTGGGGTGAGGCCAGGTGACAAGATCCTTCCATCCTCTGTTTCTCAGCCACCAACAGATCAGATCTCAAGCCCAGCATCCACATCCTCGTCTGACACCCATCTCGTTTTTCTTACCCGTTTCCTGCTGTTTGTGTGCGTTCCTCTACCCCAGTTAGTTAAACCCCCCAAATATCTAGGACACCCCCCGCTTATTCCTCCTGTCCCATGGAGTTATTTCCCTGGCCAGACCAGAGTTAGTCTAACACACTGAACTCATGCAACCTTTAACTATTTGTACGGCTGAGGTTCAGTTTTTGCAGTTCCTCCTCTTTTTATATATTTTCTCTTTATTTGCAGCTTTAAAAAATCTGCAGGGGTCGGCTGCATTGTGCATTTCGTGGACGTAGCTATTTTTAGCCGCACTTTGTTTTGGTTCATTGCACGGGTATTTATTGTGCTGTCGGGGTAAGAAAGGTCAACTCTTAGTGTGACCAGGAGCAGTAAATGTCAGTCTCTCTTCATTTTCAGCTGCTCCTTTCAAGCCTTTGTTTTACCTGAAGGCACAGTTTAGTCACCCAAGTGTACAGGGTAGGGGAACGGCAACGCGTTATTAGCCAATCCCATACCCATTCATTATCACCACACCCGTGCTCCCACCACACATCTGCCCCGCCCCGGCCCTGCATGTACTTGTTTCTCTCTGACATATGGAGAGGTGAGAAGATCCAGCTGTCTGGGAAGCACAGCTTTCAATGGACCTCCGAGGTGTCCGTTCCTCTCAGATCTCAGGTGGCTTAATATGAGGAAGAATTCGAAGAAAGTTGGCATGAAAAACCGCAGGTGGTTGTGGTATTATCCCCTGTAACCAGTAGGTGGCTCAACTAGTGAGTTACAAGGTGCACTATTTTCACCCACCATGAATTTCAAAGCCCAGTTTCTGTCACCATCGTTAGAAAAAAGTGCACTGTAGTAAGAGGTATCATTTTGTCAAGTCATGTGCCGCTGCGAAGAAGCTGCAGTCATTAAGACTCCTGCTTCTCCAGTGCCTTTATCTGGCAGAATGACCATTACCTGGTGGGGGGGCGCTTTGGTTCCTGCACTGAAGAATGTTGTTATGCCTCCATCACTGGCATTTTGTGCAAAATGGCCTTTGTACATAAGGTATATCAGGGTAATTTTACCAAAGTCTCTAAATCTGATCTGAAGTCAATTATGGTAAACAAAAAAAAAAACTGTCTTAATAGTTGCTAGGCTGACTCCATGTAAAATCAATTAATTTTGTAGTTGATGTGATGTCAGAAGAAAACGGAGAAAATGATTAGAAGATGATGTTGATGGCTGAGCACTGAGCATTGCTCTCTCGGCTCCGGTGTGAGTGTGGTTTCCGTGGTTACTTCATCCTTCAGCCTGCCTGTGTGATGCCACCCGTAATATGTGACTGGCTGTGTGGCCTTGTCGTCATGATGGACTGAGATCCTGTCTAGAGTGCAGCCAGCCTACGCTTCAATAGGATGGGCCGCAAACCACAATGACTGTTTCTTTTTTATAGTGTAAACAAAAGTGTCCTGTAGCTTTGACTGTTGTCAAGGTCTATAATAATTGGTATTCAGGTATGTTCTCTTATATACTGAATATTCATCTTGTTGTGATTGTTTTGATAAAGGCCCTTGGCATCTCCAGTAATGTACATCTTTCTCACTGAAATTAGCAGGACCCTCTTCTTCCTGTAAAGAAAACATGTTGAGAATGCAGAGTTTGTCATTGACTTAACCTAAAAGTAGGGCTGGGCGATATTGTATCGATATTATATCGCGCACGCGCAGTAATCACCAGGGCTTCAGACAAAGCATTTGGCCGGACGCCAGCTTTTCAGTGCTATACGGATATTTATTTACGCCTACAATTTGGGAGGAAGATTTGTAGCATGGCTTAAATATTAATGAGATGCATTTTGTGATATGCAAAAGTTAGTAATCTGTATAAACTTTGTTTCTTAAATTCGATTAGAGGAGCACACCACAAAATACTGTTTTGGTATACTACGGTTTGGTATACTACGGTTTGGTATACCTCAGTGTAATATGCACTGAAGTCGCGGTGAAGAAGAGCAGCCATGACATCTTTTAAAAGAGGAGATCTTGTGGATAAACAAGGTTAAAAGACGGCGGCGGTGTGGTGGTACTTCTTGCAGTTCAAAGTCATTTATTAAACATAAGGATATGCTGTATTTATACTAATAATGACTTTTGGGCGTTATACAAAACCTCATTAATATTTTAGCCGTACTACTAAACTGCTTAACAAATTGTGGACGTAAATAAATGTCCGTATAGCACCGAAATGCTGGCGCATGGCCAAATGCTGCAGCTGTCATCTAAAGCCCTGGTGATTATTGCGCATGCACGATGCAATATCTATATGATATCACTCAGCCCTACCTAAAGGCATATAGTATATGCTTTTTTTTAGGTGCTGCGGCCGAATGTGAAAGTAAATCTTTTTTTTTTTTTTTTTTGGTGTTGTATCACTGGCAAGGTCCTGCTGTATCTTTTACTTTAATACAAAATATCAGACCAACAACCAGGTAAACTACTGGGCCTAGATTAGCGGTGGCCAACCGGTCGATTGTGATCAACAGGTCGAACACTTAGACATTTAGTCAATCGCAATACAGCTTCTCTTCCCCTGTTCCCCAATTTGCAAAATATAGCGTGTGTGTGTGTGTGTGTGTGTGTGTGTGTGTGTGTGTGTGTGTGTGTGTGTGTGTGTTTTCAGGTTTTTGTTTACTATACTCAAGTTACAAATCACTACAGTCACTTGCTCTCTCCACTAGAAACCGCAGCCATGCGGTCAGACAAGCGCATCCCTTTCTGCAACCTGCTTGGATTTCCAGGACTGTTTTCCCCATCCAAGTCATCTCACTCACTAAAAGAGCTCTGCAAAATGAATCCCGATGCTTCGTTTTCGTTTAGAAAATTAGAGACCACCCTGTTTTATCTTGACACTGAAGTAGCATTCAAAAATAATTAGATAAAAACCACTAATGTAGGGAATAAGAAGATCGTCATTTCATGACCGCCTGTATATTTCATTTGTTTGTGTATCTCTTTTCAGCAAAGGTTTCTTTTATGGAGGCGTGGTGCTGCCTCTCACTGATCCCTGAGCCAAACAGAGCTGATACGGCAGCGTAGATCTTTCAGCTTCTTGCAGTGAGGCATTGCCTGCGGGCGCATTGGACCCGCAATTACTAATTGCATCCTGATTAGATTTATGGATATCCTGGGCAGGATGATACTTTTCGCATCCTTGCAGGATATTAAGGGCAGTAATGGGAGCCGTAGTACGCCATCGGTGTTGGCTAACAGCAGAAATTGGCCGGCTTTGTGTCATCGCATGTTTTATGCGACGATAAACACGTTAATGTGTTTTATGTGCATGGGAGCTATGCAGCAGGGTAGTCTGTGCGGGAGTGTGATTAACTGTGCCTGTTCTGCCCGCCCCCCACCCCACCCACCCCGGCCCCTTTACAGATAGCGTCCCCACTGACCTGAGGGAGCCCTTCTACAGGGACCAGTACGAGCAGGAGCACATCAAGCCTCCGGTAGTGACCCTACTGCTGTCGGCGGAGCCGTACTGCCGGGCCGGCAGCCTCATCCTGAAGAGCGACGCCGCCAAGCCGCTGCTAGGCCACGACGCCGTCATCCGCGCGCTCGCCCAGAAGGGCCTCTACGTCACCGACCAGGAGCGGCTGGTAACCGAGCGCGACCTGCGAAAGAGGCCCATCCAGATGGTGAGCGCACAGACCTGGGACTGGACCGATGCGGTGGCCGCCCTAAGGTGTAGCTCGGGGCTCTGGCAAACACTTGGGCCCTGTCCCGCCTCGGGAAAATCGGAACGGTTACTTAAATCAGCCATACCTGGGGGGGGTTTTTCAGGAAGCAGGTTTTTTAGGTTAAGTTAACAACACAACTGACTGAGAAATGCTGCTTCATGGAACAGCTCCCTGAGTGTCTAAGCAGGGCCCACAGATAAATGAATCAGCCCATGGCTGGACCCCACCCTCCTCTTGTTTACCACGTGTTTAGCCCAATTCATTAAAAATTCAGTCTCTCAGAATTCAGTCTTTATGTAGTTCTTGTATGTCTTACTGTCCACTGTCACCCTGCAATATTAGTGCCATATAAAGGTCATTGTCCCAGAAAGGGCTTCTGTTGTTGAAGCCTAAAGAATGACACTTCAGTTGAGCTTTGAGTAGTTAAAAGTGCATCTTGCTTCAGTGAGAGCTTCTGGTAACTTTTCCTCCAGAGTGTAAATGTGTCACTCATGTCGAAGCTTCCGGAAGAGGCAGTTGTATTAAAGGGCGACTTGGCAGGTAGCCAATTAAGAATAATCTGGAAGCCCGTAGTAACTCCATGAGTTAGAAGCCATGTGACACGTGATCATCAATTTGAAAGATGTGAATCGTGAATTTATATTTGTCCTGATCACTTTTCACGTTTGCCCTGAATGGAAAAACAGTTTGACTGTGTCACTGAGATTTTTTTAGTCTGGGTGAGGTAGTGCTTGGCTGTGCCGTCATAGTTCAGCTGAACGGCTGTCTGATTCATAAATGCTGCTCTGTTCTCCGTCCCACTTGCCTCTGTTTGTATTGTCGCATCTCGTCAATTACATGAAGTGCTGCTTTAATTAACAGTGGCCATGAAAAATAGAGACATTTGTGTCATAGAGTTTCCACTCTGAGACTTGGGGCAATTTTTTATTTTTTTTTTTTCCCCGATTGCTGAGGGTTGGGTGGCAGGTTTAGGTGCCCTGGTGAATGGAATCCAAGAATGTTCCACCAGAGAAGAGCATCACACACTATTTTAAAATATCATTTTTGTGCGATTACTGTAGGAATTACAAATTCTAAAAGAATTTAGAAATAACAATTGGATGTAGGGATGCATATGCTTTAGCATTTCAGTCATGACTAAACACATCAGGTACATATTTTCATTACTTTATAAGGAAATGTAATATTGTAACTGTTAGTATGTAATGTGATTTCTGTAGCCTGGAAGCAGGTGGCTTCCTATGCAAATATTGATGCAAACAAACTCAGCAAAAACCGCTTGCATACATCATTTTTCTTACGTCTGAATGTTTGTATGCACAGCAGTCTGTACTTGGTTTATGATGTAATAACCCGTCTGTCCATCTTCCATGAAAATGGGCAGCCTAACCCTAACCCCGCAGCACACAGGGAAGGCCGCACCCCAGACGAGATGCCAGTCCATCGCAGGCCACACACACAAATGCATTCACACACTATTTGTGACTTATGAGACGACAATAGAATCTGAACATGACAATGTTTTGCCAAAGTAACTCAAGTTAGGTACCCTGGACAAGGGTAAAATGGAAAATTCCACCCTGGTATCTTTTGGTTGCATTTAAAAAGTGGCATTAAAATATTATGCTGTGATTTGTATTAAGTCATATGGTGGATTTATAAGTTATTCATTAAATTTAGATGTTATATTTAGAACGAGTCAAGGAACACAACCCACGGGCGATTTAGAGACACCAGATTGTCTGGCTCCGTGTCTTTGTACTGCGGCAGGAGACCCAAACAGCACAGGGAGATTCTGATTTGAATCCCCTATTCCGAAACAGAGCGGCAATAATATTACCCTGAAATTATTGTACTTGGTTTGCCATTTGTACAAGTCCAGTGCATTTGGCACTGACAATGAATTCTTTTCACATATCACAGTCTGGAGAAACATGCATGTAGAGGCGAGAGTGATGTTTGGGATCACAGTGCTTGGCCAGATCCAGCGCCCCTAGAGCAGCTTTTGGGGTTCAGGGCCTAACGGATCACTCTGCCGGCTGCGGGACTCAAACCAGCAACGTGGGTTGTGTCAACATACACAAAACAGTGGCGACAAACGCAATGCGATTATTCTGCATTTGCATGATATACTGCACAGCCCCGGAACCGTATACTGCATCGTGCAGCCCTGTGTACAGCCACAGCTACATAGGAAGCCTGATGCTTAACACACAACTGTGGAGGTAAACAGGAGGTTTACTAATGTCATTGAAGCACGATCGAGTGACACGGCTTGATACTTCTAAACCTAAACTTGGAGGGGTGGTGGCTCAGTGGGTCACACACTGAGCTCCATAACTGCGGTTGGAGATTTGATTCCCGTCACTGGCCATCTGCATTAACTCCCTCAGTCCAAAACCATGCAGTTAGGTGGCCTGGCGTCCTTCATTACCGTCAGTGCCTTGTCCCTGTGATAGACTGACATCTCGTCCCCACTTCGTGGGATGGGGTACGGCCTTGCTGTGATCCTCTTCTGTGGGTTTGGAAATATTCGCATGCGTTGTAACTGTTAACCTGTGATGGATATGAAGCTGGAGGTGTGATTCGCACAGTCAGGATCCTCACTGCACAGCGCATTAGACACTTGCTTTCAATGGCACTGAAATTCTTGAATGAAAGGTACTGGCGCTGTCTCTCTCGGGGTTCTGTTTGCTGAATTTCGAGCACTAACTTAATTGTGAGCTTAATGTAATTTCCCATAATCCATCACATGCCCATCTATCTAACTCTACAGCATTTGCACAGGGTTTCTGAGTATATTGAAATTTAATAAAATTAAAAATGGCTGCAGCATCCCACCGCTTTTTTGGAGGCCTGCATGTTCTTTTCATGTCCTTACAGGTGTCCTCTAGGTATTTTATATCCAGCATTAAAGTAAATGGCAGCAATCTAAAACAACATTATAAAAAATTAAAATGTATTTATAATATGCTACAATACACCATTGTCAAAAATGTACTTTAACCGCAATTAGCACAGGAAAGCACTGCACAATTTAAGATTAAGGAGGGTTTATTGTCATTCTGAGAACACGGGGGTAGCATGTCAGGGGACGAATTTAGGTACCAAATCCTGTGATCGGCGCCATAGTTTAAAAAGTTACAGAAGTGCAGCTAAATAGTAATAAAGACAATAGTGTTAGTGGTGCGAGTTTAAATATAAATATTCACATTTATTGCACATGAATAGGGTCCATAGTGTGATTAAATAAATATATCAATACAGTTGTATCAGGGTTCGAAATAGCCGGTAACGCATCGCAGTTTACGATGTAAAAACACCCACCTGCGAAACAATTGCCTAATTCTCGTTAAAATGATTCGCAGCCATTGCTCATCAATATCGAGTTTGAAATTTTATTAGATTTTTAATCATAAAAGTGAAAAAATCCAGCCCCGATCCCCCGATACTCGCTGGCAGCGCTATTGACTATCTTGTCCAAATAACCGCGCTGCCGCATTAGTTTTTCAGGCTTACGCTAGGGCCATGTATTCAATTCATTTTCAAGTTCGTGGATGGCGCTCTACTCGCTCTTCTCAGTCGGGATACTTCGTTCCATGATCGTTCGTAGCTCTTAGAGTCTTCCCATTCTCCAATGCAGTTGTTGAAAAATGTTTTTCAATAATGAATAAGGTCAAGACTGATTGGAGATCTAGGCTTGGGGAGGATACTTTGGATGCCTTATGTAGAATTAAGAAGACGGGACCAAGGTTTGAAAATTTTGAACCATGTAAAGCAGTAGAGGTTTTTTTTAACAAGAAATCCGAAGACCCGAAGCAAAACAAAGGGCACCAGCAGCAGCATCAACTTCTAAATTAAAGTGTAAGAAATGTGTTACAGCTTGGTGTTTTTAAATGGCAGCATTTAAATGGGGCACCTCTGTCCTGACGTCACCAGATATGAGACCTTGTACTGTTGTTCCCTGCTTGCGGCCAAAAGGCGTGCGGGTTAGCTGGCATTTCTGAATTGCCTGTCGAGTGTGTGAATGTCCCTCACTAACAACCAAGGCCTCAGTAAACACGCAGTGGCATCTCCAGGGTTGGAGCCGTTAAACTGCGTTACACCAAAAAGAAGCTGATTTAATGACTCTGCAGTGGAGTTTGGGCAGGAGCCTGAGGAACAGCAAGGGGGGGAGGCCTGTGGGAAGCTGCGACATTTTAGTCACCAGACCAGATATTTAACTGAAGATCCGCACTCTGCTAGGCAGGCTTTGCACGATAGCATGCGGATTAGCACCCGCTGATAATCAGCCAGCATTTGCCCCCCCCACCTCAGCTAAGAAGTGCTAACTTCCCCCAGCAGCTCCAGAGCCTTTCTGAGAGCACGGCCCGTCCACACCCAGCTGGCAGACGGAGTGACGCCCACAAACGTTCATCAGGGGGGCGGGGCCAAATAACCGTTAGCGACTCTGTGCTAACAGTTATTTTCCACTCTGACTCAGGGCAGTTTGAAATGCTGCTGGCCCCATACACACGCAAGCTTCTCAGCCGAGGGGGATACAAGGGGGAAAAAAACTCACTGACCGAAAAGGAAAAATCTGGATGCCAGTAAAGGAAATCCTGGAATGGGAGATAAAGCTGTGTCTGTCCATGGGAAGTTTGTTTTTTTCCCCCAGCCACGTGTCTGGTGTCCATGCTGTATTCATTAGATCGTTGGGCTTTTTTACAGATATTTTGCACATGGAGCTGCAGTGTGTTTTTGCACGTGTTTAGTGGCAAATTCGATCACCCCCACAAGTGTGAAGCATCGCTGTCGGGGTTGCATCAGTACCAGAGACATGAAACCTTTGTCATGAAAGTGGATGAAGTAATGGACCCTAGCTGACTTATTCACAAACCCTTGAGTACAGCAACATTTATGGTTAAATTGAGTTGCTTAACTGATGTTTTATTCTTGTTTCCCCCCCCCCCCCCATTTATCAATGACATAATGTGGCTTTGGGTGTGTGTCTTTAGTCACTGCGCCACCTACAGGTGTGAGTGGTAAAGCATTATGAAAGGTAATGCAGCTCTTTGGGAGAAGAGTGATGATAATTTTATTAAAAGCCTTTTTCATGAGTGGCTGTGCTTTGGTCTTGTTTCCTCGGTTACGTAGTTTGTTTGGCTGGTGGGAATAGTGAGTCAGCAGTGAGTTTCGGAACTGAGTTCAGTTGCTCTACCCCCCTCCCCCCTTACTGGAGTCTTGGGCTCCCCGTGTTTTCCGACTGTTTTATTTTCACATGGAGAAATTAATGACTTTAAGAGGCGGCCTTGTGGGGCGTGAGCTGTTCTGCTGCTTCTGCATCTGCTAACTGGCCACCCTCACAATTCATCATCTGCTCTTTTTCTTTTTCCCTTCGGCTTGACTTCAGATGCAAAGTCCATTCTTTAATCTGTCAGTGCCCTTATCATGGACGCATCTCCATCCATCTTCTAACCACTTATAACGGTCGGGGTTGCAGAGGGGGCTGGAGCCTGTCCAAGGCAGCATGAGGGATAATGGACGGCGCACGGACATACAAACACACACGCGCACACACACACACACACACGCACAAGCTATGGGCAATATCGAGATTGCAGTTAACCTGACTGCATCAGGAAATCCAAATGACATGGGGAGAATTTGCAAGCTCTGCCCACACAGATTGGAGGTGGGATCCAAACCCCTCAACCCTAGAGGTGTGAAGCAGCAGTGTCACCCAAAATGTATATCAGCTATGACTAAAACCCTGGAAAGAACCGTAGCTATATAAGGTCTGTGTCATTCCTTGCAATAAAAAGGACGTCTCGTATTCAAACCTTACAGCGATACCATTTAAAGTCATGTTTATGTTAGGATTATGCCGAAGATCATCTTTACTCCTATGGAAACTTTTTATGGCATGGTATGTAATTCAAAATCAATTTTCTTCTTTTCCTTGAGTAACACTCAACTTTTAATTAGTTACTGGTTAATTTATCCGAGGATAGTTTTAAACAACCCAAAAAAAAGAATTTACTATTTAGCAAAACTTTTTTTAAAACATCTAAGTGTTAATTGTATTTTTCAAATGATCTTTACCTTCAGCTTTGTTTTGCTCCAGAGACAGACTGGACTGTTCCGATGGCTAGAAATCCGCATTTCAGGAAAATAAACAGTCAGAGGTTGTAGGTTAATGGGTGGTGACTCCCCTGATTCAGCATTTGTGTGTATGTCCAGCGGCAGCTGTGGTGGACGGCGCTGTCCTTCCGCATCGGGCCTCCATCCAAAAGCCGTCCTCTTCTGTAACCTGAGTGCTATTGTTTGTGGGACTCATGGTCGACTGGCATCCTGTGTTATCAATATGCTGCCTTCGGATGGATGGATGGATGGATGGATGGATGGATGGATGGATGGGTGGATGGACGGACAATTTAGCATATTGCTCATGGGAGAATGAATTCAGCCGTGTGATTCCCAGTGTCCCACAGAGCAAGTCATTTGAGAAAGAGCCATTTGAAGGAACATTGTGAGCTTAGCTCTAGCTAGAGCCATGTCAAGGGTAGCTCTGGCTCCAACCATCGCTGAAGGGCGGCTCCGGGAGGGGGGGCAGACGAGCACTGCTCGGACTGCACCTCCGACAGTCGCTGTTTCTCCCACTCACCGTTGCCATGGCTACCCTCTGTGCCATTGAGAAAGACGCCTGTCTTTCGAGCTCAGAAATGTTGACGAGAGACACACATGGGGGAAAAAAAGTGCTGTTTATGCTTTTTCCTACTCGTGCCCATGGGCGCTGTAGACCGCAGGGTGTAAATGGGTCCCAGTTGAATGGGTGAAGTAGGCTTTTGAACGTTTATAATAGCAGTGTACTGAGGTAAGCGGCCGTATTCCCACAATGCCTTGCTTCTGTACGGATCTTGGCCGCTTCAGGAGGATGCAGACTGCCCGAGTGAGTGTGAATGTGTCACGCAGTGTTGGCTCATTTCTGGGGGATGTCCAGTCTGAGCAGGCGGGGGGGTGGGGTTGGGGGATTTACAATCCCAGGCCCCGACCTGCGGAATGTAGCACATGGCCCTCGTGGCTGCCGCTCATCCCTGTTCACGCTGAGGAGCCGTGCCGCCGCGTGGGCCGCGGGAGCGTGCCGACCCTCGGCGGGGGAGGGGGTGCAGCCCCATGCAGCTCCTTCTAGCCCACGTTTGTGGTGCCGTCAGGCCAGCGGCCCTGAAGGACGGCGGCTCTTTGTGTCAGTTACGTTATAGAAAGGTGGCAGAGATCATGGTGCTTAAGGAGACCCACTCTGCTCCAATGCCCTTCAGCCAAGCTCCCGTCGATGATGTGCTTCAATGAGATGCACTCTTCAGTTGAATCTGTATAGCAAGAAATACGTTGCTTGTTTGCTTTTTTGTCCGATTATTGCCCTGCAGTGGACTAGCATGCTGTTCAGGCTGTACGCCGTTGCCTGTGCTGCTTCTCGCCCCCAACTACGCTGTTCTGGAAAAGCGGTTCGATGATTGATTTGTTTTTGTTGTTGTTGTTATTGTTTTTATTATTGTTGTTGTCTATTACCAGTAGATTGCATTCTGTTTGCATTCTGGACTGCTGAGTTCTCCTTCTCCTCATTGGCCTGCAATCAATTTCACATTCCATTGTGGCCTTTATCAAGTGATTAGCATTCTGCTCTACAAGTGTGTCATGCCACTCATAACAATATATCCAATGGAGGGTCACAGTAGCCTTGGAGTCTATCCCAGAAAGCACTGGGCACAACCAGGGATCCCTGAATGGGATGCCGGACCGTCATGTGGTACACTCTAGGCCAATGAGAGGCCAATGAGCCGAGTTGCATGTTATTTGACATGCAAACCCCAAATGTGCATCCCACTTTGGGTGTGTTAGGCAGGCCTCATCATGCCACCTACAGGATCAGATTTTTAATGTATATTGAATATCTTGATGGCACAAAATGTACATCTCCTAAAAGTCTAACTGGGATATGAAAATCCACGTTAGATCAATTGCCCTCATTATTTAAACAATACTATCCATTGAAGACAGGTATTCTACATACCATTCCCTTCTGGTGCAAAGAAGCCATTTTGCAATCTTCACTTTGAACGGGAAGATGCTTCAGAAAGGCTGGAGCTTCAGGTGGCCTCTATTCGGGTCATGGCAGATACATTACTGTGTTTTTGCTGCATAAGACAGTGCATTAGGAAAATTAAGGAGAAATCCAGCTGTAGCCAGCAGGGTGTCTTGGAATGTTCTGGAGCATCTTAGTGTAATATGTTCTGCGAACAGTGAGAAAACGTTGCCAGTGAAATTTGAAAATAACTCCCTTTAGCAAAAGCAGTTGCTTTTATATGGATGTAATGTTAGAGGTAATGACCTGTAGCTTCCTTAATCAAAACAAGCACTTTCAAGAGAGATGCAGTGTTTTAACAGGACATTTTAATGGAATTGTTTCTGGAGGGATACAGTTTGTAAGGTTCCTTGACATGTTTCTGTGATACCATGTAAGAATCCTAGTTTCTTCACTGCTGGTCATCTTCTGCAGCACAAAATAACTTGTCATTCAGGAATGGTTTAGATCAGGGGTCACCGACCTTTTTGAAACTGACAGCTGCTTCATGGGTACTGAGCCGTACAAAGGGCTACCAGAACAGACTTTACCTAAACTTCATGTATAATAAACATGTTTTAAATGCTTTTTTTTACATATGGTCATTTTCAAATCTATATAAATACAAATGTGATTAAAGAAGAATAGCAACAGGATAAAATTTAATTTTAGACGCTGCTCACCGGTGAGTTGTGCTATTTTTTGAACAGGTCTATGGGCGACTCGTGGTCCTTGGGGGCATCCTGGTGCCCGCGGGCACCATGTTGGTGACCCCTGGTTTAGAGAAACATGTTTTTGTAGTGGTTGTTATTCAACATTGGATTGTAAACTTACTGAAAAACTTGACCTTCAGTTGGTTCTTGCAGTTGCAACTTGAGGATTTTTATGTTATACCTACAAAAGATCTAAGTCAGATGAGATATGCTTCATTCTAGAAGTATTATGCTCCCTCTGTGTGTGTGTGTGTGTGTGTGTGTGTCCCTCAGTTTCCTCACGTCGTCTTGACATATAGTTCTGTTGGTGTCTGAGAATTGAGCTGTGCTCCTGCAATGATGGTCTGTCACCCCACCCAGGGAGCTGTGTGTCCTCACATTGGCTCCAAGCTCCCTGTGTCCTTACATGTGATGAGCGCTTCTGGGAAAATTGTTGGATAGATTTTTTTTGACATCACAAAATATATGTTCTGGGTAGCTAGGTAGAAGATTTATTGCAGATGGCAGGAAAGACAGTGATTCAGCAACCGATGAGGACGCCAGGACTCCTTGTACGAGCACCAGACACCGTGCCTGCGTGAAGCACCTGTCTCGAGCTGCAGGACTCCCATTTTTCTTAAAATATCATTTTTTTATAGGTTCATTGAGTGTAGTCAGTACTGTGGTTTGGAAGTAGCTCTGTTGTCCTGTATCTCTGGGGTCGTGGGTTTGAATCCCGCTTCTGGTCTGTGTGAGTTTGCATGCCCCCTCTGTGTGCTGCAGGTCTCCTGACACATGCAGGGAGGGTGACTGGCATTTCTAAAAGGCCTGTAGCGTCTGTCCTGCAACGGGCTGGCCTTTCCATTCAGGCTATACTCCAGCGTCCTTCCTTATTCTGCCTGTGACATTGACCCCATGAATGATCAAGTGCTTGCCTTAAAAAAATGCTGTAAGATATCTTGGCTCAAATTCCGGTTAGTAGCTTGCTTACGGGTATTAGGACTTAAGTCCAGGTCCTGATGGAGGTGCTTCCTCACTGAGGACCACAAGGGGGCCTCGTTTCCCATGGCCACTGGCATATTATATCTGGTTACTCCAATGGGTTAAGGGGCCCTAAGCAACCAGGGTCATGAGGGGCCTGGAGCCTGTACCAGGCAGGATGGGGCACAAGGCTGCGATACAGGTAAGAAGGGGGGGGGGGCTGATATTTTATGGGAAGAGAAAAGCTTTCTCTGTGTGTTAGGGTGAGCAGATAATCCGTGTCAGGACACTTTCAGCTACTTCAGGTTTTACAAGCTACTTTAAAACTGAAAGCCTCCATGCTCAGCATTATTTGGATTATCTTGTACTTTTTAATGGTTTGTTTCCTTGATTGAAAGACTCATCCAGCTGTTTCACATTACCATGCATGAGTAAAGGAGACTGACCAATCAGCACACAGCAAGAGCCGACTGATTGGACGGGTACTTTACAAATGCTGTCCTAGCTTTACGTCTCCTCCCTAACATGGATCAGGTGAGACGCCTGCTATATGTAGTCCTTTGCTGCTTTTGATATATGGAGATAGAACAGGCATCAAATAGAGAGAATACCTTTATAGGAATCACATTTTTTGTTTTATCACTGCATACAAGCAGGGGCAGTGAAACTCATACCCATTTGGAGATACTGAGAGGAAATAGTGGAGATATTGAATTTCTAATGTCAGGGGATGCTTGAAGTTTGCTGTTTTGCAGTGCTGGTCTCTCGTAAATGTTGACTTACTGAAAACCTTTCGGAATCAGAACATATATCTGGCAGACTGCATCTTATTAATGTAGGAGCGATTATACCCAAGGAGACCTCATTCTCACTTTCAATCCCCATTCACCCTGATTTTATAATAAAATTTTTTCAATATATTATTTCAGTTTTTTTTTCCCTCCAGATTTTATAATAATACCATAAAGTGACACCCACAGTTTGGCGCCTGCAGAGAGTCACCCCTTATTCCAAAAAATCCTGCTTAGTTCATCACACCGTGTGATTCCAGTGACTGTTTCTAGGACAACAAACGCTCACCTGGCGGACAAAGGATGAGAAAAGATGGAGAAGAATAACCAACAGAAGGCAACGGCACTGTAGGAGAGGGGAGCTGCAGTTTTGATGATGACGGTCGGCCTGTCCCTTTCAGACCGCCCACCTGGCCATGATCGACACCTTGATGATGGCCTACACCGTGGAGATGGTCAGTGTGGAGAAGCTGCTGTCCTGTGTACAGAAGTACTGCCCCTGCTACCCAGACGGCGACGTGCCCTACGACACGGAGGAGGCTGTGGCGACCTGGATAAATAAGGTGAGCTTCAGGAACCGTCGTCGCCAAGGGCATCTGTGGGGCTCCATGGCAACCTGCAAATATATATATATTTATATATGTATATTGGGGGGCAGCATGTGGCTCAGTGGGCTAAGGCCTTTAACCCCCAGCTCCCTGGGCACCTCTACAGGTGGCTGCCCTTCGCGGACAAAAAGAGCAAGTTGAGGGAGGCGTAAAAATAATTTCCCCACGGGGATCAATAAAGTTTCATTATTATATATAT
>JAODKF010000049.1:7153212-7165782 GCA_026779585.1 Mormyrus proboscirostris | reverse complement strand
CCCCCCACACACACACACGCACACACACACCATCCCATTGCATCATCCCTCCGTTGTGTTTGAGAAGCATGCAGCCTACCATAGACATGAGCACTCATTCCACCTGGGGGGAAAAAGGGGGAAGTTGCTCCTGAATTCTGGATCTGGAATCAGTTCTAGATCAGGGCATAGAGGCAATTCCAACTCCAAGAACTGTGTTTTAACCCTCGGCTGTGCCACTTACCCCTTCCTAGGCACACCAAGACATATTTGTGATATGATTTCTATGGAGGTTGTAAGCAACTCTACAGCCACTAGCATTCTGGATCATTAACCTTGAATTTTGCATCAGTGTGTGTTAGAAACGCTTTTGGGGGTTTTATTTATGCAAAATTGTTCAGAGAGCAGGGCAAGACATCTGATTGGTTGGTCCCACCTCCTGAAGTTTTTGCTACCGGATTTTTCAAAATGAGTGACTTCTTCACTTTTCAATTATATGAATGAAATATTAAAAACTAAACATCAGGTTCTCCATCCATCTCCCATAACTGCTTATGTGTTGCATGGTTTATATGGTACAGAATTCCACCCCAAGTTTTACACGTAATGAATTTCATGTCCCTAGTAATAAATAATGTATGCCTCCTGATCCAGAACAGTGCTGGCCCAGTCAATGTTCCATTCTCATTTTTCTGAAGCACTCACTCCACTTCCGTCGAGCTGAAGTTCAGCCTTCTCAATTAACCTTTGTGTTTTAATATGCTTTTGTCAAGGACATAATTGGAGTTTGGAGATAATACCACATACAATTTGGGTATGGAAGGACCTTACTGACTGCACTGAGAACGATTACTTTAATTTGGTCCTTCCAGGGGTGTGACGCATATCACAATGCAAATGTGTTTGCTGCACTTGACTCAGTATGTGCTACTAAATATGAAATCATGGCCTCCGTGATTCTCAGAAAGGGATGTATGGTTTCATTTAGCAGCATTCGGTGGAGGTGAATGAATGGACCATCATGGTAATTTAATAATCCGGGACATGAATAACATGAGTGATTTGAAACACACCAGTCGCTCACATGGAATTGGATCAACAAAATGTAGTTATTTCACCACATCAGCAGTTATACAGCAGAGCCATGGTACTTATTGAAACTAAGCCCAATTGCATTTAGCATTTTTATGCTAGGTCTAAGCGCAATGGTGAGGAGGATGACGGGCCTGTAACGGTATCTCCCGCTGTAGGTCTCAGTACATGAGTTTCTGACAAGGTGGACTTACAGCGCAAATCAAAACTGGTTCAGCAGCTGCATGACAGGACCAGAGACCAAAAGAACTGCCTGCAATCCCAAAATGCACCAGTAGCATATATTCTGCATGTGGCTTTACCCTGGTTCGTCTGTCCAATTGAATCCTTCTGTATTTCCAGAGCTACTTCCTGAGCTAAACCTGTCTATATTCATGTATATGTGTGGGTGTGTGCTGTAAGTGTGTAGGGTTCGCCGATGGGGAATCGCTTATGAGCGTGTTCTCACCAGGTGTTTGTCACTGTACAGGCTCGGTACAGGAAAGAGCAGATGATATCCAGACAAGCCCCATGTCTCCCCCTGGTGGACAACCTGCTGAAGGACACTGCGGATGGCTGTGCCATAGCCGCACTCCTCCACTTCTACTGCCCGGACCTCGTCAAGCTGGAAGGTATGACATCGCTTCTGTCGACCAGGAGGGCAGTAAGTAGCTGCCACACTGGTATGGACTGAGTAAGTGGAGCTTTGAGTTGCAGGCTCCTGTCAAGGTCGCCAACATGACACTTGGCCTGAAATGTCTACTGTATTCGCAAAACATAGAAATAGATATAAGCCATTTGTCCCTTTGGATAAGGACTTGAATAGTATTGCCCGTTTGACAAAATTAGCGCATCCCACAGATTTTCCTAAAATAGTAATGTGGTCCAATGGACAGTAAGAATCAGCTCTGTGTACTCTTGAGTAGGCTAACACATTTCTTAGAAATTTGCAGGAACATGTTTTCGGTGCTAATCACAGTCGGCCGTCTATCTCACTACAGTTAAATAATCCTTTACTGTAGATGGTAAACAGGAATAAGATTAATCTGGTCATTTAGCCATTAATGAAATTTCTCAGAATGTAAGTAGACAAAGGCTAGTTGTTACATGGCAGGTATATAACAGGTGTTTGTGTGCTTATCCTGTAAGGTATTTTCAGCAAAGTTATCTGTCTTGTAATCTGGTTGACTGGAGTACCATTGAGAAGAGTGTAGTTTTACTAAGCAGCAGATATTTGTTTGGTTAGTATCTTTGTGTCTTGCGAGTGTTTATAGTAGTGAGAGGAAAAGCCTCGTCTCCTAAGTAGTGATGACATCATGGGGTATGTCTTGCTCTCCTGCCTAACAGACATATGCCTGAAGGAGACCATGTCATTGGCGGACAGTTTGTACAACCTCCAGCTGATTCAGGACTTCTGTGGGGATAACCTGGACCGATGCTGCCACTTCACCCTCGAGGACATGGTCTACGCCTCCTCGTCCATTAAGGTGAGCTTGGCATCCTCACACAGGGATGTGTTAATGAGAGAACCTCAAGCTTGAAGGTTTGGGTTTATGAGTCTGGATGTTGGATTTGTAGAGGAGCTCTAACCTGATAGTGCTGTTCTGACCAGTGAGTCATGACTCATGGGTTCCTAGAACCACAAAGCCTGCGGTACATTTCTTTGCCAGGAGGAGAGCCTTGATATTTTCTTCCTCAATGAGTCATCAACAGCTTCGTCATTCTGTTTGCAAGATGGTCTCTAACCTACATTTCCTGCAGAGGGTTTTTCTATCACAACTAATAACACTTCAGTCTTGCTGTTTGTTTTTGACACGATAGTTGAACAGAACTTGCATTCATCTCAGTTGTATGTCAGACATGGCTTCTTAGCAGTTACATTTGCCTGTGAGGTGGAAGGAGTGAAAATGATTTTGAATCAAAAGGGCTCTGATAGCATACACTACTTCTTAACATGGTCATACTGCAAAAAAGGCCGTTTTCCAAGTTCTGTTTTTGTGCTTCACAGCTGGGTGAAATTATGCACTGCCTGGACACAAGAAACCCCAGTTACAGTAGCTGTGTATGTCATTATATTACTGTCAACTGGAGGCTCTCATTATAGTTCCAGCATCTAGGCAGTGCTACCATAATGAGGCTCTAGACTGAAGAAATTCTCTCGTTAGGCGTAGAATGAAAGTCTCCAGTCAGGCAGCTCACTGTGGAGACGAGTGTCGATAAGCTGAGCTTGGACACACAAGTGCTGTGGACAAATGAACCCCGGCTCTTGTCCATTGAGATGGAAATGGGAGTTGGCTGCCTTGTCTGTTCCTTTGACTGATCTGCCCCTGCTTCACCCAACCCATCCCCCCCCCACCCCCCAACTGTGAAGGCCTGGCTTCTGCTCAAATCGAGATTCGGGTGTGAGGCAGTCAGAGTGCTTCTGTAAAAAAATAACCTACTCTTGTCCCTAAGCCTTTTGTAGCCAAGGAAATTGGGTTGGGGGCGATTGTAGCCAATTTGCGTTGGGGGGATCTGAGTATGAGAACCTCTCGGCCCAGCAGTGCTCAGGCACACACTGACTGACTGATTGGTCGCAGATATGGCCAGTTTCCAGGCGTTGTTAGATCGTATCCTGGGCAGAACTTTTGTCAGTGCAATTTGCTATGGAGTGAAGCATTTATATCACAAGTAGTCAATCTTACTTTTTTTAAGGACATTTCTAAAAGAAAAATGTGGTTCTTTTTGATACTTTTGTTCTATTGCATGCTATTGATGACACAGTGGTTTAATCATGCAAATGCTTGGGTTAATAGTCATAATGCACGCCAACATTCTAATTCTAACTCAGAACTGGAGCCCTGACTCATTGGTATCGTACCATTCTCGTTAGCGGAACTCGGAACTTAATGCAGTTTCTTCATACCCTGTTCCATCTACTTTTTTTATATAAAGCTGTTGTTTACGCAAAAGCTCCATCAAAGCTTAAGGGAAAGTGGGTTTCCTGGGGGACACGCCCAGCCGCTGTTGCCAATCATGAAACCGTATCCAATTCAGAATCCCACTCAAAGTACAGCTGTGAGTAGTAACCGTGTCATAACAGCTATGAGTATTTCATGCAATCCGTAACATGTGTCTCACACGTTGAAAGTTATGGACTCCATGATAAATACAGTGGTTTAGCATAAACTGTGCTAGCCTTGACTCTTGGTTACAACCACACATACTGCTGGAGGTCTAAATGGCCTCATTGTTGGAAAATAGATCATTAAGCCTAGCTGCTATAAACAGAAACCATATGAGGAATCTGCTTACATCACAGATGCTCTGATTGGTCGCATTGCAAAAAGGAAACATTTCTTCCTGGGTCTCCATTGAAGACCCTGATCCCTGCAGTTAACATCTGTGTCTCGATGACATACCTCCTACTCAGTCATTAGGCTGGAGTCATCTTTAGGATACTTGGTTCTAATGTCTATGAAAGAAAAAACATTTTGTTAACCAAAGAGGTTTACTACTGAACATTTGATTGTTTTGATTCTTTTAAAGGTGCAATTCTTGTACATAAATCATTAAATGTGTGTATTTCTTCACAGTCCCCTTGACAGCAGTGTCCCGCAGTTCAAGTTGTTTTTTTGGCAAAGGAGAATCCAATTTCACATTAGTAAACAGACGCGAAATGTAGTTGTTTCTGGTTGATTGATTTGCTGTCCTACGTCGTTCTAGATTATACTGTATCTTTCATAAAGGAGTGTACTCCTCTTATTTATGAGTTTTTATACCTCCCATATGAATAAATAAACCTAAATGCAAGCTGCATGATCAGATTCTAAAAACACTGTGTAGTTGCATCATCCTTTTTTCTCTGGGTCAGGCAGAAATTCAGAAGACTGTTTGCATGCCTAACTCTGATTTTTCGCCCTTGTGTTTAAGAAGAAATTATAAGAAAGCAAACGCATACAGCCTGGGTATCCAGTAACAATTGTGCTAAGAGAGGTTTATTTATTGTAGCAAACGGAGACCTCTAGTGGTGACCACATTAGGCATACAGCTCTTCTCTTCTCAAGTCCCTCTTGGAAGGTTTCCACCGACAACATCACTACAGTAATATCTAAACCAGGGGTGGACAGTCTTACCCTCGAAGGGCTGGTGTGTGTGCAGGTTTTTCAGAAAACCTTCAGGTCAGCTGTTCAAACCCAGGTGTGAGGACTCTTCAGCCAATCAATCTTCTAATTAATAATCTAATTAGGGAGTCGCAGCGAAAATCTGCATACGCTGCGGCCCTTTCTGGAAAAGATTGGCCACCCCTGATCTAGATCCACTACCCTTGGTTTGGCTGTTGGTTTGGCTACTCACTGCATCAAGGTGGTGCAGTGAGTTGCAGTGCAGTCATATGCCTCCAGGGTTGTGGGTTTGTTATGGAGTTACAGAAGATGCATGGGTGGATGCTTTGTGCCCTGACATGAATTCCTCTTCACTATATTCTGCTCCAGAACAACTACTTGGTGTTCATGGCAGAGCTGTTCTGGTGGTTCGAAGTCGTGAAGCCCTCGTTTGTGCGGCCCCAGATGCTGCGCACTGGAGGTATGGGTTCGCCGAAACAAACGGACGCATATTGTGCAGCATAATAGTTTTCGAAGATGCCACGACTTTGTGATTCAGACGTGAGTCAAAGTTTGGTCTGCTTGCAGCACTAGAACCATCATCTTTGAGAAGAATACCCTCAGTGCCCATCTCTAATGCCACCCACAGAAGCTTTATGGAGAATCCCTCACCTCCAGAACACCCAAGGTCAGTTCTGCTTCCACTATATGCATCACTATGTATCTATAATGAGTTGTTCCATGACTGAAGTGCACTTACACAAATTAGACAACCCTCTGTCTCTTTCTCTCTGCAAGCTTGCCGCTTAGGACCCAGCCTCAGACTTCCACATCAGGTAAGAGACAATTACTGAAGTACTGATGTTTGACATTTCCCTGCTCTGTTTGAGATGTTTGTGCACTTTAAGAATTGCTTATGTTTTCTATGACTGTTGTGTGTATGTTTGATTTTTCTGATTTGTGTTATTCTTGTGTGATGTTAGGTATAATAAAACGATCAACCTCATTGTCTTACATGGATGGCTGTGTGGGCACGTGGCCTAAGGAAAAACGGTCAGTGAACAAATTGTGCGCATGAGATGTCTAGGTGAATAATGCTGTTTGCTAAAGTGACGCCACGCCACGATCTTGAATTGCTCTGTTTTCTCTGTCCCTCTGTCTGATAGATCATCTGCACATGGGATATCTTTTGACATTCCTTTTGATAAAGAGGACACTGTAAAGAGCTCCACAATCTCCAACCGTGGCATGACCAGGTCCATCAGCACAGATGGGCTGGGCTTCAAAGTGAATCATGTGTCCAAGAATATGAAGAGGAATCTCTCCTTCCAGCCTGTGAATGGGCAGGGTGAGAGAGAAGGCATTGAGGAGGAGGAATTTCCAGTGAACCTAGTAGGTACCAACACTGAACGACAACCTGAAAGGTCTCTACCCAAGAATAACAAGGGATTATTGAATGGCCAAGTCTCAGATGATCATGGGAACCTTCCCATGCCCAGCATGGAGGAGGCCCTGAAGATTATCCATGATTCTGAAAAGCCACAAGGCAGCATTCAGGCGGAGGCTATAGATAATGGGTTTTTTCTTCATGGCCTTGAGACTGGGGATTTGTGCCCCAAAGCGCGAGGTGCTGAAGCAGACACAGACTCAGTTTCAACAGAGGTGGACACGGGAATCCATGTACGCACCGAAGACATCCAGGAGACCCTGGATGAGGACTCATCCTTGAAGGACTACACAGTGAGCTTGGACTCAGACATGGACCACGACTTTGAGCTCAGGGTCAGTAAGGCTCGAGAGATGACGAGCCCTTGCCCCAGTTCAATGAGTGCGAGGTCCCATGCTGATAGTACAGCCTCCTCTAGCTCTGGTGTCAAGATGACCAGCTTTGCTGAGCAGAAGTTTAAAAAGCTGAACCATGTGGAGGGACGGAGCACCAGCAGCAGCTCCCCCAAGACCACCCCCGAAAGCTCTGAGCTTAATATCCCACACATGGTGGCATGGGCTCAGATGGCTCAGGAGAGTCCCATCCGTCAGTCTCCCCGAGACCCTACCCAAATGCTAGCCTCAGAAATGGTCCATCTCAAGATGAAACTGGAGGAGAAACGGAGGGCCATTGAAGCACAGAAGAAGAAAGTAGAAGAGGCTTTTACCAGACACAGGCAGAAGATGGGCAGGACAGCCTTCCTGAATGTGGTGAGGAAGAAGGGGGGGGCCACCTCGCCTGGGGCAGGGGAGGGTAACTCATCCTCTGGTGATAACCAGTCCAACAAACCACCTGCTAATGGCAGCCAACAGCCCGTGAAGGGTAAACTGGATGGTGAAGACACGGACCGAAGCCAGGTCACGTGGATGAAGTCCTCCAGCGATGAGAGCACCAGCGAGGTGGATATGGCAGAGTACACCAAGTCCATCGAGAAGCTCAATACCTCGCTTAACTTCCTGCAAGTAGAGATGCAGAGACTGGCGCAGCAGCAGGAGGTCATCATGCAGATGAGGGAGCAGCAGTCATGGGTCATCTCCCCACCACAACCTTCTCCACAGAAACAAGTGCAAGATCTCCGCCATTCCACTCGCTCCGCGGGGTCTATGTCTCCTGTGCTGTCTTCTGCTGGGTCTCCTCGACCTGCCCACCGCTCTCCAGCAACCATAAAGAGGAAATCGGCATCGTTTCACTCCAGGACCCCTAGGACCCCTCGGCCGAGTGAGCTGAAGATCACCCCCTTCAATCGGATGCTCAATACCCCGCAATCGGTCGACAGCCTTCCCAGACTGCGAAAGTTCTCTCCCAGCCAGACCCAGACCACCTCCTACACGTACTTAGGTCACGACTCCAGGCCCACAAGAGGACCAGACCCCAAACCTGAAGAAAGCACACAAAGCACCAAAAACGAACAGCCAGCACCGGAGGCAACAGCGAAGGCGACCATGGCTGTGGATCCAGCTTTTGCCCCAACCAAAGAAACAAAGCAGAAGGAGCAGACCCGGAGCTCAGAGGTGGATCTAAGAGAAGGGAGCAAACCCAGGGAATCCAAAGTGTCTGAGGTGTTAACCCAACCCGTTACCGAGGCCTTCACTGTCACACCATCTGCAAATCCCAGCGCATCCACTGCTCCCACTGCCAAGAACTTGATAGAGGTGCCACTGTCTGTTCTCAAACCACTGGACAGCCAGGCACTAGAAAAGGATGAGAGTGGAGCTGGCACAGAGGTCTCCGAAGAAGAACAGAAAATGTGCTGTGGCTTCTTTTTCAAGGTAAAGATATAAGCTATGATATATGGTCACAGTGGCCTGGGATCATGCTAAAATGTGCTAGGATTCAAAACACAAGACACGCAACTGAATTCCTATTTAAAATGTCAGTGAATTAGCATACCCACTTTTACATCTCATTAATGAATTGTGCATTTAAAGCAGGGGTCAACAACTCCGGTCCTGGAGAGCTACTATCCAGTAGGTTTTCTATGCTAACTGGCTTCTAATGAGCCACACCTGTTTTTGGGTAAATATCTAGAGCAGGTAGGATAGAAAACCTACTGATAGTAGCCCTCCAGGACCGGAGTTGGAGACCCCTCATTTAAAGGGAGGAAACTGTCAGAATTTTGAGAAAATAGTCAGTAGGGCTCTGATTCAGGTCATAATTCTAGTTTATGAATAATTAAATAAGTTACAAGCAGAAGGTTTTCAAAAAGCTGACAAGATGGGTAACTTACACATTCTGCACTGCAAAATCTGACAGAAAGGGTTTGGGTTAATTTGCTTCCAAGCATGAGTAATCACAGATGAAAGTATCATGCTTGACGCGGAAGGTCCTGACATGTCACTGAGGCCGTTCTGCCTCTGGGTGTTGCGGTTTCCAGGATGACATGAAGGGCGAGGAAGACATTGCTCTGAAGAGAGCAGCGCTGCTGGAGAAGAGGCTAAGAAGAGAGAGGGAGATGCAGCAGAAGAAGCAGCAGCAGGAGGCTGAGCAGGAACAGAAGAAGGAAATGGCAAGGTCAGCCCCTCTCACTTCCTCTGCATCACTTCCTGTATGACATCACATTTACTCTCCCAAGCCCTAAACTGGGATGGGATGGAAGATGTTGGCTGGGTGGATGAATATATTCCAAAGTTCAGTCAACGGGTACAATACATATCTAAGGATACATCGTATAAAACGTATCAATGTTTATACTGTATCAGACTGTATACTGTATCAGATAATGTGCCTTTGTACAAATGTAAACAATATTAAGCTGATTTGGGGGGGCAAAACAGACAGCTTTGGGGGCAGCGTGTGGCTCAGTAGGCTGAGCCTCTCTTCCTGTAATCAGAAGATTGCTGGTTCAAACCCAGCCTCAGAACATCTGTAGGTCCTTGAGCAAGGCTCAACTCTCCTTCAGCTTTGTAGTCTTTTGTATGCAGAACATCATTTAAACAAGCGTTTATGCACTGAGATTCTAACTTTTGAAACTCCAAGTCTTCGCCTTCTCTGCTGCAGACTTGGCTATTTAGGACTTATACTACCCTGGAACCTTACTTATGAGTAGTTATTATACATCACTCCAATAAACAAAGGCACCATAATTCCAAATGTACTTCAGTGCAACAATTTGTATGCGCTGTGCATGTATATGCATGTATGCATATTGTTGCACTGAGGTATATTTGGAATTATTGTGCAGCTGTATAACTTAGTCCAAAAGGGCAGTGGGCTAAGCCTCTGCCTGTGGTCAGAAGGTCACCGGTTCAAGCTCAGCCTTGGTACATCTGTGGGTCCCTGACTAAGGCCTGCTGTAGGTGGCCTTCCCTTCACAGCCAGCTTGCTCTCACCTACAGAGAACAGGGTGGGTGAGGCATAAAGAGAACTTCCCCATCGGGATCCATAAAGTATCAGTTATTATTATGACTATCGTCGTCATGTCCCATCAGAATGAAAGCGGAAGAGGAGAGGCAGAAGAAGGAGGATGATAAGGCGCGCAAGGAGTTTATAAAGCAGGAGTATCTCAGGAGGAAGCAGCTTAAACTGATGGAGGACATGGACAGTGTAATTAAACCCCGCCCCCTCAGTGCCAAGCAGAAGAAGCCCCGCCCCAAATCCATACACAGAGACATCTTGGAGTCTCCCAAGCCTAGTGCCAAGGCTACTGCAGGTAAACCCGTCAAGGAGGTCATTCAGTTCCTCCTAGGGCCTCCGCTGTCGACCAGTCTCCTTTTGTCCCACCCGTGCCGCTTTTACTGTACACTTGATTAACAACACTTACTTCAAGTGGCCATTTGTCAGTGTGCAAATATTCAAGCCATTTTCTTGATCATTCTGTTCTTGTTACATTGTTGCCTTTACTAATAGATATTCGGTTGATGTCCAAATCTTGTCAAAACCCTCAAGCATTTTATGTTTTTTAATATTCATATATAGTTTTGTGTTTTAATTCAGAACTGATTACCAAATAGGAATATCCCGTATCACCAGTAGTCTAGCACAGCAGGAGAACGCTTAACCGTTTGTTCAGACCTGGGTTTATATGAGATTGACATGTGATGATGTGTTTTGGAAGGGGAAGCGCTTGTGAAATTGTGCATATTTACCAAATCCTGAATCCTTCAAATTTTTTCAAGCCGTTATAGTCAATGGTGCCTCAACAGTGGTGCTGCTGCAAGGTGTCACAGGTGTGCAGCAAACCCTCAGTTGTGATGTGATGATGTTTGTACTGCATACAGGTTCACGGCCTCGTGTTCATTCAGTCTCAAGTCTGTCTCTGGCTTCCCTCAATCTCAGGGACAACGAAAGCCTACAGTCTGAGAGAGTCCTTCCCAGGTAGGAACTCCACCCAGTCTGAGTTACCATTTCAGTCTTAACACTCTCACAAAACATTTGGTTATTTATGTCATACAGTTTCTCTTTTAGGCTTTAGTTCTATACCTCAGTTTCTTCTCATGGAAGTACTGAATGATACCGGAACTTTCCTCTTATAGCAGTAGCATTGAATTATTTATTGAACATTTTTTTTTTTTTTTGCAGAAAGTGTGACATTTATTAGTGCTAAAGTATGTTGAATTTATAATATTTCTGTCTGTTTTGATAATACAGCATACTTTTTATGCTTAGAATTAGATGTCAATGAAATTCTTGCTTCTGCTGATTGTTGCAGCAATTTTATTTAAAACGGATATTGATCTTTGATTAATTTTCATTAACCTGTCGATAGAGACATTTTCCTCTTAACTCTGATCAGATACAGATGCCCATGCAGTCTTATACAACTTGCACGTTGTCATTTCTGTTTTGTGCTGTAACCTGTCCTTTGTGTCACTGACTATCCCATGAATGTCTAATTGAAGTGCCTTCTGTACTCTTGACTTCACAATGTTTTGACCCGGAAGAAAAAAAAAACCTGACATTGTCTGTTCTGCACACCTTTTTATTCTCCTTGCATTCTTTCTGGAATGTTGTCGCGCAGTAGGCCAGCTTCTGGCAGCCTCTCCTACTTTCTGAGCTCTCCTAAAGTGAAAAAAGGAAGGTTGGTCTCTTTGCTGTAACCCAAGTTACTCCATTACTCCTGTTGCCTTCCCGTTTGAGGGATATGTCATTGAGATAATGTCAATATACTGAGCTGAACACCTGCCGGTTGCTCTCAGAAGTAAACCTTAAAAAGCTATAATTATGTTTTATTTTAAACACAATGATACTATTGCTCAGGGGGTCAGGATGCTGTGTCTGTGATCGGAAGGTCCCTGGTTCAAATCCCAGGGTTGGCAGAGTGATGTCACCATTCGGCTCTTGAGCAAGGTCCTAAACCCCCACATTTCTCCAGGGACTGTACATTACTTTGGATAAAATACAAGATTAAATTTTGGATTAAATACAAGAATCAAAAATACAATGAGAATTTTAATTTATGAAAACACAACCAAAGTCTCTTCATACTGAACAGCTGTATGACCTGCTAATTAGACCTGTACACCCTTTCTAAGTAGTATTGTCCTTCCTAAAAACATTTTGAATAAACATTGAAATTGAAATTAAGCTCCAGATCCAAACTCACCCCTTCCACGTCAGCCCTGACTAGAAAAACATTTGTAACATGTATAGATCGGTGAATTCATCTAATTCTTTTTATTTTTTTGTTTAAAACTCGCAAAAGTGCTAAAGTCCTTCACTTCTACTACATAACCAAAATAGCTCAATATACTTGCATCCCTCTGCATCATTTCATATATAAATCATACGCTTTATAGTTGCAACACAGCCGGTGTCAATCGCATCTAATCCCCATGAGATTTTCATCGTAACTGTTTAGTACCTCACTCTGTCACCTGCTTTCTGTACAGAGGTGGACGTTTCAGGTCCAGAAAGTACAAATCCAGACCGTGATTTAGCTTCAACCAACTAGTGGAGTACTCTGTAATTGTGATAACATCAGAGAAAAAAAAAGGAAAACTTGAATATGAACTG
>JAODKF010000049.1:7131214-7153112 GCA_026779585.1 Mormyrus proboscirostris | reverse complement strand
CCGTGATTTAGCTTCAACCAACTAGTGGAGTACTCTGTAATTGTGATTCTTTATGTGCAACTGGTTGGTTGAAGCTAAATCACGGTCTGGATTTGTACTTTCTGGACCTGAAATTTCCACACCTGCTTCTGAACATGTCCATCAAAGCTTTGCTTCAGAAAACTCTAGCACAGTGTTTCTCAATCCGGTCCTGGGGGACCAACAGACAGTTCATGTTTTTGCTCCCTCCCAGCTCCATAATGTGAATCCTGTCTCCAGTGACCGGATTGGGAAACACTGCTTTTTGCAGCCTTTTTTCCTTCGCTGCATGTGCTTTTTTATACACGTGGAACGCTTCATGTGACTCGTTAGAACCGCAGAGGTGAGGAGAGTGATGTAACAGTGTACTTGCTGACTACTTCTTTGCCTACCATACCTCGCCCCACCGCCATCCGCACCCAGACCAGACTCGGCAGACGGATGTCTTTCCCCCAGCCGCTCAGGAAGCAGAAATGGAGAGAAGGACTGGGAGATCGGCTCTACGACCTCATCGGTAGCTTCCAATACGGAGTACACAGGTTGGGGTCACTTGATACATGTTTGAGTATTTTGCACATGCCAATGAGTGTATAAGTCAAGTACTAATTTTCCATGCTGCTTTTTCCAGTTATGGAATGAATGTAGTTGCAAATTGTTTCACGAAACAAGAGAACAGCTCGCTCCCTTTTCTGTTGTGAAGCTCATCGAGATTTCTCACCGGTAGCCCGCAGGTAGCATTATCGCACATTTAAATTCAGAAACCTCTTGAAGTCTGAAGATTTTGAGTTTGTCTCTGCACAGGACCAAAGCTGTACAAGGAACCCAGTGCCAAGTCTAATAAGCATATTATCCAGAACGCCCTGGCCCATTGCTGCTTGGCTGGAAGGGTGAACGAAGGTCAAAAGAACAAGATATTAGAGGTAGGAGACCCAGTCTTAAGTCAGCTTGTAAAGTGATTACATGCATGGGACAGAGTTCTGGCAATTTATCCCAACAACTGAGTGACAGCTGCAGTGAAATGGGTTATAATATTCATTATTCAACGTTCATTATTTTTTTCAGGAAATGGAGAAATCAGAAGCCAACAACTTCCTGATCCTTTTTCGAGACTCGGGTTGCCAGTTTCGATCCGTGTACATGTACTGCCCCGAGACAGAGGAGATCGCCAAGCTGGCAGGCATCGGACCAAAGACCATCACCCATAAGATGATCGAGGGCCTGTACAAATACAACTCTGACCGCAAGCAGTTCAGTCATATCCCTGCCAAAACTATGTCTGCCAGTGTTGACGCCATCACCATCTACAGCCACCTGTGGCAAACCAAAAAACCAGGAACTCCCAAGAAAGTTCTCTCGGCAAAGTCTTAGTGGAACTTCACAAGGTTTTTTTTTAATTGGGACACTCCCAGTCAACACCATACCATACTGTACATATCCTTTTGGATTAGGCACAATTCCACACACCTCTTGCTTACATTTCCGCATTTATTTTTGTAGTTTTTTTCCAGCCGGAACAGAACTCTGATGTGGTTATGCACAACTGGAATGTATATCACCATTAGGTGGTATCAAATGAAAATTACTAAGGTGTTCAACACACCCAACCATGGACAACTGAGTTGATTTTAATAAAGTCCTGAATGTGTGCAGTCCTCTGTGTGCTGAAAAGAAAGGGAGTGAGTGTCACGTGATCTGGTACACAGAAGCACTGAATGTCATTCGTCTGTGTAGGTAAAATTTTCATACGTTAACATTTGTGGCCTTATGCTTGTTTTGATTCGTACTTGACAGCAGCATTTGTGAGCTTATCCCATTTGTATGCTTTCCTGTATGCTGGCTTCTGATTTTGTGATTGTGCGAAACTTCAATATAAACGATCAATCGAGACTGTGTGCGGGAGAAAAATGGAAATGGCGCCTTCCACTGGTATTTGGAAACATTGCCTTTACACAGAATGGTAAATCACTACTGAAATGCAACCAATTTGCTGGAAACTGGCAACAGACTTTGAGTAATTTATTTTTACTATAGGAAATATTGCCTCTACATTGTATATGCTTCAACAGCGACAAATGGTTCAGTGACTGTGTATATAGAAAATTTTGTATTCCAAGCAAATAGATGAGCTAGATCTTGTCCTTCGCCAACCTAAGATAACTGTAAAGAAATTAGAAAATACTTAGAATATACTGTTTTGAACACATCCATTGTATTTACCGATCAATGTAACAGAAAATAGGTTTAGAATAAAAGATACAAAAATATAGTTTAAAAGGTTTGTAACATGTTTGGATCAGATAGTGATTCAAATCAATGTACTGTATATACAGGCAAATCTTGAATTAGACTATGTGACCTAGTTTGAAATTGTAAATAGCTTTAAAACAAGTGATTCATGGGTACCACAGAAACATTGTGTTTAATTTGTGACTCACTTGCTTAATCCTGTAAATCAAAGTACAGATTTGTGGGGCTGAACATAATATCACTTGTTAACTTTTGGTAAAATATATATTTCTGCTATTGATGCTTTCATTTGAGCTGTGTAGATTAATATTGCCATATGAAGTATTCTATTTGGCTTTTAACCATGACATTGTTTTATTTATATACCATTGGTGTCCTTTTTTATAGCATGGTCTTTTCAAATAAATTTATAACAACAAGATTCAGTGGGATGTGGGTAATCTGTGCTCTGCACTGTGTATGGTTTGAAAAGACTGCAAATAATGTACCTTTTATTTAAGATTATTTGAATCCAGGCCCATTTTGGATTTTGATTTGTGCATCATAATGTGCATTTTAGTTTAAATGAACAGTTTCTTTATATGTACATAATTAGTAACAAAAACCAATATATATGACAGTTGCCTTTTTTTTTTTTTAATAATTGGTCAAAGATTATTCATATTACTGGCATGGATATTATGTACTTGTAACCGAAAAACTACAAATTATGGGGAACCTGTTTTTTTTACTTAAAAATCTAAATTAAACAAGTATAGAGAATAATCAAATTGATTAAATATTATATACAGTCATATCAGCATAATTCACAATCTGAATTACTAATTCTTACTAAATCTTTCTAAATCTTCAAATACCCTGTTACAAATTATGGCTGAGGATTTCATTGTATGTATTGCACTACATAGTTTAAACCATAGATTAAATAAATACATTGTATTTCTAATCTATTAGATACAAAGAAATACACTTTTACAAAGTTTTAAAGTAAATCTAGAGAAAAGCTGCATGTTATGTAAAAGACCCTTTTGCCATAACAAATTAATCCAAAGTTTTCAGAACCTCATTCTAGTTGGTGTGGGGGAAAATACTGTTGTGCATCTCATAGTACGAATAGAGTTTTGTGTTACAGAAATTCCCATGGTTAATTGATGTATGGTAACATTCCTCCGCATTATGCCTATAAAACATGCATAAACAAGCCATGTTTGTGCTCAGATTATCCCTGATGACTGTTTCTGTGTAAACACGCTTGTACCTGCTTTGGTCTGAAACAGATGGTTCCATGCACCTTGCATTGACCAAGAGGCCCTTTAGAAAGTCACAGATATACCGCAATAGATGCATTTGTTTGTGCCATTAGTCCAGCAAAATGAAAAATAACAGGTATATCTATATATGTTAATGTATATGATATGATAATTATCAAAAGTTATTTGTCAATTTATATTTCCAACCCCAAATTAACCCCTTTTATAAGTTGTTGAGATTGCAACAGATGGATCAAAAATGAGTTTATACAAATTGTTTATTTTATTTTAAAAAAATAAATGTTCCTTTTTGCAGGTCTGTTACAAATGCATTTCTGGCAAAAATCAGAAAGAAAATGATGCCTTTGACGTTTCATTGTATGAAAGAGGTTTGACTGTTATCATGGTCTTATTTGGCTGTTTAAAGCCAAGATGAATAGATAGCAATTGTAAACGGATGCTGTTGAATATCGTTGTGTGTGACGTCCTGTTTTGCCATAAAAATATAATATTCTACAGCCCCCGTGCAGTAACCTGTTAACATATTGCTCAAGTCATGTGTGTTTTTCTTTTGACTTGAATAAAAACAAGCATGGCCTCCACTATCCGTGCGTTTCTGTTTGCCGATGAGCAAGTACTTTTTTGTTTGTAGCAGATGGGGTGAATTAGACAAGGGGGTGAATTATTTAGTTTATATTTGGTTTTTCATAATGAAATTCCAATATAAGTAAAATGCTAGGTCGTTAAATTAATAAACTCTGTTAAACTAGCCAATTTTAATCAACAGTGATATCCTTTATTTCCATTTGCTTCTTTTATGCTGTACCACTACTAGATGCATGCACATGGTCTTTTATTTAGCAGGAATTTCAACGATCATATACGAATTTGTAGCACCGTCATACACACGCATATTTGTATTCATATATTTGTTGGTACCATCCATTCGTTTCTATGAAAAATATAGAACCTTAATCCGTACCCATCTTAACCGAAAAAATTCAAGACGTTTGGCATTTTTAGTTTTTTTATTGCAGTCAAGGATTTTTATACAACACATACGTGTGTGTGTGTGTTGATATATATATATATATATATATATATATATATATATACACACACACAAAACAACGCCCAACTGCTGGCTTTAAACAAACCCACGCCCTGATGCCCGCATTCAGACACTGGATATCCCAGACGACACGCCCTCGGCTCTCAGCAATATCGCTAATCGCTGCAACGCGCAGCTCCAGCAGCTCGCCTTCTCGCGACAGGCCCGTGGCCACGCCTGCCGTTCCTCGCGACAGACCCGTGCGGTCCGGCACGCGAGTATCGCGACAGGCAGTCCTCGCGCAGGCCGGCCCGGATCGTTCCCGCGTCCTGGGCGCGGCTCGCTGCGCGTTGCCGGCGTCTCATTGGCTGATCGCTGTGATCCCGTCTGACAGCCGGAGGCCGGGCCGCAGAGGCTGGGTGGGAGGAGACGGCAACCCAAAACAAAAAAAGACGGGGGAAACAAACCGACAGTCCGTAATACAAAACACTGCGTGAGCGCCGCAGCAGCGTGGAACATCTGCCGCACAAGCAAAACCGAAGACCGCCACTCGCAGTTAATGTATTTATAAAGGCGACAAGGTGAGGCTTTAAACGGCGTCCGGGCGGCCGCTCTCCGGGAGGCTAACGCTAGCTCGCAGACTAGCACGGGTAGCTAGGCAGGTAGCTGTCTGATGTTAGCCGATGCGTGTCCCGCAGCTGAGCGATTCCTTCCGCGGACTGCATCCCTGGCCGGTCTTGATATCTCTGCGACCGGTCCCCTGGTCGCTTTGCACGGATAGCGTGCCTGGCGGAGGGCGGAGGGCTGAGCTTCGCCTTGTTTAGCTGCTGAGCTAGTAAAGGTATCCTGAGCGTGTCCTTATGCGCGCTTGCTGCTCTGCACCATCCCCTGCCCACCTCTCTTTCTCATCCACCCCAATGATGATGCCCTCGGACCTGGTGAACGGCTGACAGCTGCCGTGCTCTCAGCTCTGTGGTCGCATTAGCCAGGGAGCTGCAGCCAGGGCGCTTTTGTTCATTTTAAAGGCATCGCGGTGACGGGTTTCGCCTTTTTGTGGCTGGGGATGGGTCGTTTGATTGCAGTCCTGTCCGGGGTGAAATGGTATATTCAGCTAAGAAATGTCCATTTCACCCCATTCCGGATTTCAGTGTCCCGATAGCTCTGTCAGATGGTTTATGATTAATGAATTAAAGACCCTTGGCATTCACCAGTGATCCATGCTTTTGCGGTGCAGGTGCATTATCCTAATACCGCGACTAACGTCATTTGTGGACGTCGCCCTGGTCATTTTCGGTGTACAGATAGAAATACAATAAAGTCTGTGCAATTTAAACGTAAATACCCAGTACTCTTCGGTGTGATATTCGATGCGATATATAAATGAGTGAGGCAGAAGCTCTTTTCAAGAATCTCCAGAAGTTTGAAGGAGAAGTTTCACTATGATGATTTATTTTGCCTCTTTAATACTTTACGTGTGGGAAGCTCCCCGGTCCTGCGTGTCGCTTGTCTTTACATTATGAAGCTCTTTGAGCTGTTTTCATAGAGTGCTGTTGGATTTCGTATGCCTTAAAGCATTTACTTATTACTTCCGTTGATACCTTCATCTTTAAGAAGATTAAGAAACTTTATTGATTCAATACGGAAACAATCGAGCACACAGCAGAGAGTATGTTGAGCACAGATAAACCTACATATAGTGCAAAACAAGTGCACATACATTAGAACATAAGAACTATACAAACGAGAGGAGGCCATTCGGCCCATCAAGCTCGCTTGGGGAGAACTTAACTAATAGCTCAGAGTCGTTAAAATCTTATCTAGCTCTGATGAACTACTAGGATTGAATTAAATGAGGAGGGAAAACATGTAAAAGTATCCAAATAGAATATGCTGAAAAACAGAATATTGTAATATTGCTGAAATAAATGTTTTAAAGGTATACAAATTGACATGATTATGATAAATTAGCAGATGGTATATGTGCATAAAAAAGTATTTGCGGCAGGCTTGTAAAAGCAAAGTCTCTGCAGAAATTGTTTCCTTGCTGTGCTTCAAAGCAGTAGGATGTCACTCAAGCCGTCCACCAGACCTGATCTGGAGTGACCAGACCTGATCTGATATCCTTGGATTCGTATATTCTTGAAACATTTACACTAATTCTGTTATTAACCTGTCAGGTCTCGTCTTTCGTACGTTTCCTGCCAGGTCGTTTAAAGCTGACACCATGACAGCCGAGGAAACCATTAATATCAAGGAGGTGGAGATCATCAAGGTGATTCTGGACTTCCTGAACTCCCGTAAGCTTCACATCAGTATGCTGGCCCTGGAGAAGGAGAGCGGGGTGATCAACGGGCTCTATTCGGACGACATGCTCTTCCTAAGGTAACACCCCCATCACGGGGGTTTGTGCCTCAGCTGGTAGTCAGCGGTGGCCTTCCTACAGCCGCTAAACGTCACACACGCCTTTGAATCTGAGGAGCACGTGAGACTGCACTCTCCTTTTTTTTTTTTTCTAGAAGACTAGGCTGCCTTTTTTTTTAGCAGTCTGTGGTTTCATTTCGTAGATATTTGGTTAGAAAATAACCAGTAAAAAGAAGTTGTTTGAAATACAGTACATACTTTGGGAACCCTGTTTATATTTTCAGTCTTCAGCAGTCTTTTTTATTGATAATCTAGACCAGAACTGTTGCTTTATGTATCTCTCAGATTTTACAGGTGAAATTCTGAAAAGTAATGAATAAGTATGGACCGGATTTTTTTTTCCCCCTCATCCATGTTAAATTCTAAAAATGCACTGATAGAGGTAGTGACTTATTTTTTGGAAGATAGATCTGCACAGCTGCAGTCCTAGGTGACATCATCTTTAACTACAAGCCATTCTGTCCTTTTATTTTCCCAGGCAACTGGTCCTTGACGGCCAGTGGGATGAAGTTCTGCAGTTTATCCAGCCTCTGGAGTGTATGGACAAATTTGACAGAAAGAGGCAAGTTGACTTAACCTCAGAAGATGTTATATTTGTGCTTGAAAATGGGGAATGGTGACTCATTGCTTGAGGAAGTCTGGATTTCTTAATTCCATATAGAGTTACCTTTTATGTGTGGCAGCCACGCCCTTAATGACAGTGAGACTGGCAGCGGTGGACCGTTGTGCTTATTGAACATTAAACTTGTTTGTGCTAGTAGCAGTGATTACACTTTGGGTGAATCTCGAGTGACACTCAGCATGTCCGTTCAGGTTCCGCTACATCATCCTGAAGCAGAAGTTCCTGGAGGCCCTGTGCGTGAATAATGCCATGTCTGCTGAGGATGAGCCCCAGCACGTGAGTAGGGGCGTGAGGGGGTGGGAAATGGGGGCAGGGGGATTGGATCTGGGAAATGGCAACCCGGGCTACCAGCTCGCCAAGGGGTCCAAGCCCAGGGCTGCACATGTCTAAAATCTGTCATTCAGGGTTAATGAAAATATTTATGTAATAGATACTGTTTTAAGTGAAATGTGATTTTGCAGTTCTTGAGTTGCAGTCTTTATTTTACTGGCTTACATACGTAGCGCATTTTCAATCTGCTTAATTCCATTGAGCCTGTACTTGAGTATCTGTAGGAATGACATATGGTTCGAATGGCCACAGTAAGCTCAGTCCTCTATTTTGCTTTTAGTAACATGATTAAAATTGAGACCCAGCATATGAGCTGCCTTTTTGTTTTGTTTTGATGGAAGTCCCATGCTAATTTTGAGGTATTCTCTGGATTGTTAATGGCTAATGCGATATTTAGTTGCGAAAGAAAGCAGAACATTATGTGACATTTAACATTGAAGGTAGAATGAGCTGAGGGCCAGAATATAGATTAGGGGTAAGGCGAGGAGGCTGATGGCTGACGGGTGCCGGTGTCTCTCCAGTTGGAGATCACCATGCAGGAGGCTGTGAAGTGCCTACACGCTCTGGAGGAGTTCTGCCCCTCCAAGGAGGACTACAGCAAGCTGTGTCTGCTGCTGACGCTGCCGCGACTCACCCAGCACGCCGAGTTCAAGGAGTGGAACCCCAGCACGGCCCGCGTCCACTGCTTTGAGGAGGCGTGCATCATGGTGGCCGAGTTCATCCCGGCCGACCGGAAGCTGAGCGAGGCGGGCTTCCGGGCCAGCGGCAACCGGCTCTTCCAGCTGCTCATCAAAGGCGTGCTGTACGAGTGCTGCGTGGAGTTCTGCCAGAGCAAGGCCACGGGCGAGGAGATCACGGAGAGCGAGGTGCTGCTGGGCATCGACATGCTGTGCGGCAACGGCTGCGACGACCTCGACCTCAGCCTGCTCTCCTGGCTGCAGAATCTCCCCTCCAGCGCCTTCTCCTGCGCCTTCGAGCAGAAGCTGCTCAACATCCACGTGGACAAGCTGGTGAAGCCGGCCAAGGCGGCCTACGCCGACCTGCTGACGCCGCTCATCAGCAAGCTGTCGCCGTACCCAGCGTCCCCCCTGCGCCGGCCCCAGTCAGCTGACACCTACATGTCACGCTCCCTCAACCCGGCGCTGGACGGTCTCTCCTACGGCCTGTCCACCCAGGACAAGCGCGTGGCCGACATCGGCAGCAAGATCTCGCCCATGTCACACTCCTTCGCCAACTTCCACTACCCCGGCGCTCCGAACCTGACGCGCAGCCTGATGCTGGAGAGTTCCGACTGCCACAGCATCTTTGAGGAGTCTCCGGAGAGGTGATCTTCCTTTGCCGGAGACTCTGCTGACACATGACGACCCCGAGGCTGATAGTTTAGAGGCTACATTTAGTCGTACATAGTAATGATAATAATAATTCCACAAAAATAGCTAGAACAATAATCGTAGTTGTAATTCATAATAATAATAAAATTGTTTTTGCCACACTTGTGCTACGCAGGGTTGTTAGGCTCTGGAGCTGCATATTAGTATTATGGTTGTTGTTGTCTTTTGTCATCATTATTATTGTTGTGCTGTTGTTATAGTATTAGTAGTAGTACTGGTGTTAATATTATTGTTATTTTATGATTATGCAGGACATCGTTCTACCTCACTGTGTGTTCACTCACACTCACTCTTTAAGCCTGACTCACAGCATCTTTAAGCCTGACTCACAGCATCTTAAGCCTGACTCACAGGCATGAACAGTTATACCCCAGGAAAACTAACAAAGGACGCTTCCCTCTGCTTGCTGCCTTAATCCCTGGGAGGCCTGAGCCTCGTTCTGCTTTACCTAAACTCCTTGCTGGGGCTGGGGTTGAATTTTTAGCTTGTGTGTTTGTGTGTTTTTTTTCCAAAAATTCCTGTTTATTCAGAAGGGAATCTGATCAATCCTCGGTGTGGTAGATTGGACAGTGTAGGCTTAAATGGTCACTCTACTCAAATAACATTTCTATGAAATGCAACAAGGGGAACTGTAGTTTTATTTGATCGTATCTGTTTATTTTTGGGGAGTTAATGCTGTGGCATTACCCAGACTGTTTTGTGGCTCTCCAGCTCCAGAACAGACACACCCGTGGACAAAATGATGGCCTCGGGGGGGCCAAACACCGTGAGGCCCGCTTCAGCGCCCGGGGGGGAGGCGCCAGCCACAGGGCCTACTGAAAAGAATGAGGTAAAGGCCCACGCCATTGTACTCTAGCTGCCCCAAAAGGCTTTCCCAGCGGGCTTTAAGGATTATTTTTGGGGGTTTGATATTAAACCAGTTTGCAGGGTTTTTTTCTGAAACCTACTGGGGCACAGAGTTGTAGTTTTTGGTGTCCATGTAACAACTGAAGTAGGAGATTGTCTAGAACACATTGCCTGCTCCTGTCCTCTCTCCTCAAGTTAGTGGACTGTAAATTCATCCGTGACCTTTAACCTCGCGCCGATGCGACCGAAATCGTCGCAGCAGGTGAGGCCGAGGTGTCTCTCACCGTGACACATAGCAGATTTCGATTCATTGCCACAGAAACCCCTTTGACCGCGGAGACAGCGCCGATGGTGTGAGTGGAATTAACACGTGTTGTCAGGGGCGCTTGGTTCGATCAGTGTCCAGCGCGGTGCTGTCCGGCCCTGGCTTGTAAGCTGGGCTTTCTCCTAGAATCGCTGATGAATGACAAACCCTGTGCCGATTTCAATAAGGGATTATAGTCTGTGGCCCCCAGGGGTGGTGTCTCTGGATTTTCCTGCCAGCTGGCGCTCAGTTTAGGGAGGGGGGGGCTAGCTAGTCACCGCCAATCAGACTCCCATAATTCATAGGCGAGCAAGGCGCATCCTCACCCTGTCCGGCTCAGTACATCCAGTGCATCCTTTTCCATCATGTGATTCCTCTCACACTGTCCCCATTTCTGCTTTCAAGGCCCAACCCAGAATAAGAAGACAATCCCAAAAAGCTAAACAAATAGGATTTCTCTACATGTCTTTGTTATTCCTAAAAAAGAAGATGATGCCATTTTCGAATGTTCTTTTTCTCGCCAGCTATATAAATGTCCTGCTTTTGTTTTCCAAAATGGTGCATACAGCACAGACTGCTGCGGGTACAGCTGGTAGCTTGGCCATTCTAAGACTAGGTTCCCACAGTGTGGGAGTTTGGCTGTGCTTCAGGTAAACGTTGGCTTGATTCGCCATAAGGGATTTTGTCTCCCCTGATCCTGCTCTGCAGACACGCACTTCTACTCAAATGCAGTAATTATGTTGATCTGTTTTATTTCCCCACCAGCATGTTTACATTCTAAGGCAGAAGTTACTATTTTCAAATGCATCTGACTGCAAATCGCTGTGTTGCTGAAGGTGCAAAGTTCTCTAAATAGCATTTCAGAATCGCAGTTTCCTTTAACTGCTTAACGTCAAAGTAATGACTTTAATGGCTTG
Source organism: Mormyrus proboscirostris (assembly GCA_026779585.1). NCBI lineage: Eukaryota > Metazoa > Chordata > Actinopteri > Osteoglossiformes > Mormyridae > Mormyrus > Mormyrus proboscirostris. Next base: position 7,141,715 of record JAODKF010000049.1, on the reverse strand, counting down.
TTTCAGCCGCATCAACATCTTTATAAGTGAGCATCATGTTAGAAATTGCTTATTTTATGTACTGTCTCTTAAACCAAGTGTGGTTTGAGTTTCTGTACCGTCACACCTCTCCAGTTATGGCGCCCTCTACTGACCTGGCTGTCCTGTGACTTTCCCGCCGTTCCCCGGCAGCTTCGCGACTCCACAGAGCAGTTCCAGGAGTATTACCGCCAGCGGCTACGCGTCCAGCAGCACCTGGAGCAGAAGGAGCAGCAGCGGCAGCTCTACCAGCAGATGCTCCTGGAAGGCGGGGTCAGCCAGAACGAGGTGCCCCGCCCCCAGCAGAACCTCACTGAAAAGTTCCTCAACAGGTCAGTCCTCACGGCCCTCAGCCAGGCCCAAACCCCCCACGTTTCCAGGAAATATTTGCACCTCTGCTAAGCTAAGCTTGCATCCCTAATTAGTTCAGCAAACGATGCGAAACCTCACGGGATCTGCTGAGCCCCTGTTTGATTATTGACTCCTGTCACGTGCCCACCATGTTGTCCCTGTGTTACTGTTCTGGGGGGTTATGGGGTTAGGGGGTGGGCTTGGGGTAAATGCAGGAGGCGCTTGTTGGGTTTCTGATGTCTGCAGGGAGGCTGAGTTAATGAGGTGATGCCTGTTGGGGGGGGGGGGGCTTGAATTGCTGATGAGACCCCCACGCTCTAGTGTCCCTCCGAAGACCAGTCGGAAAACGTTTCCTTCAGGTTCAGTGTTGCCTTTCTGTGTATTCTCCTGGCTTTATGCAGCCTTGTGTCGCATTACGCCCAATCAAATCAGGTCCCATCGCATTTATGTCCGAGGTCCGTATTGAATAATCCACACTGATCAGGAGACTCCTGAAGGCGGATGTAGTGGGACACTAGCGGCTGTATCGCTTAGTGTGACGGGTGCAGGAAAATGGGCAACGCTGCCAGCCGTATAATGACCCACCGTCCATATCTAACTTCTAAGAGATTATGTATACAGTAATGTATAAGAGATGGTCAACCTCAGTATTAACTTCAAGATACCCTCAGACTGACTTGTGTCTGGTGATCCTGGTCCCAGATTCGAACGCAAGTGTTCAGTTATTTTCTGAAATATTTTCCTGTTGGAGCAGAGAACCTACGGAGTCCCTGCGATGCTGTTGTGACTAGTGTGGCAGCTGGTTAAATTTGGGCTTGGTGATGAAAGGGGTCTCAGGGCAGGATGAAAATCCTAATGGTGTCATTATGGACAGCCTCATAAATAATTCAGAGTGGGGGGTGGGTAAGCAGTCATTTTTTTTTAGAAGTCATTTAAAATGATGCATATTTTAACCCTTAAACTTTTAATGATAGTTAAAGAGAAAAGGAATGATTTGTGGATCCCCTTTTTCCGTCAGAAAAGGGTGAGCGGTGGGTTGCGTTGTCATGGTGAGCAGGGAGGGAGTAGCCTGGTGGGGAGGGGTTATTGGGGCGGGGGAACAGACAGGACTCCAGATGGTGTGGAGGATTTAGTGCCACCAGGGAGGGATCACATTGTAGTGTTGTCGCCCTAGGAGCTGTTAAGTTGTCCAGGCTCACAGCTGCCTTGTGCTGTCATGGTGGCTCCCAAGAGATTCACCACCTCCCATAATGCTCTTCTCATATCGCACTGGTTTGTCTTGTCTTGTCTTGGGTCGACCTGCAATTCAAATGAGAACCAATTGTTACCTTCATTGTATCACCAGTGAATATTGTATTTTTTCATTGTGTGTGTTTTAGTGGGTAGTGTGCATGCTTGTGCATGTTTGTGTGAGTCTGTTGTGTAAATATGCAAAGGCACTCATTGCTTATAAATAGTATCTGTAAAGATTTTTATTTGCTTAGTAGATGCATTCGTCCAAAGTGATATACGAGTAAGGCAGATAAACAGCACATGTATACAGGTGTTAAGGAACCTGCCTAGGTACACATTCAGCTGGGGTTAGCTGCTTGTGAATGACTTGTAACAAGCTGATGTCAGATTTGGAGCAAGAGCTATTTAATACACTACAAAACAGTGTGAGAACCTAACAGAAGAGCTGTCTAAAGCATCGGCTAGGTTGCTACGAGACGGGCACAATGTATTGTCAGCGTATTGTCAAAGCAGATACAGACGCTCCTCTACTTACGAATGAGTTACTTTCCGAACGGCCGTTCGTAACTTGAAATGTTCACAAGTCGTTATCCAACGTCGTTTTAAGGGTATACGCAAGTACAAAGATCTAGGATGCTGGGAGTACGCACGCTACGCTGCTGCGCGGTGGGTATAGCGGCCAGAAGTCATACTAGGAGGAACTGACGCGCAGAAAAAATTGATGTTGCGGACAGGAAACAGGAGCCTAAGGAAGGCAATTTGGACTTACAGTCCTCTTCATTTGTATGTCTGAAAGTGCGTAAGTTGAAAGCTCATAAGTAGAGGAGCATCTGTACTGTTGATAGTTTGTATTAATATCCATGGAACTGGCTAGAGCCGTCGGTATAACAGATACAAGGACCCGCTGTGCTGACCGGCTTTCTGCCTGTTCGTTCAGATCCATTCAAAAGCTGGAAGAGCTGAACGTGGGGATGGACAGTCTGGGAGAAGACGTCCAGTCGCTGACCCAACAGTGCAATGGCAAGGTGGAGGACAGCCCCAGCAGCGGCGACCCAGCGCCATCCGAGCCCGAGCAGGCCCATGCAGGTGCCGATGTGGTCAGCAGCACTCCCCAGAAGGCCGGGGGCCGTCGCATTCCAACGATTGATGAATCCCCAGTGCCCGTGGTCCCAAGGTGAGCAAAGACTGACCCTACTGGCCATGCATGCATTGGTGGGAATGTCATTGAATGATGTCACGCAGAGAGGTTATGATGTCACAGCTGATTTTGTGTGTGTGTGTGTGTGTGTGTGTGTGTGTGTGTGTGTGTGTGTGCAGCACACAGAAGACCCAAGCAAAGCAGCCCATTGGCCACGAGGAGCCAGGCCACTCCCCAACACGCAGCAAAGCCCAGGAGGTATGCCCCTGTTACTTTGATGGTTCTGCGTCATTTATGCTCGCATAGGTTAATGACACGTATCGGATTTGCTGCCGAAAATAGTATCACCGTAAATCCCATACAAATTACCTTTAAACTCTATTTTTAAGGGAACAATGATTTGGCCTTTTTCAACAATTGTTCAGAAAAGTGACCATATTTTTTGAAAGATTTTGTCCCAGCTGGTGGCTAAATGTCAGATTCTCAGATCTGGGTCACTTCTTAGACAGTTTTTTTTTTTGTTTTTGGATTTGCAGTTATCAGAAATATTCTAGCACCAGTGTAATTTGTTGAATCTTTTAGTCAGTGTTTGTTAGGATATGCAAAGGATATGGGAAGTTTTATGTCTTCTGAGCAATACAGGTTTATTGATTCATTTTAAGAAATAGACCCTGAACTGTTTAGACTCTGTATGTATCTGTATATCGCATGAAATGGCCATGAAATGAAACCCTTCACAGTGGTGAGTGCTTTAGTGGGACGTGCCCAGGCTGGGATCAGGCAAGCTCAGCATTTTCAGATCCACGCAGGCCCGAAATCAGCTTTGCTCCCTTTCCCGCGTTGCTGTGTTATCGGCTCCGAACCCTAATCTCGTCAGCGTGATGTCATGTCCAACCACACTCTGGGCCGCTCTGTACACGTCTGTCAGCGTCCAGCTTAGTCACCCTGGATTATTCCAGACGGAGGGACACAGATTACATTCCTCTGGTTATACAGTAATTCCATTAGCGCCTGTGAATGAAAAATAATAAGGTGCTTTGTTTAACAAGAAGTTTTATTCAAAGTAGGGCCTTGATTTTATTTATTTATTTAAATTGCCAAATTTAAATCTATATGGATGGCTCAGTGGATTGGGGGGGTAGCACTGTTGGCTCACACCTACAGGTTGGGGGGTTTGAATGCACAGCTCCGTGAGTTTGCTTATTTTCCCCGTCTCTTGTGGTTCTCCATGAGGTACTTAAGCAAATTAGCATCTCTGAATTGCTTATAGTGCAAGTGTGTGTGTGTGTGTGTGTGTGTGTGTCCGTCCGTCCGTCCGTCCGTCCGGCAATCCCCAGCTTTGTACCCTGTCCTGACTGAGGTGGGTCACCCCTCTCTCCCCAGCCGCCCTGTGACCCTGACCAGAGTAAATGGTTGGAAGATGGATGGATTTAATCTATGTGGACAGAGTACATCTATAACTTTGAAAACTTTCAAAGCAATTCTGTTTAATTTTCCTGCTTGTGGGTTCAGATGCATGGACGACATCATTATGGTGTCTTTAAGTACACATGCTGGCTGCGTCTGTCACCGTTTCATTATCCTCACCGTCGGCATTGGGGACATAAATCAGGTGATTTAATTCAGTTACAATGATTAAGGGGATGATTCCATGCGTCAGAAATCTTTTATTTTTATCACTATTCAATTCTATTAAGCGATAATTCAGTTATTTTAGAATCGAAAACCGAGACTGTACAGCATTTGTCCCCATCTTGCTCTGTAGCCAGCGAGCAGCCCCCTGGAGTGGGGGGGTTAGGCGCCTCGCTCAAGGGCCCACAGACATGTCACTGTTCTGCTGGGGTCTGGGGCACAAACTACCAACCTTCCAATCACAGGCAGGGGGATATCAAATCATTTGCTTTTATTCTCATTATTAAACAGGGAAAGCAGGTAAAAACTGTCAAATTGTAAACTGTCAAAAGGCCAACCACTGAAATGTACAGAAATAAAATGGGTAAAGGAAGTGCCATGTGATTGGTGGGGTGGAAGGAAGTGCCATGTGATTGGTGGGGTGGAAGGAAGTGCCATGTGATTGGTGGGGTGGAAGGAAGTGCCATGTGATTGGTGGGGTGGAGACTTGCCGAACGTGTCGGCACAGATTAGCACAGTAATGTTACCTTTTGTTTTTTTTTTTTTATTTATTCCGTGGAAAACAACTGATCAGTCTACAAATTATAAACGTGTTGTGGACTGGAACATTGAAACCACTTATAAGTGGCGAATGAGCTGACGAAATCCATAATCCTCCACTAAGGAAATTCTTCATAAAAACAAAATTATGATAGTAATAATAATAATAGAGAAACATATTGTTCAAGGATTGTGGGAGAAGATCATGATTTGATGAGTGAGAAAATGTATTCATATTTCATGCAGCTGTGCTTCACGCCCCTGTCACCATGTGACAGAGTGTCCTTTGGGTCTTTCTTAGGGGGACAAGCCCAAGGCCCAGTTTGTGGCCGTCAACAAGCTGGAAGACACACAAGCCGTTCGCGCTGTGGCCTTCCACCCCTCGGGGGCGCTCTATGCTGTGGGCTCCAACTCCAAAACGCTGCGTGTATGTGCCTACCCTGACGTCCTGGACACCAGGTAGGGGGCGCTATATCACATATTTCGAGGCAAGGGAGTTGGATATGTGTTTAAATTGCTTTCAGTATTCTTTTGGCTTTAATCTCAGTGCCGGTAAATCGTCACGTTAAGCCCAATCCCGCCGTCCCCACAGCGGTTCTGACCCCTCTAAGCAGCCCGTTGTCCGCTTCAAGAGGAACAAGCACCACAAGGGCTCCATCTACTGCGTGGCCTGGAGTCACTGCGGCCAGCTGCTGGCCACGGGCTCCAACGACAAGTACGTCAAGGTGCTGCCCTTCAACGCCGAGTCCTGCAACGCTACCGGTGAGCAGAGCTGTGGAGGGCAGGGGTCCCGTCGCAAGGACAGCATGCTGTATACCTGCTGTAGTTCTGTATTTAGCAAAATACTTTATAATTTCTTGTCATGCCATGCGGATCTTTTTGTTGCGATGGTCATAAGAACGTATACATGTTGCGTCACCGCGTCACCAGTCAACAAAGAAAGCGTTTCAAGTTCCGAAGTACCAAAGAAGTACCCCAGCTGGGTTGGCGCTTTTGGTACTGGAACTTTTGGTAATGGTGCTCAATCAGAAGTCAATGGAAAAGTTCAAGAATCAAAAGTCTGGTACTTGGTGCAGTGGAAAAGCGCCATTAGAGCAGGGCCACGTTTCCTGGAACCTTCGTTCTGCCAAGCAAACACAAACACTGTATCTACATCTTTACATCAGTTATTATTGAAATCAGTCCCTTGATTCAACAATCCTTGATTTTGAAGAGAACAATATCATTTACCTACTAATTGTACATTTGGGTGGACAGTCAGAAACACTTAGTTTCAGTGTTAGTGTAGTTACTGTGTTTTGCCTTTGTGGGGCAGTGTAGCACTACAATAATTGTAACTTGAGAGAGAAAGAATTCAATATGGTGACCCTCAGACAGATTCGGCCTCTGGGCTACACCTCTGATGCCATAAGATCCCAGCAACAACCCCAGCCTGAAGCGATAGCCTCACGTTCCATTGCCGGTTACTGAATCTCTGTATTGCCATGTGACTTGTGACTGGCTGGGGATCTCCGGTCTCCATGGTGATCTGTGAAGAATGCTTACTTGGGATGCTGAGTATATATGTTGCCACATGGTCCCCATGGTGATATCCAGTAAGCTGCTCCGTGTAAGATTATGAGGTGAGCGTAGCCAAGCGAGTGAGAGGCAGGGCTGAGAAAGCCGCAGTGACGTGTAGGTCGCCCCCTGCAGGCCCAGACCTGGAATTCAGCATGCATGACGGCACCATTCGCGACCTAGCCTTCATGGAGGGTCCTGAGAGCGGCGGGGCCATCCTGATCAGCGCTGGTGCTGGGGACTGCAATATCTACACCACCGACTGCCAGCGGGGGCAGGGCCTGCACGCGCTCAGTGGGCACACAGGTATAAGCCCCGCCCACAGCTGCCATGGTTACGGTGATGGGGCTGCTGCAATTACATCTACGCTTTTAATGAGTCTCCAGCAGAGGGCGCCGGTGACGCTCACTTGTCGTGTGTCTTGGGTCAGGTCACATCCTGTCCCTGTACACCTGGGGCGGCTGGATGATTGCGTCAGGCTCCCTGGACAAGACGGTGCGCTTCTGGGACCTGCGGGTGCCCAGCTGCGTGCGGGTGGTGGGAACGGCTTTCCACGGCTCAGGTGGGTGGGATCCGAGCACGTCGTCCCCCGCAGTGGGCATGTCCGAGCTGCAAAGCTTATTAGTGTGTCAGGGGTCACTGTTTCTGTAAGTAACGACGAGCCCTGATATTATTTACGGTGTATTATTATGTACTCTACAGTACGGTGGTGCAGTGGGTGGCGCTGTTGCCCCACACCTCCAGGACCAGGGTTCGAGTCTCCACCATGGCTCCATATGTGTGGAGTTGGCTTGTTGTCCCTGTGCTGTCCCAAAACACGGTCCCAAAACATGCTGAGGTTAATTGGAGTTTGTAGTTGCAGTAAAGTGCCTGTAGGTGTGCGTGTGTAAGTGAACGGGGGATGAGTGTGTGATAGCTCGACACCCCAACCTGCCTTGCGCCTGTAGGGATAGGAACTGGACCTCCACCGTGACTCTGAATAGGACAAGTGGATACAGATGGTGGATTGATAAAGTAAATTTATGTTGAATTTCTATGTAGATTTTTACTCATTTTCTAACTAAATGTATTACTTTTTTTGAAAATTGTGTCTAAGGTAGGAAGTCATAAGGTGTATATGTCTGTAGATATATAAATATGGAACATTGATCAGTAGCAGGATATCGGGGGGGGGGGGTATATTTAAGGGGCAGCTCATCAGCGCCTCCTGCCTGTCGGCTAACGCTGCCCCGCTTCACCACTCCCAGGCAGCCCTGTGGCCTCGGTGGCCGTGGACCCCAGCGGGCGGCTCTTGGCCACGGGGCAGGAGGACAGCAGCTGCATGCTGTATGACATCCGGGGGGGGAGGATGGTGCAGACGTACCGGCCCCACACCAGCGACGTGCGCTCAGTACGCTTCTCCCCGGGGGCGCACTACCTGCTCACCGGCTCCTACGACACCCGCGTGATGATCACCGACCTGCAAGGTGAGGCCCAGCCCTCGAAGGCGCCCAGCCAAGAAAAAAAACTCATTAAAGTGACCCATCTTCACCAGATGCCAGTCTGGCACCTGCTTTTTTGTCCACGGTTATTTGTCCCGTTCTCTGCCCGTGCACCTGTCCCCTCCCCTGCAACAGTGGCACAAAAATTTCACCATTTCACATGACAATAAGACTTGAAGCTGAAACTATTAAGCTTGCATAATATTTAGCTATTTATAGATATTTGTAAGCCTGTTTTTTTCCCCCAGAGGCGACTGTGTGCTGTTGCGTCATTCATTGTGCCCTTCAGTGCACATTAAAAATACACCCGTCGTGTCCGGCAGTCCTTGCCACGCAGCCTTGACGTCGCCATCTTTCCCGCGTTTTTCACAGCCTCTCGTTTCCCCAGGTGACCTGACGAAGCCGCTCCCGCTGACCGTCGTCGGCGAGCACGGCGACAAGGTGATCCAGTGCCGGTGGCACACGCAGGATCTCTCCTTCCTGTCCTCCTCCGCAGATCGGACTGTCACACTCTGGACCCACACCTAGTGAGAGTGGCTGCGGGCGGGAGAGCTCCAGGCTGGCGGTGCTCACAGAGGCCCCCCCCTCCCCTCCTTCCAGAACAAACTAGCCGATCACAGAGAGCAAAAATAAGGAACTCTGACTTGGTCCGTGTGTGTGTGTGTGTGTGTGTGTGTGTGTGAGTGTGTCTGTATGCTAGCACTGATGACCGACATAATCATTTCTGCTGTGCTTGCAGTCTCTCACATTAGCGCTTCTGTGACTGAAATCTGTATATAGCGGCTCTGCTGTCTCTTAAGTGTACACTTAAAAAATGATTGATACAAGAACTCTAAAAGCACCACTCCTGAGCTCTCATAACAGGTGAAGGACACCCACAGCTTGCACACAGTCAAAGCGTGGTGATCTTTCACCTCACCGTGCCCTGGCATTAAGTTTGCATTTAATTAGCTGCAAAGACGGGATTTGGAAACCATTACCATATAAGTTTTAATACAAATTGTGCCTTGTACAATCTGGTTCCATAGAAAGCTTTACACACCTCTCGTCGCTGGGTGAGCCCAGCTGTAGACCATAGACAGCATGGCAGTTTGTTTCCTTGTCCACTACATTTGACGATCTCTGCGATGCTGCTATCATTTCTTTTATAAAAACAAAAAAGGTTGATGTTTTGGTGTTTTACTGGTTGTGCAGTGTTTCCAAAAGTGTTACGAATATTGTTGTCAAAATAACTGGTTATCAAATACTACAAAGATAAGCTTTTGAAACAGTTTTTGTCCATGTTTTTCCCTCTTTTGCCCATGGAAGTTTGGCGGATTTCTACATGAGTCCAGAACACTAGTGGCTAGCTGTCACATTACGGAAGCTGTATTTCAGTGTGAAAGGTGCCTGGGAGGCTGACTGACACAGAGCTCGTTTTAGATGGTTAGTGTGTGACCAGGATAGTGGGTCTGTTTTAACTCTGATAATGAAGGGACTTTAATAAACCCTTTTTAATTTTTATTTCTGTTTGCTTTGCCATAAAGGTGGCATGACGGCGATGTCTGTTAGACCTCTGTATTTCATTTTTAATGCCAAGTTTGTTAGCATTTGCATTTCTTAGATTAGGTAAACATACTAACATAATGTCGCCGTGGAGGAGTTGTCATGACGGCCGTCCGTTTGAAAGGGCGTTTTATACATTTTTATTTTTGAGGAGAGACGCATGGCAGAATAATTTGGCATGACTAAAGCAGACAGCCAAATAAAAAGCAGACATACCTGATTGCCAGCACAGAATGTTTTAAAACCATTTTCCGGTTTCCTACTGTTGCACTTTGATCAGGGAATACAATCCTTTTGTGGTTCCTGAAGACAAGCAAGTTGTATGTAATACTTCATCTTTTTTCCCCAATGTACAGACTTTAAATTAAAAGCCGACTTGTGCATAGATGTATTTATTTAACTTTTGTTTCATGTAGTCTGATTTATGTTTTTATTTTTATGAGAAATGAGTCTGCATGAAGTTTTTTTTTTTTTTTTTCTCGTTTTTAAACGTCTATTGGATGGTAACAAGCTTAGAACTGTGGAACTGTGGAACTGCTGTGTTGTATCAATAAAGCCTGTCATTCTCATCGACAGATGACCTCCCGTTCCTCCTGTTGCCAAAAGACTTTATTTTAAGGAGACATGTTATTTTCTAATGAGGCTTAAATATGCCTTTACCGTTGTATTCCTTCTATTTCATTTATTTGTGTAATTGTTCTCTGGCAACTGGCTGTGATTTTATCACTCCTGCGCGGCTCATTTTTTAATGTTTATCCTTATTGCAATAGTAGGTATTTCGGGGACGCTGTGGGCTGGGGGTGCACAAAACACTCATTTGAAATATAAAATTGGTTGGACATACAAAGCTGTAAAGGAACAGAGCCGTTTTAGGGGGGGGGAAATCATCACCTGCTACACGGCAACTCCCTCCAAAGCTGGGAATAGTCATACAAATTATGCTATTAAGACATGCTATTAATAAAGGATGAACATTAGTCATTGAGTCATTAAGAAGTCATGTTTA
>JAODKF010000049.1:7092396-7131114 GCA_026779585.1 Mormyrus proboscirostris | reverse complement strand
TGCTAAAACTGACGTCAAGAACTACAATTCCCATCAGCCATCGCATGGCGTCATCCCTGTCTACGTTTCAGGTCAAATTGCAAGCAGGAAGCGCGATATAAGCAATGTTTTGAGCTGCAGTTTTATGTTACGTTTGCATTATACTTCAGAGAGTTATACGGGTTTTTGCAAATCGTTGTGATTTTTTTTATTAGTTTATGACAGATAGTGCTTAAAATGTCTTCCGAAAAATACAAACCAAATGTAGCTGTCCTAAGAAACAAAATGCGCATGTAAATCGTGCCACGGCCACATATAGTTGTTTTCATATTTACTTTCTTCGTAGCTGGTTATAATTTTCAATTTAACTATAGTTAAACATTCGGCAAACTAGCTGACAAGCAGGCATTTCTTGTAATTTTTGCAACTTTGTGCATCGGATCTGCATAAATATCGGTTTATTATTTGATTTTATTTATTGCCGGAAAAAATGAAATTGTTTTTAGCGGTGTGTAGCCTTTTGGCGGTTGGCATTCAGGAACAGGTGGACAACGACTGGATTGACCCCACCGACATGTTTAACTACGACGCTACCAGTAAAACTATGAGGAAACCTCCAGAGGTAGTGTGTCCGACTGCGTTTTGCATTTATGTGCCTATATTGTAACTTTAAAATAAACCTGCAACTTATTTAACAGGTAATAAGTTACGATAGTGTACCTACCAAAAGGAGGGAGTTCACTGAAAATTTAAACGATCTGACCCCATGCCCAGACATAACGGAGTGCACCAGTAAACTCGCCATCCTGGAAAAGGAGGTTGGTGTAATCATTTGCTCGTTTTTTCCCTCCGGATACGTTTTCTTTAATTGATTATATGCTTTTAAACATGACATTTTAAATGACGTCATTACATTGCTCTACAATATTTATGTATGTTTAGAATGAACATTTTACGATTTCAGGTGCAAGAACAGAAAAAGAAAATTGCATCTTCCTCCCAAAGGTCACCATGCGGACCGGTTTTTAAGCGATATCTGACCAAACTCCTGAAGGAAATCCAGAAACTGGGCCTTGTAAGTAGGAGCTCTTAAAAATGACTTTTTCCTGAATGGGTTTGCCCCACCCCTCAATCACGACACCCTTAACCCTAACTGGCCATCCCTAACCTTAACCATAAGTAACCAACCCAAATACGAGACTTTTGCCATTTTTACTTTTTTAATTGCATTCACAGATTTTTATAAAACTGAGGTTATCCTCAAAAGATGTCCCCATAAGTATGGAAATTTCAGGTTTTACTACACTTTGGGGACAATTTGGTCCTCAAATGTGATCTATGCAAGCCCACACAGACACACAGAGAGTTTTGAAAGCTGCTGTCACCTCTGGCTTTCTCCCCCAGCCCGATGAAGGAGCTGTCCACTATGATGCAGAAGTGAGTCTGTCGCGTCAGGCTGTTGGTGAGATACAGCGGCTTCTCGACGGGGATGAGAGCTGGAAGACTGGGGCTTTGGATGATGCTCTAAGCAAGATACTCTTCAACTTCAAGCATCATGACTATGAGGCTTGGAAGTGGAGATTTGAAGACACGTTTTGTGTGGAGCTCAGTACTGTTTTGGGGGTAAGGGCACACTATGCTGTTGTTGTATTATTGTTTTCTTGTACAGAGGCTTTTATACAGTAAGAAGATACTGTTGGTTACATTGCTTTCATGTAGGCCGATTTTCTTTGAGCAAGGTGCCTTTGTAGAGATGTGTAGTCTGTTTTATAGTCATTATATTTGACCTTGTACTTATGTAACATCCACATTTTATATAATTTATTTAGGGCTGTCACTGCAAAATGTATTTTTTTCTAGTAAGAATATGAATTCAAGATAAATACAAAATACAATTCTTACGAGTAAAAATGATGATTCTTACTAGTAAGAATCGCATTGTAGATATCTTAAATTCATATTTATACTTGTAAAAAATGCATTTTTATTAGTAAGAATTAAGTTACAGTGTAAGCCTTGTGCTAATCAAAGGCAGTTCGGCTGTAGAGACCGTGCAGCGCCTTCGTGAGAAATTACCAAAAATGGCCAAAGAGGAGAAAAGTGAACAAGAACTGGTCACGAAAAGACGTTCGTCTTCTGTGTGGAGCTACTTTGTATTAGAGATATTGAGCAGAAGCAAGTGATTTGTCGGCACGGCAGCTACCAGATACGCCACCAACTTACAGACTTACCAGTGATTTATTTTGACAGAGGAATCGTAGAAAGTAGGGAAACAGGCTATGCTCCTCCGAGAGGGTAAAACGGCACTTATCTATAGCTAACCCGCATTACTGAGAGTCCTCTAACCTGAATGTTTTCTTTTAAGTGGCATTTGCATTGCAGTGGTGTTGTGGTGATATTTGTTACATTTTCACTCTCTGTGAATGTGAAGTGCCTCCACACAAATGATGCTTTCGCTCTTTGTCTGGACCCTTCACCCTTTATGTGTTGGCTTCCTTCTGTCATATCGCCACATAACCAAGAAGGAATTTTTTAATTAATGCTTAATAATCAAGCAATCAAGTTCACTCATGTAATTGTGACAGCTCTAAATTTGTATCGTGCCTAGTATCTCGTTCGTTCACATTCCGTTATGCACATATTTTTAAATACATTTTTTTTTTTTACTGAAGGTATCACTCAGGCATCTGCTTACTGCATATTATTGTCTGTTTTGTGCAGTGACAGCCAACTAGCACTATTCTATGTTTTTTGAAATGTCATTAATCTTGTGAATGTAATGACTAAAATTGTATCACTGGACTATATTCAGATGACTTAATTGCCTTTTTTTCATTTAGGTTTGCAGCTGTTTGTTAATCACAGTATTAATAATATGCTCCGAGATGTGGTCCAGAGTGTCCTGGTTCATCCAGTTCAAGCGGCTGTTTGCAGTTAGTTTCTTCATCAGTATTGTCTGGAACTGGTTCTACCTTTATAAGGTACGGCAGACCCAGCAAACACTTTTCTCCAAAGAACTTAAATTCAGTCATGAAGTTTGCACTGGTTAAGGGAGAACATTCATGCAGTAGAACAGGCCTGGGTGATTATTTTTTGTGGACGGCCAAATCTGTGTTTCACCATGTCAACAAGGGTAATTTTTCTGTGTTCTTTGCAAGGTACAATAGATTTTTAAATGTATTTTACTGATCTCACAGGCCAGGTGTTTGCCCAGGTCTGCTGTACATGGTTCTACATGTGCGTGTATTTGCAGATTGCCTTTGCTGAGCATCAGAACAACATCGCCAAGATGGAGAGTGTGAACAATAAATGCACCGGGTTGAAGATTGACTGGAAGGACAACCTGATGGGTAGAGTCATGTTACACCACTCAGACTTCATGTGGGAGTCGCCAGGTTTGCTGCCTGTGAATCAGTGTTGCCATGCAGTTGTTTTCCTCTGGCTTGTATAGAGTGGTTCAGAAGCACCTGGACGTTACAGGATGACCCTTGTAAGAAGTACTACGAGGTGCTCATGGTCAACCCCATCTTACTTGTGCCTCCAAGCAAAGCAAGTATTGTAAATGGCAACGTCGTGACTCGGCCCCGCGTGCGCCGCTGCTCTGCTGAGGGCTGGCTTCTCTCTTCAGGCGATCGCCGTCACCATCACCACCTTCTTCACAGAGCCTCTGAAGCACGTGGGACAGGGCATCAGCGAGTTCCTGAGGGCCCTGCTCAAGGACCTGCCCGTCACACTTCAGATTCCTGTTCTTATCACCATTGTGCTGTGCATCCTGGTAAGTCACAAGCAGCCCGCAAGATCCAGAGATGCACGTCTCTGTCTTCAGCAAGACATTTATTTAGTAATTCATTTGCCTATTTGAAGGTCTTCTTGTACGGAAGTACGCAAACAGTCATCCAGCACGGCCTGATGAGGCCGCTGAGGGGCAGGAATAGGGATGCAGCCCAGCCTGCGGTAGAGGAGCCCGGTGTCCGCATGCATCAGGGCGACGTCCAAGCCGGGGGAGACAGAAACCACCAGGCCCACATACCTCAAATACAGATGAACTATGATCGGGACAGAATGGCGAATCATCGCAGGAGGCCTTGCAGACGGAGTGAAGACCGTCAGCCTGGGGCCCCCGTGGAAAACGTGGGCTACGCCGGCATCTCCAGTGAGGACGAAGCGGACGGCCGAGACCAGCCCGACGCACAGGAAGTGGAGAGCCCACGGCCAACAGGAAGTGTCGCCGGAGAAGAGAGGAGGGGCGGGCACTGCGGAAGCAATTCCAGCGAGAGCGAGTCGCGATCTGAACAGCCGGAGCAGACGACCCAAAACACACCCGTAAGTAGGAAATCCTCCCAAAGTCAGTTCCATGCAAAGTCTTTCATGCAGCATTTAATGATTTGGAATTAAGTACTAATTAAGTATTTACATGCATTAGCTTGTGTATTCCTGTGCCTTTTTAAGGGTTTTTTTGCAACTATACCTAATTCAGGTACTAAACTTTAATTAATTAACCATGTCAGCAAAGGGCTGTTGTAATATGATGTGAGATATCATCATCATCATCATCATCATCATCATCATCATCATATCAGTAATCGACAGTATCAGACCCGGTGACAGTATCTTGCAGTGACTAGCCGGTGATTGTCTTTGTTGGTAATAGGATTAAGCGACACACAAAGCAGGATAACAAAGATGGATGATTTCACTTTCGGCCTCCTAGCCTTTGTTTCCGATGCCTCTCTTGGCTATCATAGCGTTTTAGCCATCAGTAGCCAGAATGTCAGCCGTTAAAGTGCAGCTTCCTGGCTCGTGTGGACGGTCAGCTGTGACAAGCGCTTACCGTCGTATATTCCCTCATGGCAAGGAAATCGCCGGCAGCCTTGATGGCCTACCTACAAATTCGTTCTTTGCAGTTCCTTTGATTTACAGGAGGGGGCAGTCTTCACAGGCTAATTCCAAAACCTGAGATGATGATAAAACAGTTGTATGAGAGGCTTTTATTTAATTAGCTCTAGAAATTGTCTGTTGCGACTGGCTTTTTCTTTTGGACTAAGCATGATTTGTTTCTTGCCTTAGGTCTTGGTTCACTAGGCAATAACATACTGATACCAACGTTAAATAGTGTAATGCTTTTCAGCCGTGTGTCCCGCTGCTCACTTTGGTGAGCTGTCCCCTTAAAAATGACGACGCCTATATCCAATCTTTGGCCATGAACTTCTGCCTCCAGGTTTTACTGCGTCAGTGTCATCGCTGTCCTATATGTCACGGGATTTTACCCCATACCAAAAACAACAAAATTCTCTTTCCCGTATTGTGGGGGGAATTTATCATCTGAGAACTAACATTACAGCCCATCGTATTTGCACATTACGCTCACATATATATATAAAATAATAATAATAAAGTGCCTAAACTGAGAGCTGTGATTGTTAATGTAAAGCAGCCATGGACCGTGTGCTTGGCTGGGGTGGCGACTTACTGTTACCATTCCGTTTAAATGGGAAATGAAGTTACACTTTATTTGCAGTTTGTACAGGTACATAGGAATTTCTTTAGTTTCCATATAGCCCATCTTGTTCTCCACTGAGACAGACACACACACACACATCATATATACACACAGGTGAGAACAAAGCCTGGGGTCAGAGTGTGGGGTCATTTATACAGTGCCCCCTGGGGCATATATTTTTAGAGACTCAGTGCAACTCTGCCCACCCCGGGATGTGAGTCGACGACCTTCTGGTCACAGGCACAGAGCCCCAGACTGCCAACTACCAGTTGCTATGGTGACCATGAATGTGGCTGAAACTTCAGCACAATTCCCCTTTAAATATGCTGAGCATAATTGATCATACGGGGATCTTACTCTTTAACACAAAACTCTCAGCCTGTGAATTCCCCGCTCTGAGACAATGCAGTTCTCCACTTGCAGCGCTCCGTTGTATTTATTCAAGAGGCAGTACGACGTGATGTAAACACAGTTGTTGCTTTTTCTTGCGTCCAGGTGCCAGATGTTCCAGCTGATGAGAGAGACGACACCTCATCTGAGGAACGGGCGCCGCCCATCAGCACGCCGACACAGGAGACCTCCCCCGACGCCTGAGGGGCCGCCTCACGGCCGTAAATGTGAAGGGAAATGAAGGACTGGGTTCCAGCCAAAAACATTATGGCCGCAGATGTGGTATTTAAATGTCTGTCATTGTTCACGTCACGGCGATTGCGGATACGTACATTGATGGATATTTTAAAATACAGCACAGTATTGTGTTACGATAATGAAATACAGGTCCCCAGAACTATTACTTAATAAAACAAAGATTATCCATTAGAATGAGGCTTTATTCCTCTGTCTTAACCGAAGTATAAAGGAGCCCATTATCTGTACAATAGTGTATTTTCCCCAACAATATAATGCCCAACTTCTACAATTTCATCTACATTTAAACAATATACGGTGCAAATTCAATTAATCGAGAAATGTTGAAATTAATAATCGCGCTATTTTTAAAAAAGGATTTAAAATTCTGTACAGTAAATAGTGTTTCCTGGAAGGTGGGTTTGTGCACTTTCTTGATAATCCAGTAGATGCTGCTGTTCTTCTGTACCTTCAGAAAGGTTCTGGTTTATTGTACACCAAGCACCCATTGCAAAACGCATACAGGCCTTCAGCTTGCGGGAGGCCACCTTGGGATGGAGGGCAGGGTGACGCGTTGCTCGTCCATCCGCTTGGCCTGGGAGCGCATGATGAGGCTGAAGAAGTCCTCGTCCGGGACTGTGGGGCCCGTGGCGGCCGGCGGGGGTGGGGCACACCTCTGGTCATCCAGCCTGGAGCCCTGTGGCGACACCATTGTGTTCAAGATGATGTCAACGCTCATCTTGTTAGGGCACTTTTCTACAGGTTTGCTATGTTAAATGCACCAATTCAGCCAACCTAGGCTAATTTTAAGAAAACGGCATACGTCAAGTGGAATCCTCTTAAAAAGCCAGATTGGCGCAAAGCCTTACCTGGCACTTCACCAGCATGTCAAAGAAGTCATCGTCAGGCTCCGCGTTATCTGCGTTGGCCATCAGGTGGCTGAGCACGGACTGGCCGTTCTGCTGGTTGATCCGCAGGCCGGGGAGGCCAGAGGCACTGGCTCGCTGCTCGTCCAGACGCCGGCTCTGGGAGCTGGCCACCAGGTCCAGCAGCTGCTCATTATGTGCGGAAATCCCTAATGACTGGGCTGGGGGCGTAGAAAGGTACCCATCATGTTCTGGTCTCATTTGTGTTTGTCCTTAACAGATAAGTTTCCTTCACTCTGCACATTTGTGTTAAAGGTAATAAGGGATTATAGAGTACTAAAACTGAAAAGTTTAAAGTACATTTGTGTGATTATGTTGTAGACTGAGTACTTCAGGGAAGGTAAAAGCTAGATTTTAGGTGTGTGTTCAGTTCTATAAGGCCGTTTCTCATTTAGGCTGATGTTCCATTGTACCCAAAAGTACAATTTGTAATTCTGCTTTACAAAAGTCTTTCATCATAGCTTTAACATGTTCTAGACTCTATGACGAAAGACTTCTGTAAAACAGAATCTAGAGCGGTGTTTCTCAGACGGGTTCCCAGGGACCTCTAGACAGTCCATGCTTTTGCTCCCCCCAGCTGCTTTCTGGGGGGTTCCTGCGGACCAGGCTGAGAAACGCTTCTAGAGGGCTTTCATGAGTCATAGTTCAGTGATTTGATAATCGTTGCCATAAGAGTGAACCTGTTTTGTGTGGGAATCACTCACATTTCCGCGCTCCCCGAGGGGGACTTGGGGGGGTTGAGCTGCGGCTCTTGCCATCCTGTATGGAGCACCTTTGGTCATCCATGCGGTTGCTCTGGAAGCGGCTGAGCAGGTCGAAGAAGCCCTCGTCGCTCAGGATGTCGGGGCTGACCCTCTGCAGGACCGATCAGGACACCGTCAATATCACATCGTTGTGTGCAAAAAGGGCTTCTGAATCCACGTTGGGTGAGATCAATCTAGTCCCTTGGTTTCATAGTCAAACCTTACGTCTTAGATTCCAGGTGGGGGCTTAAAATCACCCCCCCCCCATTTCCTCAAGTTACAGGCACCAGGTTATAAACCTTCACAGGCTCCATCAGTGGACATTGAAGGCCCGTCTGTCCTCACCTTCTGTGGATCCTGTATGTCCGTTTCAGACTCTGGCAGGGTGTTGCTGGTGTCCTGCAGAACTTTGCTGGATGAGCTGTGGTTCTTGTGTTTCTTGCTCCGGAAACGGTTGACAAAGAAGAGCTTGGAGGAGGCTTTTGCCAGGGTGGGCTTAGATGGTTTGGTTAGGATGTCACTGCTCCACTTTGAGTGTGCCTTTCATTGAAGAATGCATACAATGAGGAGAATCTACAATCTGGCAACCTATAAATCAGCTTCTGGCAAACTTACTGAACTGTGTCACCAACAAAAAAAAAGATTAGACAAGAACTGCCCCAAGTGACTCCAATTAAAGAGCAGAAACTGAGTAAGGCTGTGGGAGGAGACAGCAGGTGATCACCTTGTCGGGCGTTAACTTCATCAGCACCAGATTCTCCATGCTGTGACGCCTCCCCATTCTCGGCCGCGCCCCTGAAACATCAAACCAGAACATCCGTTTCTCTTTTCAAAGTCTTTATTCTTTTTAGTAAATAGTGACTGCAACTCTCTAAATAAGGAGATAATTTTTAATGAGTCAATTTTTAAAATAGCGTTTTTTCACGCACTCACCATTTTATCTTGTAATGAATTGTAAGAAAGTTTTCCTGTCAATTTTTCATAGTATTATGTTTAGAGGTTGCTTAACAAGATCAAAGTCTGTAACTTAAAATTTTCAAAATACAGTGGTACCTCAGAACTCAAACCTAATCCAAAAAAGTTTGAGTTCTGATATTTTTTGAATTTTCCCCATAAGAGATAACGAAAAACCAGCCCAAAAAAATTAAACCTACATTTTAAAAAAAAATAAATAAAAAAAAACACAATGAACTGGATAAAACAAAAGCAAATACTGTACGAAACACATCTAAGCATATTTATCAAAACCGTAATTTGTAAAGTAAGAAAATAAATGTATGTAAATGAATGTGTCCTGCCTCGATCATCCGCTCCTTCCGTGGTTCACGCATGGTGGTTCGACTTAAGAAATTTGAGTTCAGAGTTTGAGGTACCACCATATATTAAATTATACCCAAACTTTGCCGAAAACAAAATGGAAACGGAAACAAAGAATATTTCTGTTCTTACTTATTTGTAACTTTTTTTTTTGCAGGTACACAAAGTGGAGCTTGTAATCGCCAATCAATAAATTGACACTTTGGTTGAATATTAAAACTGGTTAAAGCCTAGTTTAGGCATCCACTGTTGGTAATACTCGTTAATCTCAGGTTATTCACTTGATTGTTAGCAATAGTGTGCTAAACATATTTTTTGTAGTTTAGCACTAGGGGTGTAGCGATATACTCAGCCCACGAGATGAGACGATATTTTAACAATATTTTAAGGAAAACTTCAAAGAGGAAATATTACTGGAAAGCAGTCTTTTATATATGATTAATTTTCTAAGACAAATGCAGATGTATGGTGAAATGCATTAATCACCATCATCGTGTGGTAAAGAACAGAACAAATATCTAGCACCATAAAATATTTGACCACAAACTCAAATGACAGGCTTCTCATTTGACTTCTCAATGAAACATAAAATAAAATATAAATAAAACTATAAATAACACAAACTTTTCTTGGTATTAAGAGCTATGATGGTGTTGCAAATGGCTTTGCATATTAGTAGTGGTAGCCGCTGTGTACGTCATTATTTTCCTACAATGTTTACAGATGGTTTGTGTTTTGTCTGTCACCCTTTCGCCGTTTATATTTTCCGCCGGGTACCAAAATGCTGCCACACAAAAGATTTAAGTGTCTGGGGCATCTACTATGGTAATTTAGTGAGATGCCAACGCTTACAGCAGCTGGCTTGCAGCTCATGGGAGTTTTACTTACTCAAACATGTTCTGAGGGCAGAATGAAAAATTATTGGTTCAGAGAGAGAACCAATCAGATTGTACAGGAGGTGGGTACAAGTAACTAGAGGAAGCAGGTGTAAGGCATCTGATAGGTTGGTCCCACGTCCTGTAGTTGCTTTAACCCACCTCCTCTACAATTTGATTGGTTATCGCTCTGAACCAATCATTTTCCTTCTGCCCTCAGAACATGTTTGAGTAATTGAAACTCCCATGAGCTGATTGCTCGCGCCTTTGCGAGACTGCTTTTCACTCCGACGAGAAATCTCATGTTGTAATATCACAAGATTTTGTGACACCCCTATTTAGCATAAAAGGTGCTGTCTACCATATTAATATTTGCTCAGTTTAACTTAAAAAAAAAATTGCCAAACGAAAAACTGTATAAAAAAGAATTTTAAAAAGTTTTTTTTGTTGCATAGCTACTGCCCGACTTTATTATATATATATATATTTTTTTTTAAATGGGCATTTTTCATGACTTATTTTAAAATTGAAATGATCTAGTTGTTGACAGCATGGTGGTGCAGCAGTTACGTTTGCTGCCTCCCACCTCTGGGACCAGGGTTCAAGTCTCTGCCAGGTGTGGCGTTTGGAATTGGACATGTTCTCCCTGTGGCATTGGGGCATTCCTCCGGTGCTCCAGAAACATGCCAAAGTGAACTGGAGTTGCCAAAGTGATGTGTGTGTGTATATGCCCTGTGATGGCTGGATTGCAAAGAAGGGGGGAGGAGGAGAGAAAGGAAAAGGGGAGAAGAGGGGGTGCTGATATATTCTATCTCATTTAATGTATAGAATATATGACGTGAAGCGGACGACTTCACTAAGTTTTAGCCATTCAAGCTGCTTGGGGGAAAAAAAATATTCATACTATACAAAAATCAAATTATACAAGATAAAATTAGGGGAACTAGCACTCTCATATTTTCAAGGCTCTGTTTATCCATAAATCCATGAAAAAAAACTGGTTTCTATGCACATTTCACTTGGGGCACAAAAAATGAACAAAAAGCAAAAGTAAAGCAAATATCTAAATCACACATAAAGCAAAATTTCTAACTGATATGAACTCAACTGAAGATAGGAACCTTGATGATGACAAAATCATTATCTGTAAGCAGGCTATGGATTACCATTAAGGCTGTCGATCTCCTTGCTGTCTGACAGAACAGAGTTGTTGGAGCTGTAGGTGAGACCCAGGACCATCTGGAGGTCGGAGACATTCATTCTGGCTGTAAGCTCACCGCTTCTGTCTCCAGTCTAAAACACAAATACAACTTTCAATCAGTTATACCAAAGATGATGAACATGAAAGCCTATACTTTGTCTCAAATGAAATTATTTTTAGACTTAAGTATGGCCATAACAAAAACACTCGAATGTCCGATTCAGTGTCTAGTATATAACTGTGTGTGTACAATGGTTTAAACCAATGTTTCGCAACCTGGTCCTCAGGGACTCCCAGATGATCCATGTTTTTGCTTCCTCTCGGCTCCCCAGACGTATACTGTTTGGGCTGAGCTGGGAGGGAGCAAAAACATGGACTGTCTGGGGGTCCCCAGGACACGGCTGAGAAACATTGGTCTCAACTTTCAGAAATCTTGCTGTACTGTGTCCTTCAGGCCGCTCGAAGACCCAACTGCAGGAAGGAAAACTGCAGTTAGTTTATGTACCTCTTTGGAGATTTCCAGATGTTTCTCTGCAAAGTGCATGGCTTGATCGTGATTCCCCAGGGCAGTGTAGGCGTTTCCCAAACTCCAGCATGCTCGTCCCTCTCCAATTCTGAGTTTACATGAACACGTGCTAGGCTTCAACAAGCAGGCGAACACGTCAAGGAAACCATACGAGAAAAACCATTCGCAGAGTTAGATGCTAGTGACGCAAAACACAACGTGATCCAAACGTTCGGGCCACAGATGGGAAATTACAGGGCAGAGAGAAGTTGCTCGCCCAACCTGTCATTGAGGTCCTGTGCGATGATGAGGTGCTTGAGGTGGTAGTCGATGGCGCGCTCGTAGTCCTGCAGCAGCGTGTACGTGTTGCCCAGGCTGTAACAAGCCTGCGCCTCCACCGCCCTGTCTTTGAGCTGCCTAGCGAGCTGCAGGGTCTTCCTGCCAGCCGGGGTTTGGGGGGTGCAAGAGGTGGTGAGGCCAGCTCAAAAGTGAGAAGCATCACGACAGCGACAGACCAATTTTTGTTAGCACACACTTCTGATGCTGCTCGGCCACTTTCACAAATTTTTCTCTAAAAAACTGTAAAATCGGCAGTGGGCAACTTTCATGATCATCCAGATCCATGTCTCATCTGGTTGGCAGTTGCCTGGCAACAATGCTCATAAAGTTGCCCTGTGTATAATCACCATTACATTACCCAAAACAAATTTAGTGGGGCAGCCAGAAATCCCCACTGAGCCGCATGGCACTGACAAAGGGAGGTGTCTTACTTGTAATGATCAGCAGCAACTTCAAATTCCCCCAGGAAAATAAACGCATTTCCGAGGTTGCAATACGCCCGCCTCTCCGCCGCCTTGTCGCCGAACTCCTTGGCGATTAGAAGACGCTAAAATGAGTCAAAGAGAAGCCTTTCAACACAAACCTCTCGTTTTGGAAACGGGATCCCTTCACTGCATTATTTTAATAACCGAACGTAAACTTGAAAAGACAGAATGTCCCTTGCGATGTGCAGTTTGCTCACGTACCTGCTCATGAGATACAACTGCGTCCCGGAAGTTTCCAAGGAGGTAGTGCGTGTTACCCAAGTTCCCATACGTCCGTCCCTGTGCGGCCCTGTCTTCAATTTCCTTCACTATAAACAAGTTTGCCCTTGAAACACAAACATCAGAAATCGATATTGAGACACATGACTGAAGGTAATATTTAGGTCCCACAATGCTCGAGAATAAGCAGTTGGAAGATGGATGGATATAACTAGGACAAAATAACTTTTTCCCTTATAATCTAGCGGAGACTAGAATCATCTTTTGCTATACCAGCAGGGTGAAATCGGACAAAGGTGAAAGCATCATTGCTGACTGATAATTATTGATTTAAGCAGGTTCTCCTGATACTTGGAGTGCTTCCTAAGTTAATCATGTAGTCAGTGCCGAGAGTCCTTGACCGTGTCCAGTCTTCACTGGCTCCAGAGAACTTGGACACAGGTGTCAGGACTTACTCGTAGTAGTCAGCTGCTTTACGGAGAGCCATCATGGCCTCATCGGGGAAGTCTCCCGGGTCGGCCCCGTTCCAGCAGATGCTCTTGCCTTTGGCGTGGTAAACATTCCCAAAATTATAAAGTGCCCTGGCCTCCCCGACCTATCAGGAGACAAACAGCCCTCACAGCACATCATACGAAATGCCACGACAAACAAATAGAGCTACCAAAATGAGGAGCCTTCGAAACGCTCCAGCTACCCGCCTTGTCGTGTAGATCCCGGGCAATATCCAAGTGCCGCTGGCAGCAAACCACCGCTTCGTCGAACCGCCCCAGGACCTTCAACGTGTTTCCCAAGTTGCCGCTGGCTTTCGCTTCTCCGAGCCGATCTCTGATTGTTCTGAAATGGCATGATAAATCTTTCTGAGACCCATTTGAAACTGTAGAGAGGGACAAAACGCAGCATAAATCAACTGAAGGCTTGTTTTCATTCCTGATCCTGGGGAAACCGCACCTACAGGCTTTCATGTCGTCCAAGTATGTCACAGAAATATTTCAGCAAATTTTAAAACAGAATCTTGCAGCCATATCACCTCACCCAGGACCAGCAGTGCCCTACATTTAAAAGATTACTAAATGAGTACCTGGTTAGGGTTAAATCATGGTGGTGATACTCCAGCGCCTTAGTGTAGTCGTGCAGGTGGAAGTAGGCATTTCCCAGCTGGCTGTAGATGGCACTGAGCACCTGGAGGTCCTCGGTACCGACCTCGATGGCCGCCTCGAAAAAGGAGACGCCGGCATTGTAGTCCCCCACCTTGCAGAGCCGCTCTCCCTCCAGGGCGAGCTCCAGGCACGAGGCCTCCATCCTGCCAGGCAAGTCAGGCCAAATCAAAGTCACACTTCAGGGTATCATCACTGTTCATCCTGCCATCAGAAGCAGCACCTGCACCTGCCTGCCTCCTGCTTTGAGACTCCGAATGGTAAAATTGGGAGAGTGTAAATTGGGACTTCTTGCTCATTTGACTTCCTCTGCTGCCCCCTGGAGGACGCGCTCCCCCTTTGGGTCTGGTTAGGGTTAGGGCTTCCTCTGCTGCCCCCTGGAGGACGCGCTCCCCCTTTGGGTCTGGTTAGGGTTAGGGCTTCCTCTGCTGCCCCCTGGAGTCTGGTTCCTCCCAAGGTTAGGGGGGGTTTTCTTGCCACTGTCGCCTCTGGCTTGCTCTCTGGGGGCTTAGCACGGGGATAATTTAAAGCAGACAATGTAATGCTATGAAAATTCGCTGTGCAAATAAAATGGAATTGAAACTGAACTGAATATTATCAACCAGCCCATTTTGTTCTACATGCTGCAGTGATCACCAGACATTCATTTTTTGCTGCTTCTTATTCAAGATTTTTATTTGTCACATGCAGAGTTTTACAGTACAATGGCAGCGAAATGTTTTTGTGACAAAACAGCTCTATTTAAACATATATAAACTGTAGGGGGGAAAAAGTGAAATAAAATAGAGAATTAAAAAAAAATTAACCTGCTGATTGAAAACAAAGGATTTTCTTCACTGTGAAATTTATTGTGCCTATGAAGTCACTTCTTAAAATGCTAGCAGAACACAAGCTTGGGGAACAACACGACCCATTGTGTCGAGGGGGGGGGAGAGACCCATAACAAATTAGCAAGTGAGACAGTTCCTGTTAAACAGCCCGCAGTAACCAATTATTAGCCTGGAAATGTCCATAGAGGAAGCAGGACCACTCAGTTTCAATTGCTATTTGACCTTTACACCAACAAAACTAACTCACAAGTTCAAGGTAATTGATGATTTTGAAGAATGTTTGCCCAGTTTGGGTATCGACTATCTGGAACTCGTGCCTGCAGTTGTAAAGTGTGATGACGGAAGATCAAACACAAGCCACAAAGACCAACACGGACTCAGGGAATCCCACCGAATAAGACCACCCGATATCCACAAATGCCAAAACGAACACTGAGGGGCCACCTGTTGGCTTTCGGCCTGAACCAATCAAAACACGAGCTGGAGTCACATATTCAGCTATGGAACAGGTGCCAAGGGGGAAGCCGTCTCCGTGGCAAACTGCCTTTGCGTCCTGCTAAGCCGATTACACACTCATCTCCAGGACATGTAATGGCCCCTGTCAGTTGCAATCCCCCAGGGAAACCCCCACCAGTTATTTGATGCATCAGGAATAGGCTTTATTTTTTTTTTTTTTTTTTAAGAGACTCGAAAAATATTCCCCTAACAGAAAATAAACACATTTAGACAGAAAATAGAACACTTCCAGATATTTTGCATAAACCCTTAATCCAAATAAGTGATTTATTTTTCCAAATGTATTTGTTTAATTAATAAAAACTAATTACACAAACACTGCTATATTAGCTAAAGGATTTAAAACATTAAGGAGTTAGTATCAGTGATAAGAATCCCTGCAAAACAAAGTATCGTATGTGGTTTTATAAGTACTGAAGCCTGTCTTGATCACTATGAGACATTAACTACCACTGCAGAAGAATAAAGGCTTACATCTAGGGAGCAGAATAAGCGCTTGTCTCCTGGGGTGAAGAGTTAGGAGGATCCCCCAACAATCAAAAGAAAAATTAAGAAGTTAAAATTAATTAGAATGTTAAAATCCCCAGGTTCTACTCTCCTGGCAGACACGCTTACAGGTAAACACCTCTTCACACTATCGTCATTCTGAGACGTAATTATCTTGGCTGAGGGAAAACTCAAGAGATGGGATATGGCAAATATTTGAATTTAATGATTCAACACTATTAATAAATTAGGACGCCATTAAAGTTTGAAAGACCTGAGTGTCACCAGGCCCTATGGGCTGCTTCTCAGCAAAGCTTTCATCGCCTCATTAAGTTTCAGGACAAGCAGGTGCGTGGTGTCAGTTTTATGCTCTAGACTGAGCAAATACATCCATCTTATTTATTGTTTGAGTGGGTATCCGTGGTTACTTTCCATTCTGTTTAAGGATCCCTAATATTTTTGTTGTTATATCCCCAATGCAATCTGTCAACACTACAAGCATCAATATTCCGTAAATGCGTCTCACACTCTACTGCCAAACGGCAAGCAGCCACTGGCAATTAAAATATCTATGGACCAAATTCAATGGCTTCCTTATAGAAACAGCAAAACACAGTGAAAACATGCAAGCCACTCCCACCACAAGAGTACTGTAGCTACGCTAAACAAACTTGCACATGGAATCGGACCAAGAGAGCGTGCCCTAATGAAACTGCAAAGCTACGCCGTGCCTTTATGGTGCGAAACGTTAACTTCTGAACGCATGCTAGACGGAAGATGCCAGAGTTGCAAACCAGAGAGGAAAGACACGGTGTGTTTGTTCGCCTACCTGTAGCGGACATGAAAGGACTGGTCCTCATCCCGCATGCTAATCAGAACACCACTGTCATCCATTCAGGTGCATAATACGCTGGAAAATCCTAGTGAAATCCCTAAGAATCAAAAATGGAGAAGGGGAGGAAAAAAAAAGAAAAAACACACAACCCAGAGAACTCCAGCTGAGGATCCCGTTTGGCTGTCGGATAAAGTTCAAGAGCTTCGGTAGGCGGAGCCTAAAGACCCCAGGTCAACATGAAGTCTTCCCAAAAGCTGTACTGAAGGAGAGGAGCATGGCTCCCAGAGCAAAGTGCCAAAGTCTTCCCCTAAAACGGCTTTATTTTGTGTTTGTTTTTGTCCAGCTCGTCAGCCGTACTCTGCAAAGGGAACAGAAGATGCTGTATGTGAAGCCTCGCTCTCAAACAGCAGCGCCATAGCAACACCCTCCCATTTACACAAGCACGGCAGCAGCTGACAGGTCTGTCAATCACAGGGAGGCTGCACAAGCCATAAAAGGTTCTACCGTAATGTAACCATGGGGATTTCGGCAAAGGTGCCTATGAGAATGGGAAAGACATTTCTGTTGTATTGGGAATCAAAGGCTTTTTTGTGGCTAAGATGAGGAGGTGGAGATTTTGAAAAGCTGAAGTTGTGGGCCTTTTCTGCAGCTCTATTAATTATCAGCGAGTGGTTGCCACACAACCCACACTGGTTACGTAACGGCAGATGAGTAGTCTCTAAATAAAACAAGCAAAGGAATGAATCAGTCAAAGAGACAAAAAAAAAAAAAATCATTCAATGCATTTTCTTTATTTAGGATTCAATATGACAGACAAGTCAGAGTGACCCAGGGCCAGGAAGAGCAGAGCGTGGATTTGGAAATGGAAGTTGAAAAGCGTGTCTGGAAGTTGTGCATGGCAGGATTTTCCATTCGTTCAGGGACACAAGTGTGTAGAAAAAGGTCTCCAACACCAGGCACTCAACAGGAGGAACAGCAACAGCACACCCACAATCAATAATAAAAACCTCAATCAACTTGCTGCCTTTCACCCATGCACTGGGGCGCTTCCCAAGCCTTCACAAACATGCCAAATGATGCAACACCCATATCAAAATTACCTGAATATATGTCATTTTAAAGCTACAGTTTTAGCTCAGTTAACTGTCAATCTCTTGCATGCATTTTAAATGCCTAAGGAGTCATGCATCCCAAAGTGTGACTGAGAAACACCAGAGCAGAAAATCAGATCTGTGCAAAGCAGAATTTGTCCAAATGACATTGGAAAAGATTACTCAAGATTTCTGAGTCATTACTTTTCTGAATCAGCACTAATCGGCTTTAGCCTGATCAAGGCACTGAGAGCTTATCCTCCATCAAATATCTTACACCGTACAAATGAAAACGTTCATTTTTAAGCCAATAGGTATTACATTCTCCGTATGCTTTTAACTGAATTACCACACTGCAAACAAATAATACCTGAAACATATCTAAATATGACTTCAAGGACAATAACATTCTGCTCAGCACAGAACTGCAATGCTTATTTTCAAAATTAAAAATTAAAATTGATTTACAGTCAAGATACCATAAGCAATATACTGAATGAAATAAATGTTATGAGTTATCTGCAGTACTTAAACCCAAGACGGGGTGCCAACCCATTGCAGGGCGCACGAACAAAAACCACTTTTCACAAAATCAAAGAACCAGAATTAAATATATTTTTTGGATCTAGAGATGCAGTTTCGAGTGCCTCGAAAAACTGGAACAAAACAGAACTCTGCACGAAGAGTCACAGTAACGTAGGACGCTTTCTTCTGTGGCTTGGTGTAGATCTGTACTTACTGGACCTGAACTTTCCACCTCTGATAGGAGTGTACAATTATTAAACATATTTGTACACAAAAAATAGCTCATTCCTTCCTACACACTGCTATAACGTTGGAAAATACATTATTACCCAGCGAACATGTCTGAAAATGGTTGTTCCAAGTCATTATTCCCACGTAAAGTTTATACCCTATAATGCGGACCATGTGTGATTTTACAGAACTCGGTGCCAGTAGGGCGTGTGCTCGACGCAAAGCAACACTATGTAATTGGCCAAATATGACCGTTTAAACAGGCTAAACCATTCCCGCACAAAAGATCCCTTTCATAAGCAGCCTTCTTGGAGTATACCCCTAAAGTGGCACTGCTGCAGCTAGTGGCTTTCGGGGCTATACTTCAGGCGCATGACGTGGTTTCTAAGCACATTTTACAAGCAGACCGATGACGTCAGTGACTTTAAAGGACGGGAAAGTGGCTCATTTCGGTCACCGAATTACCTCCGCAGTAACGTGCGCGTTTTTAATTACAATTACCACTTAGAAATTCCCTATGTTTAGGTCTGAGATGGCACGGAACAAGTCAAATTCAAAATTTGAATGGTCCAAAACTGTAAAAGGACAAAGTTATACACCTTGTCTTGGTATATCATATATAATAAGATCAGCAATATCATCCTGAAGATGACGAATAACTGCAGCATTACAAATGGCACAATTAAGATATTTGACAGTTCAGGAGGTCAGGGTACCTCAGCACTGCAAAATCAAATGTGATGTAGGCAACCCGTCCCGAAATTTACTATTACAATTTTTGGATTTTATTACTTAACTTGCTGTCTAGAGAAAAGGGTAGAAGAGACATTTTTAACATTTTTATTAATTATTATATTTTGAAAATACTCGTTGTATATAAACATGTACTCGACAATTAGCCTCAGGTGCACTTATCCAGCCGACTAATTTTTAATTCATAAGTCATGATCAAAGCAACAGAATGCATACCAAAAACCAGTCAACTAATTAACCGCACTTTGCAATCAGTATTTGCACTAGTGAACAACCCAAACAAGTTTATTAGCATGCTTTTAAATCTGATTTTGTTCTGCATTTCAAAAACTTACTTTAAGCTTCGGGTATCCGCTTGCCGTTGCTAATTTTTAGCTTCAGTATTATGTTTCCCTTCATACAAATAAAAGTAAAAACTACAGCCGTTACACCACGGATTCCGCCATTAATTTACACAACTTTTTAGATTCGACCCACCAAACAATGGTAGCGCCTGCTGGCCAATCAGACGACCTCGTTCAATGGAAGCCCGCCTCAATGGTAGCGTCTGCTCTTCTCTGGCCAATCAGGCGATGATATTCAAAGGGAGCCCCGCCTCACAATAACAAGCCAATAGCCAATCCCATTTGAAAAATTCGAGTTGAGTTTCTCCGGAGAGCTAAGTCGGATTTGTGCCAAGCTGGTTGCTACTAGCTGGTCGCTACTGACTTTCGTCCTTATGTCTTGTTAAAGGTGACAATATGAAACGTGTTGTTCGAGAATGCACTACACACTGAGGGTGACGCGCATAAATGAGCACCCTTCAAAATCTCAAAGAGCCTGTCGAATCCACCCAAACCGGTACAGCCGAGTAAGAGTGACACCATGCTTTTACAGCTTCAGAGATGATTTATCAATGGAATAAAAGTAATTTCTTAAATCCAACACATTGTACCACAGGTTACATATAATGATTAGCCTTCGATAGAAAATAAAGACATTGATCTTTCTAGTTCTTTAGAAGACAGGGTTGCCAACTTTGGTCAGCTGGCTGGAGTGAGACTTTCAATTCGGGACAAGTCCGCACACGCATTTACATGTATATGACATTACCTTGTAAGTAGTCTACACTGTTTGAAAACTACCCCAACGTATTTGATGTAGCTAATTTTAGGTTTATAATAGAATTATTAAAATTTCTTGCGTGAGCGTGAGAATGTGAAAGCGTGAGTGTCACGCCACATGCGCGAGAGTTGGCAAGCCTAAGAATAAATGAAATAAAATACAGCGATCTGCTCCTGATACTGAAAGCTTCACGTTACCTTAGCAACGAAGCTCTTACTCGGTTTCATTGCTTCAGCCAGCTATCTTCAATCAGGCCAGACGTGCAGCGATAGCATTTGCATTATTAATGAAAGTTTAGTCATGTGATGCTGGCTTGATTCTGGTGTTGGGGTCGAATTTTAACATTGCAGAATTTTGTAGTATTTGTAGGATGTTCTGAAAAGCATGCGGACTGAGGTCTCCAGTCGATGTTTGAAATATAAGTTGAATTGCATAAAGGATAATTTCACTTAAAGTAAGTTAACCACATCCTTTGGGCAGACGGCTGTATGGGTTAAATTGCAGGTGTATGTTTATGATGATGCTACACAGTCTACACAGTCCAGTTGTTCATAAGCAACTATAAAAGCCATTAATAATAAAATGCGCTGTTTTGAGAATCAGTATAAAGAGAGTAGTGTAATTAAGACTTTTGGCATTATTTATAGGTTTTATTTCTTGCACCGAGTGAAGAACTTCTTAGCGACCGCTATTTGGAAGAGCCCGCAACCCCCCCATCTTCAGAAGCATTGTGCATAGACGGCTGAATAATTAACTATGTTTTACATGTAAGCTTTGTTCCCACTTGTTGGCAACATACAAATTAGCCAGTTGAGAAAAGGTGAGGAAAGAGCAGGAAGTGGCCGCAGGAGGTCCAGGTAGGAGATGTTAAAACGATAAGGCAAAGAGTAACGTAAAGGACAGGTCAGCTCCTGTATTGTGGGAGACGATCATTCAGCATATTCGTTAATATTGGTGAAGATGATAGTATCCACTTCAGTGATATAAAGGACAAAATTACGTTATGCATTTTTCAGGATTCACCCTCGGAGCCAAACAGTCATTTCAAAGGTGAGATAGCACTTAAGACTTTGTTCCGTTTCAGTGTTTATTTGTATTCTGTATACATATTGTATATGTACATGTTATAATCTATGCAAATATATATAGACTGCAAATTTTAACTTTAAGAAATTAGCCTTTAGCCTATTTAGCTATAAAATATATTACTCTTTAGTAGAAAAATCTTGAATATAAAGCTATTTTTTTCACAAATAATATGTAAAAGGTTTCACTTTAATACTTTTTGTCCAACTCATTGTTTTTATTTAAGTATTTATAAAATATAAGGAATTTCCAATAAGTTTCTGTTTTTTTATTTTTGTTGATTTTTTATAATGGTAGGAAAACAAGAGCCGTATCATGTTAATGATGATACTCAAGATGTCGACAGTTTCCTGGGCAATAAGAAACCTTACCCCAAAGGTGGGTCTGATACTGGTGTAACAGGCAGGTCCCTGCACGACTATGATGGAAGGATTTCCGGCGCAAACATGCAATGAACGTGATACTAGTGATGAAGACCAGGAAGACCTTCCGTATGATGGAGACCTTGGCATGTCGGACACCAGCCTTGTTGCAAACAATGAGAACTGTGCCCTTTCTGACAAATCCCCAAGAGTAACCCATTCTGAGGGTGAATTCATTGCCCAAAATTCCCACACAAATACCATATTGAAAGACCAGTATACCGTTGATGACTCTGCTTCAAAGATGGTAAGTGGTAAGGTAAATGAGATACGAAGCAGTTACCCCAGGGAGGCCCACATCATTGGCCACACTGCCATGGATCTACAAAATAACAAAAGTTGCATTGAGACAATGGAGTACAAATCTCAAGACACAGGTACTGTAGCCAGAATTCACAACAGAGAACCTCCTTCAGATGTGATAGACCTGCTACTGAGACACCTTCCTCAGGAGGAGCTGTTTAACTCCAGTAAATACATCGAAGCAGAAACCATGCCCGAGGTCTCCTTCATTGACAGTGTTGAGGAGACAATATTAACCAGAGTCCCCTGTTCCCCAAGACACAGTGAAGATCACAGTAGTGTTATGGAGATACACCGAGATGGTCATCTGAATCAAGGATGTAAGCATCCAGTGCTAGAGAGTATGGAGCTGCACGAACTAGAGCTTTCCCAGACAAGTAAGCATGTCCTAGAGAGTGATGAATCAGTAGCCCTGGAAGAGCGATCAGAACTTTGCTGCAGATCCACTAATTCAGAGCTAACAGATGATCATGAAGAAATGCCAAGGTTAAGTGGCTTCAGATCATGCAACGAACTCAAATACGGACAAGGCCAAGTGCACTACCCGCTTCCCGACTTCTCCAAGGTGGCACCCA
The DNA here is from genome assembly GCA_026779585.1 of Mormyrus proboscirostris. Lineage (NCBI taxonomy): Eukaryota > Metazoa > Chordata > Actinopteri > Osteoglossiformes > Mormyridae > Mormyrus > Mormyrus proboscirostris. The sequence continues at coordinate 7,108,487 of JAODKF010000049.1, read as the reverse complement.
AGGTGAAAATCCCAAAGAGCATCAATCCTGCAAAGTCCGACAGTAAGTTCTCCAGTGACCCTGGATTCCAGGCCTCCCCAAGCACGCTCAGGAAATCCAGCAAAACCACCACAGTGGTTCTTGAGGATTCTGTGCAGCCATCCGCTGAACTACCACATCAACCTACTGGCAAGCTGCCACAGGAGTTTGATGACCAGCTGAAACATGGAAGCCAGCCTAAGACATCAGCGCTGGTGCAGCATTTACAGGTGAACCGATGTGATACATCTGTCATGTAAACTGAATGAATTTATACTTAAGTGTCAGTGTCTTAACTATGCCATGGCTTCTGTTTCAGGCTGAATATGATAAATTATTAACCAGATATGCAGAAGCAGAAAATCTCATTGATCAGTTGAGACTTGGGACTACAGTAAGTTTGAGTGTTTCTTCCATGAGATTCACAGATATTTGCAGAATGAAGTACTGGTGTGAACTGCAGTGGCTATGGGACGGTAGATGTAGATGTAGATGTAGAAGTAGATGCATGCATGACGGTATGTCATGCAATGGAAGCTCACATTCCTCTCTTGTCCCTGGCCAGGGACCCGCATCGTCAGACTCTACATTCCCACCTGAATACATGGGTTTGCCTGAGATGGAGACTGCTGGAAAGACCACCAACCGCACAGACTCAAAACAAGCGCACCCTCTCTCTACAGGCAAGAACTAGAGTATTGCATTCAACAGCTTCTAGTGCAAAAAGAAACCTTGCATTCATCATCCAACTCCTTATCCTGGTCATGGGGTCAGGGGGGTGGAGCCTATGTCAGCATTGGAAACAAGGAGAGGAAACACCCATGGGTGGGACACCAGTCACACACAAATACACACATACTGTTGTGCAAATTAGAGACTCCAGTCAGTCTAAATGCATATCTTTGGATGGTGGGAGAAAGCAGTGAGAGAATATACAACACCCTCATAGACTGTGGGACTCAAACCTTAAACCCTGGGGTGTGACGTATTAATACTACTCACCAGGTGAGTATATAGGTGTGGGCCCAAGCTGGCACTACCTGAAATCTGATTGGCCCATGGAATGCCCCATCCCTATCAGTAACCAATTAAAAACATATCATTGGCTAATGATGAGGTTTCCCCCTCTGAAAGAATCATGGCCCCGTCTAATATCCCCCACCTAAAAAATACTAGAGTTGCCCCTGCTATCCACTGAGCCACAATGCCACCCTACCTTTTGGCACTTGGAGTACACTAATCATTTATTTATTGTATTAATACTCTGTAGAGCATCCTCAGCACTTGGAGTACCCTATTCATTCATTTATTGTATTAATACTCTGTAGGGCATCCTCAGCAATTGGAGTACACTATTCATTAATTTATTGTATTAATACTCTGTAGGGCATCCTCAGCACTTGGATGACCTTCAAGAATTGGACAGCCACTTGACGGCAACAGATAAACAACCCAGTGAAGGAGAAAGAATGACTAATGAACTAAAAGAAATAATTAGCCAATTCATGAAAAAGGTAACAACCCCACATTGACAAATTCAGAGTAAATATTCCTGATTTGCTCTGAAGTTAAATAACATTCTCCCATTTTGCCTGTTTTTTTATAGGTAGAAGAATTTAAAATGTGCCTCAACAGTATACCAACAGGCATTTCAGAACAGCAGATGGTAACTATTTCTGTAACTGAGATATTTCACATTCTAGAAAATGAATTACAGTATTGTAAAAAAAAAAATAATTCAGGTTAATAAGTGCACAGTAATTTTTATGATAAATGCATTTTCTTAAAAGCTCTGTATAATAGTTTAATTGGACTGTTCCCTTTGTTCAGATCTTTAAGAGTCTGATGGACGCCCAGGATCAGTTAGAGAGACATTATATTGCCAAGAAAGAAGAACATAGAGCACTGCAGATGCAAAATTACATGGGCGTGGCGATAAATGCTGGGGAATTCGATCCTGAGAGGTATCAGCTGTCGTTTCATCACGGCTCTGCTTGTTTGACATTGCGTTTTTCAGGGAAAAATCTACCTTGTTTTGTTGGGGACATAAAGAGAGAACAGAAAATACTGAGCTGTATACCGTGGCATCCTGTATTCCTTTGTAAAAGAGGAAGAGGGTCAAAGACGAACTGTTTCCTCTTCTCTCAAAAAGGCAGGTGGAAGGAGAGATTTTTAGGACAGGCATGTTCCTGGAGGACATAAAAGAGCTTATAGACAATAGCATCTGCAGTCGATTCTCCCCGCCTACGTCACCATCAAGCCCTGTACAGCTGCTGCATGACAGCACCCACCCTTTCTTCCCAGCAGTACTAAATGAGGTAACTAAAGGCATGCGGTATGCTTCGATATATTTACGAGCTGAACATGCCTGTAATCTGAGACATGGGACGTTCTATCAGCTCATAGTAGTCCGGCAGACATGTGGGTCTTGAATGCACCAGGCAGGGCCAAATACAGACATCATCCCAATAAGAAAGTGTTGATGTGACAGCAATTTCTACGTAATGTCACTTTTCAGGGCGAAGATCCCAGACTCTCCACCAGCAGTCCAGTTGTCATGGAAAAGGTGGGTGGGGCAGGTGTTGAGACCTGCGGTAGTTCGTCAATACCAGCATCTGATTCTGTGCTACAGAGCCAACAGTACTTGAGGTACGTCCATAAAACAGTACACAAGTAGATAAGTGCTTTTCTAAAGGCTCTCTAATTGTTTTATAAGTACACTTAGTCTTTTACTGGCTTACCTGATTGCACATCTGCCATCTGATATAAATAAGGCCATGAAAGAACAATTGCTACCATTTTGGAGGACAGTGCTGTGTGCAAAGCCTTTGATCACCATAAAGAAAAATGATTAGTGACTGGAGAAGGTTAGCGTGCAGTGGTGTCGGGTTTTCCTAGTAGGCTCTGTTTACGGAGGAGGGAGGCGGCTAGTGAATGGTGGAAGTGGAGAGCATGACAGCACTCAGTCTCCAAGGGAGGGATTGAATTTCAAGGTCACAGACCCTCCATCTAGTGGGGACTGCAGCAAGCTCTGTTCGTGTCCCCTAAGGAATTCAGACGCATCTCCAGGGAAGCACGAGTCTCCTACCTGTCAGGTGGAAGAGGGACCTTCTAAAGGCCTTTTCCGGAGTGGGAGCTTGCATCTGTCGCCAACTACTGTACCACAGGGGAAGCGGAGGAAACCTGAGAGGTTAGCAAAGTGTTTGCCATTAACCTGAGAGCCACTTTTCTGTGTATATCATACACTTAGCCAGTGGTTAATTAAAGATACTGAGTGGAGTTTGGATAATCAGTATCAAGAGGGAATCAAGTGGATGTATTTTTTTTTTGCTGTGCTTTAAGAATTTTAATAGGGGCATGAAAGTCACACATAGAAATATATGATTCAGTTTGCATGATGTGTGTTTCTGCAAATTTTAGTCAGCAGAGTTCCCTGAAGACTAGGGATCCATTGTCTTCAGATTGTCTGGAAAATGCACCCGCGTTTTCCCACCTAAAGGCTGGGGGCTTCTCTTCCTTGAAGGTACAAAGAAATACTAAAAATGCAACAATCAGAATGATATCACGCTCATAACATGGTTTAGTTTCAAGGACGTTTCACCTTGTAGTAGCTTTCCCGTCAGTCTGACAGACATGCAATCGTCTTTTCTGCCAAAACAGAGCACAGCGACTCCTGAGACAGACAGTGGAATCGGAGGATTGGGCACAAGTTGTCCAGCTGTGGAGCTTTTCCACTCATCTCCATGGACAGAGAAGTAGGTTATCTGGAGAATACCTGCCAGAACATGCAGCTGCCATCCATCATCACGCTTATACACTGGTATCTGTGCTGCCTTTTTGCAGCCTGGGGGACTCTCGGTTCACACAAGCATTGCATTCTGGACACATGTGCGTATTCGAAAAAATGTTTCCCTCGTTGATAAAATTAAAAACTCATGCAATTTGTGTCATTTCAACTCACACCACATAATTTAAAGGAAATAAAGTACCAGTCAAAAATCTGGACACCCCTTTTAATGTGTTTCTCTCTAATTAGCTATGCTACTCACCTTATAGTAAAAGGCCTAGAGATTATAAAGTAGTATGTATCAAATACTGCAATGACCAAGACAAGTGTTCCTAACATTTTCTCAATATTTAGACTCCTCAAAATACACATTAGGTGATCTTCTATCGCTTCAGTGACAGGATTGCAGATTCTTGGAGTTCTTTCAAGCAGCTTCCAGATGTAGCCACCTGGAATGTAACTTCAACAGTCCTGAAGAAGTTTCCACAAGTTCTGGACACAAGTTGGCTACCTTGCTCTTACTCTTCAGTCTAACTCATCGCAAATCAGCACCCTATGGTTCAGGTCAGGGGACTGCAGGGGGGATGCAGGTCGTCTCAGCCCTGCGTCTCTTTCCTTAGTCACAAGATACTACATAACCTGACAGTGTGCTTATGGTCGTTGTCTTGTTGAAAAATACATTATTCTCAGCTAGTGTGTCCAGACATTTGACTAGTACTATATATACTTCAGTATATATGATGCTTTTTAAAATTGCATATTTTAAACTTGCAATCCACTGAACTTACCTGATATCTGCAGATCTCTTATACACCATGTTTATACCTGCTAACGCCTAGATCTGAAGGGCACTCAGCGCCCTGTGCCATGACTGATTCAGACAGCAAGGGCTCCTGGTCCAATGTACAGAGAGCCAGGGACCTGACTGCGCAGCCCAAACAGCCAGGGCAGGCTTCTGACAGCACTGTGGGCCGGTGGACGTGCAGCATTGCCAGGGAGAATGCATTGCTGACCGGTGAGAGCAAAAACACTTTAATGGGCCTGTTTATTCCCAACAGATCGCAGTAATTTATTTAAAAATTGACTGATGAAATTTCATCTATTAGCTAGATACAGTACTCCCAGGAAATCTTGGGACATTTGCTTAATTTAGTAAAAATATTGCAAATTTATTGGTTTTATAACAAAAATCATTACTTCATTCTTTTACAAAAATATATATCAAATTACAAACAACCAATAGTTTTAAGTAAATCATTAATTTCAAGTGGTAATAAACTGAAAGCCAACTTATTGTTCTAAAAGAGCTATTCTGAGTTAAAAAGTCCATTGACAAGCAATCGCAGTGGGAACTTTTCAACACAAGAACACAACTGAATGAGTTGGTCAAAAATATGACACTGAAAATGTATATTTCTGTGCCAAAGATACTGTATGTGCAGATATGTTAAATATTGCTTGCCAATGGACTAGTGTTATGAAACTGATAATGGCAACATTTTTACAAATTTATGCAAGCATCTGCCACAAGGCCAGGAAGAGGGTCCATGAGAGACTACCCTTATGATTGAGGAAATTCACAATTAAATAACTGGTGTTATTTTGTGTGTGAATTCGGCAGCAGTGTGGACAGCTGAGGACTCCCATGATCATGCTCAGGAGGCTCATGTGGGGAATCTGCCCGAGGTCTGCACACGGGCCAGGGGGAGGACCAGAGCTGAGGCTCTCTCCCCCCACGGCTGCTCCTGTCACAGGTGGGGCCTTCGCTCACAGGCCAGCTAGCGAAGCCGCATCTTACGCTCATGTTCCTCACCGTACCCGGCGACCTCTCTGACCTTGACATCCTGCACGGCTTCTCTGCTTTAACTTCATTCTCATAATGTCACCTTTGGACGCGTGATTTGTATCAGCACCAGTACCAGCCTAGAAAACGCTGATGTCAGTGTCGACGCTGCGGCCGACAGCGATTTGATCGTAGCTCTCCAGAGCGAGGTGGGCAGCCTGAAGAGGGATTTGGAGCAGAGCCTGTTGTGTCTGCCATACATTGCGAGAAGGATGGACGACCTGGCCTGGAGGTTTATGCAGGATACGAGGCGGAAAAGGAAGCCGGCAGCTCATCGCAAAACCACCTCCACAGGGTAACAGACTCTGCAGCTACCAACAAGCACTATCCAACCGCAGTATTGAGAGGAAATCTCATACTTAAAATGTTACGCTTGTGCTTCTACCTACCGTCTCCTTGTTTGCTTTTACCCCCCTGTAATCGCTTCCTACCTGCACGACACAGAAGACATGAGGCTCTGGTGACGACCAGCACAAACCCACCCCTGGAGGAGAATGGAAGCTCCTCAGATATGGATCCAAGAAGTAGTAAGTGGCTACATTTGTAGAAATTAGGAAATTCCTCCTAAGTGTTACATAGAATCTGCAATAATTTGATCTATTTTGAAAAATTACACTCAGAATTGTAAAGTTTGTGCAGGCCTACTATTAAAAAGTTAAAAAAAAAAATTAAGTATTGCTATAAATATATGAATATAAAAATTAAAAATGCTATGTCGGATGTAGAGTTTGTAAAGATGAAGGTGACTATTCCATTCAAGTACTAACCTATATTAACCTGGTAAATAACAGATTCAGAGTCAGCATAATGTAGATCTTTTCACAGCCTATTGTGAGGTGAAGGCAGTGTTTCTCAACCAAGTCGACTGGGACCTACAGTGGTCCATGTTTTTGCTGCCTCCCAGCCCCCACCAGACAGTCCACATTTTTGCTCCCTCCAAGTGAACTGTCTTGGGGGTCTGCGAGGACTGGTTTGAGAAACACTGGGTTGAGCAAACTGCTGGAACGTCAGAAATATTCTGTTTTTCTGTAGCAAGATGGAGCTCCGCCCTCCCCAAAGAGAAGCATTATTCATTCAGCAAAAACTCTCATCATGCAACACAACCTATCAATCCACTGTCTGACAAAAACTGGCGATCGTCCTGTAGTTTACCTGCTAGGTACGTATTTACATTACGGCTCACGTTGGCTGTTATGTGCCTATGTATTGATACATGGTACATTTATATTACGGCTCATGTTGGCTGTTATGTGCCTATGTAATGATACATGGAACATTTATATTACGGCTCATGTTATGTGCCTATGTAATGATACATGGTACATTTATATTACGGCTCATGTTATGTGCCTATGTAATGATACATGGTACATTTATATTACGGCTTATGTTGGCTGTTATGTGCCTATGTAATGATACATGGTGCTTTCTAGCTTTGCAGACGGGGAGCAGCTGCCTACGTCTGGATGGAGACTCCCTGGTAGCCAGTCAGATTCTGCGCTTCTGCCTCACCATCCATCCTTTCTGAAGTTAGGATGTTCCTCTCACTCCACCCGCAGGGTCAGGAGTCACCACAGGTACAAAAGGGAGGTAAGGACAGTTAATTCCTCAGGGCTTGGGGCAAACCCAACCCTCAGGGGCCGATGGGCGTAGTACTGGTTTCTGTTGCATCCAGACGTTACGGTTATAGTCTGAACAGCAAGTCAGGTCCTGTTTTAGGAAAATACTTTCAGCATGGCGAGAGCAGGAATAAGGCACCAGATTGCTGGGTTGCAGAGGGGTGGAAATTTCTGGAAACTTTCCATTCCATGGGAAGTTAAGATTCCAAAATTCCTTAAGTTCTCATGGGAATTAATGGGAACATATGGGAATTAACAGGACAATTGCACAATTGTGCAACGCTATCACTGATACGAGTTTTATCACATAAAGAAGAGCTTCATGCATAGAATTATACAATCATACTCATTCCCACCCACCAGGAGGAAAACATCAGCCAAACGTTGGATCGGGCCATCGAGGCGGCGTGGAGCATGAAGCTAACGACAGACCAGATGGCCTTGAGGCTGTCAGCTGACTTGGCCAGAGCAGAGCTGTACAGGAAGCTGCATGGTTTCAGCCCACAAGCTGGAAGGTTAAACTCCAAAAGCCAGACGGCACCTTGACACTGCAAATTCTCCACAAATGCTTGATATTTGAATGATAGGCACTATTAAATACTCAGGGAAAATAAACTTCTCTTTAACAGACTGTTATTCCTGTTTATAGCCAATGGTTATTTTTTTGTAGTACACCCACATTTATCTTTTAGCATTGCATCCTAGCCATTATGGCCACTACAGGTAACAAACACTAGATGGCGCACTAGCACTAGTCACTAACCTGACTCCACAATCTCACTTGCAAACCCAGCCGCTGGCTTTATTATATCCATTGTGAAAGTAGGCCAGCCTTCCCCAACATTACAGCAGTTCCTCTGAGAACGGGTCGCACCCAGTGTTCATTCGACACCGATGGCCATCCATCACGGCCCATCACAGACAATCGGTTGCAAACAAGCGACGCTTACTGGGTTTCTGCTGAACGCCTCGGCTTTCTATGCGCGAGCCGCCCCTATGGTGCCCGCTTCGCCACTCGTTTTGTTGGGGCATATTGTGTTTCTTTGTTGTACTGCGCCGGCAGAAAAGACAGAAGTTCCCAGTGCAATTTCAGACACTCAATTGTTATGGAGTGAGAGAGCCACACCTCCACCAACCCACTCTTCCGGACATGCAAAGAAAAAGAAAAAAAGACACTGGCTCCTTTCCCCTGAGGCCTCCTTACTTTTCTATCCACCTGACTGCATGCTGTCTGTTTTTGTGAAGATAATAGCTCCACATCGCTGGAAAGATGATGTCAACTTTCCAAAATGGCTTATTCAGTATAATTACCACCTTTGCTCGTACGTCATAATATCAGCTGATCTGTCACGTGTAAAACTGGCTGTAGCAATTTTGGCAAAACCCACCAGAAATGCAAGTCCCAGTTCATATTTCTCAAATTTTTTGCTCATTAGCTCAAACAAAAGAAAAGGGACCACGATGCCCCAATTCACAAGATCAGGGTAAGACTGCATTCAATGCTTAATTGTGCAAATTTGCGTTTATTAATGAAGACTTTTTTCTTTTTTAGAGATTTAATGATAAAAGGCTTTGCGACTCCAGCAACAAGACTTTAATTAAATCGCAAACATGAAGAATGTAGTATATTTCTACAGCATGTATTAGTAGTAAAGAATATTTAAATGTCAGCATTTAACTATGTTTCTTCACAACTTTCCAACATGGAACATGAGTGGTGGTTAAAAATACTAAGTGAACAAGATAAAACTAAATTAAGTTACTTGAAATTTAAATGTATATAAAAAAAAAGATCTGTTAGGTTTTAAAATAAAAGTTTATAATGTAACCCCGCAAAAACTTATTTAGCCGTAGACTTTTCATCCATTATTTCAAAGGTTTCCAATGGGGCTTTGCTGAGGTTCTTGATGTCGTCTAACAGACTGGTTGGTGTGACGATATGAGAGGATCCTTTCAGGGGGAAAAAAACATGCAAAAAAATATAAAAACCATATCGACACAATAAATGGAACAAAACCATGAGCCCTGGCACTCACCGATGATGACCTCGCAGGACTTGACCGCTTGCATCACCTCGTAGGCACAGCGCATCTCCGAATAGCCGACCCCCCCAATGATGAAGATGATGAGTCGGGAGCCGCTCCTTCGTTCGTCTTGAGCGTTGGGCTTATGCTTCTGCCGGGCACTGTGAGTATGACGCCCACCCTGAGAATCCTTCTCTTGACCTCAAATAACATGCAGTCTGGGGCTATCGACTTCTATCCAAAGCCACAAACGTGACCGACTCTTGCCAAGAAGATGTCACATGACCGGTGGCGGTTTAATGCACTCGGCCCGTACCTCACGGCTCCGGATCCATTCCAGGTCGACGGACCCGTGCTCTGGTGGGGCCACTCTCTGGCATCCAGTTTTCTTTCTAAAACATCCTGCAGATAACAGTAGCAGTCAGTACGCTTGAGAAGTGAAAACCCCAGGTCAGCACTATAAGTAGCCAGCAATACCCATGGACATTATGTAAGCTGAGGATGATAAATTAAGTTTGTAAATGCTATACCCAATCCCGGAGGCTCGCCGATTTACTTAGGAGTTCTTGTAAATAAACTACACGTACCGGTGCAAATTAGTGAAAAACACATTGAACAGTTTGAAGAAAAAACTGAGTAGAGTAACTGAGTGAAAGTGCTTTAAAGGCTGGAATTAGAATCTGTGGGGCTCCTGCCTTACTGGTGACTAACTGGGATCATCGCAGTATCCTGAAACGCACAGGGAACTAATCACCTAATCCAAGACTTTTCAAAAGGTGCCCTGACCCCAAATACATTTCATGACGACATTTGCCATACAAATACAATAGTTTCATAAAGGGAAAACTGATGCCAATCAATGTATAACTATAGTTCCATTTATCTGACGCCTTTATCCAAAGTGACTTACACTAGAGGGAAGGGTTACAATTTACGTATGCTGCCTGTTTTTGAGCCAACGCCCCTTGTGTTGTTAGCGCAACCCTGTACTTGTTGAGCTACAAAAGTGATGGTCAAAATGAGTACAAGGCTATCCGGACACAAACTAGGGCGCGTTAAAACCAAAAATGGTTTTGTTACGGACCGACATTTAAATCACGAACCTATTGTTAATAACAATGATACTTTATTGATCCCTGTGGGGAAATTATACCCCCCCCCCGCGCGATTAAGGGTCTTGTTTAAAGACCAGCAGATGTGCTGTGGCTGGGTTTAAACAGCAACCTTCTCATCACAGACACAGAGGCTTAGCCCACTGAGCTACACACTGCCCCCCAGGCTTACTCTAACACCCCACTAGTCCATAATTAGCAGTCCCTATTTTTCTGACACCCCCCATACATAAAAAAAAAAAAAAAAACACTGCACAAACGCGACTGATGAAAAACAAGAAAACATTGACCAATGACATGAACCGCTGAGCTGACTCACCAAGACGGTTCTCACTGCTCTTCCAAGCAATGCAATGAGCAGTTGCATTACAGACCACTCAAGTCGCAGAACTTCAAATAGCAGAGAATGGCTAGGCCACAGGTAATGACATGACATTAGCAGAGAAGAGGTAGCTCTCTGCAACAAAAGACCTTCCCATATTCCCCCCTTTGAATATGTAACTGCTGCAGGTTATGAAATGCTCAGATGAAGTGCGTAACGCGGCACTTTCCTTTATTTCTGTGAATGATAATGAGCAGCAGCCAGGTGATTCCAAAATGGGTTTCCTGCAGAAACTGGCCGCACACATATCAAACAACAACAACAACCCCCCACCTCCATCACGTCTTTAATGATGGGCGTCCACCGAGAGAGGGAATAGGTTTCTTCGGCGCGTTCCCGTCGAGACGGCTTACGGACTGGGAGGGAGGCCATCTGTGAATGGGTGGGGGCAAGGAACAAATTACAGGATACCTGCACATTTTCAAATCACTCGTGCAAATATCATGTAGCAACGACATCAATTGACGGAAGAATATTTCACATTCAGTCATCATAGCTTAATTTGTTAATGACTGAGGAGTCCATACTAACAACTCAATACTCAAGAGATTCACAGCTTAAAAAACAAAGTTTCTTCACAGGACAGGCCTCAGCTGCTTGAAACCACATTCATTACTTACTCCCGGCGAGATCACTGGCACACCGAGCTCCTTCCAGTTCAAAATGAATTCACTTTCGTTTTCGATCTTGACGTGCTGAATCAGTTTGCTCAGGTTCTCTTCAGTTGTCCCTGCCACCATTAAACAAAACTAAAGTCAAACCCACAACAATCATAAATTTGACAGCTGGTGATGTACAAGTTAAACTGGGGCTGTATGTGGTTAAGGAACAATATCAATGACTTACACTCAACATAAAAGCTACAGCGTTATTTTTTACTTCATTTTGTGACTGATATTTACCAAATAGTTCTTGAAGTTTCAATTTGAAAAATGGCTACAATGTAAAATCGCGTACAAACCGTTAAGGCTGAATATGTAAAGAAGCACAGCTCGGATCTTGTCATAGACTGAATGGTTGTAGAGGAGCACAGGCAGAAGTGTCCTCATTGGGTCCTTGACCTTCTGACCTTCTGCGTCAGCTCCTAGAGCTAAATCCTGAGGAATGACGAACACATGTCACCTGCAATTCACATGCAAAATGCATTCCACTATGTCAGCGTTTCCCAGTCTGGTCCTCGGGGACCCAGACAGTCCATGTTTTTCTCCCTCCCAACCCCCAGTAAAAATGCGGACTGTGACAGGAAGCTGGAAAGGAGCAAAAATGTGGACTGTCTGACAGGGAGCAAAAATGTCTAGGGATCCCCAAGGACCAGTTTGGGAAATATTGCACTATGTAAACAGCATGCGAGAAAACAAAAAAACAAAGTCTCAAAGACAAGCACAAAGTGCACCTGTTCAGCTTTGCATAGCTTCTCCACACTATCCTGAAACTGTTTCATGCAGTCCTCAGTTAAGTTCAGATGGACCACTTTCTGAAATGGACAGAAGAGAAACGGTCACTGGGGGCGGTGGAGTGCTCCCAGGTTTCTTCAGATTGACAGTGCCATCCCCTCGTCCAAGTGTGGAATGAGCCAACAACATTCCTCATCCTCCACTAGGGAAAACGGCTAATCGTCATCTTCATTTTCTTATTAGTGACTTTAGCTCTGGTGCTGTTAACTTTGAATATTGATGCAGTTTAAATATTGGCTGGCAATATCGGACAAGACTGATACATCAAACTTCACTTTTTAACAAATATCGGCCGATATCTTGCCTTTTCCACAAAGCCATCAGCACCAATTTATATCAACCCCAGAACACAATGCAGTCAGAAACAGCTTCTGGTTGCAGTCCCATGCATCATTGACCAATGCCAATGCTCTGTGGCAGTCTAAGCAAGCCCACATCATTCATTCACTCATTAACCTTTATTTTATCAAATTATTAAGAACAGTTTCTTATTTACAATGACAGCCTGGCAAGTGACAGAAAGCAAAATGAAAATGGAAAAAAATAAAATAATTAAAACTAGTTAATAAATAAATAAATAAATTAATTAATTAATAATAATAACAATAATAAATAAAAATAAACCCCGTAACAGAATGAACAAACAGGATTAAATTCATTAATACATCAAGTGAGGAAAATACCTGTGCAAGCTGCTTACGAAAAGAAGGCATCTTCTTCATCAGCTGGGACAGACCGCTTATTGTGAGCTAAAGAAAAAAAAAAAGAATAAATGCTTATATAAAAATAACAGAGCGTAATTTAAATTAGCTAAATGTAATGTGCAAAATGGAACAAAAAAAAAAAATCTAACATACATTTTTTGCATCTGATGGCTTCTTGCTTGCAGAGATTTCTTTTACCAACTTAGGAATCTGTCTACAAAGAGATATGCATAACATTAGTAAGAATATCCTCACTGCTGTCATCTTTAGACAATGGAAATTTGAAGCAGCAGCAAATTGTTAATCTTGGGATTGAAAGTTTTGTCTTTGTCTTTTTTTTTTTTTTTTTACTTACTCAGAAACCTGAGCAACATGCATGTGACGAAGTTTCACCCACAACTCGTCTTCCTCATTCAGTAAGGCGTCCTTCTCTGAACCATCTTTCGCCTTGTATCTGGAGGCATATGACAGAAGACAGAAGCAAATACCACAATTCCAGTATCCATGATATTTAATCTGATAATAACCCAGCATTTATCTAAAACTCCCTATATCAAAATACAATCAATATTTACAATAGGAGGACTTGCGTCACATTAATTCACCAATATATACATATAAAAATGCAGACTGGGAGCAGATTTATTCCTCAGGCATTTTGCCACCAAAGTCCAGGAACCTGGCTGCTGGTTCTGAGATCATCTTGACCAGGAACTTCTGTAGTTCCTGGCCACTTTCATGTGCCACTTTCTCACCATACAACAGGAACTGTACCATTTACGCTAAATAAGCATGGAAAACCCATAGGTTAAACTTAACACGTTTCAGACAAAACTACTCCACCACCCAAAACCAATGTTGGATGAACAAGTTATTTATTAGTTACTGGGGGCATCGATCATGCAGTCCAAAAATATTCAACAAACTGCATCCTGTATTGCTTTAAAACAGGACAGAGCATCATATTTACATGACCAAAGACATGTTTATAAATGTATTATTAAATCTGGCCAGCAGATCAGTCTTTACATAGAATAAAAAAAAGATATAACTTTAATTCGCCAAATTAGTGCTGGCAGCTTAGCACTGGTGATATGAGACAAAACTATATTTGGAATCGATCAAATTTTCTGATGCAGAAACAGAGGTGCAAGCAAAAAAGTTAAAACATTAATGCATTTAATGTAACTGACATACAAAAATAATCCCATCTGCTTAGTTTTTGCTCCACTACTTCTCTCGCTCTTCCCAGTACTTCAACGTAACTTCCCCATTAGCACCGGTCACCGGTCCACGTAACTTCCCCATTAGCACTTGGTCAACTGAAGAGTACCTACTCTGGAGTAGGCACTAAAAAAAGGTTCAATGACTATCATCAGGGAACTACAATCAGGATGAGTTTCTGCAGGGGGAATGTGACAATTTCCAGGTTCCTAGGAAAGGTGAAAAGGGTGCTTTCCTGAAAAAAGGTTCCGGGTGATAAAGTGCCTCTTGAGCAGCCTGCCCAAGGGGTAACTGTCATTGCTTTGCCAGTAAACTTAACCAGGAGTGCTTCAGCTAACACATTCACTGTAATATGGTCACAGTTAGTTTCTACGAACGAGAAGGTAAGACACAAAAAACAATGAACAAGCATCTAACTTGTAGATGTCGTTCTTGATGGGAATGAGGTCATAGGCCATGGCTTGGTAGGTAAGCTCATGCAGAACTGGGGTTGCTGGGTCAAACCCCCTCTCTACTATTAGCAGCTGAGCCTGTGTCTTTGCCTATAAAAAAAAAAAAAACAACGCAGGAGACAAAATGTCAAAATGTATTATTTACTACCAGTACTGCAAACTCTGAAAGACAAACTTCTGCTTTCAGAAAACTAAAGTCTTACCTTTTTTGTGGCATTTCCTTCGATCTCAAAGTGATGCGTCAGCTTCTGGTCGACAAGCTCTGCTAGTTTTTTAGCATTACCTAAACTTGACTCCCTAAAAACAGCATCGCATTTTTTTAGCGGTGGTGCACAAAAATTACCACACATTACAGCTAATTACATAAATCCATCCATGTTCCACATAACCACCTATAGGAGATGGAGAACACAGAACACAAGGCAGGGGGACACTCTGAATATGACACCTGCCCATTACAGGGTAAACACACATCTACACTACGGGCAAATTAAGGACACTACTTCACCTAAATAGCATGTGGGAATTGAATAAACAGCCCTGGAGAAACCAGACATCAGTAGGATTCATTGAGCCTATTACATAAATTATTATTAATATATTACTGTCCACTATGGTGGACACATTGTTTTTCATATTAAACGCTTTTATTTTTTAATTTTGCCAATTTCAGTGCAGCTGGTAGTAATCATAACAATAGTACTGGCAGACCTGTAACGAATGCCAGGGT
Source organism: Mormyrus proboscirostris (assembly GCA_026779585.1). NCBI lineage: Eukaryota > Metazoa > Chordata > Actinopteri > Osteoglossiformes > Mormyridae > Mormyrus > Mormyrus proboscirostris. The sequence goes on along the minus strand of JAODKF010000049.1, from coordinate 7,093,138 downwards.
TCTCCTCCAAAGTCGCACAAAGCGTCACAATCTGGTCTGCTAACGTCTCCAGGGTCCTCTCTTTGTCCTTACTGTGAACACCGTAAATGCTTTTGAAGGCAGCGGCATTGTCGCAGGTGAATACCTAAAACACAATGCCAGGAACTGACCGATTGTTCTTTTCATAAAGTTGCAAGCACTTCATTGAGGAGAACTTAGCATTTGCTGTTTTAATAGATGCTACAAAACCTTTGCTTTTTTTGCTTAGGCAATGGCAGTTAGTTCATTTTAGGATTTTGTCACTTGGGCGACAGAGATGCTGAATTTCCAAAACAGAGAGAAACAGTGAATGTTTAGAAAAGTAGAGGCTACCTGAGACTCATGGGGCAGAAACGCCAAGTTTATCTCCTTGCAAACTCTAATGAACTTTCCACAATTCTGCTTCATTCTGAAGAACAGGGCATCATCACAATCTACGAAACAAGAAGAGCATATGGAATCATTCAACCATTCCATAGGCTGAGCCTTTTTTAAATTAATGGAGTAAGTTCATTCCGCAAAAAATATAGAATTCTTAACATTTCAAAATGAAAGGAGAAGCATTGAGGATGCAAACCGTCACAGTATCACTATGACATGACACATTCTAACGTGTACTAAACGTTTTTGAACCCCTAATAAATATCCCTAATTGGATCCCGAACATGGTCGCAAATTCTGGGAAATTTCTTTTATTCCCATATATTCTCGGTAGTGAAGAATT
>JAODKF010000049.1:7075412-7092296 GCA_026779585.1 Mormyrus proboscirostris | reverse complement strand
CCTAATTGGATCCCGAACATGGTCGCAAATTCTGGGAAATTTCTTTTATTCCCATATATTCTCGGTAGTGAAGAATTGAAGAATTTCCAACTCGGAATATTTCCAAAAATTCCCCAGCTTAACTTCCCATGGAATGGAAAGTTTCTGGAAAGTTTCCAGAAATTTACCACGCCTTTGCAACAATATTACTGAACAAAGCCAACTGCGATTTATACATGCAGTCACTGAGAACATACTCACAGTCTGTAAAATAGACATATGCTGCTTTGTACTTGGGTTTCTTCTTAAAGTCATTGACGAGGGCATCAACACACTGAAACAGCAAGGAATTTAAAAATGAGGAATCTGAGAATTTATGCAGTAAAACGAGTAGGCTGCATACTGAAGTTAAAATTGGGCTGTGCTATCGCACTACGATATCACATTGCAGTATGTGAAATATCCACGAGTAATACTGAGATATTTATAAAATAAAACATGAGACAAAATTACCTGAAATAAACTATAGCAAACCAGAATGTATCTGTCAATATAGTGTGGCAAATAGGTTGGTGGTGTTGCTGCAAGTTGCATCAACAGACTCAAAGGTAAAATCCAGCAAACCTTCTCTGTTGGTGTGATGAAGTAGACGGCTTTCATTTGAGGGACAGGCTCCCGTATCTTGAAAAGGTCTTCAACAACTGCAAATGACAATTTATGATCATTTACCACCAAAATCCCTCCCCAAATTTAACGGCAATCATTAGGAGAAAATTACTTTCCGATTGAACGTGCAATAATATTATTTGAAAGCATTTTTTAAGAAGTCTTCTTAATTCAGTAATTTATTTGATTTACGCTATATACATCGGGTATTTTAAAAGAAATTGCAGATTTACATACTGGTAATCCCTTCTGACATCAAATCTGACATTTTGCAACATGATGACATCAGTTTCGTGGTAAAGTAATCCAGTATCAAGATCTACGAAAAAAGTGGAAAGTGGGGAACATATATAATTATGCACATTCGTATACAAATCTCAAAATGCATCATCAAATCTCTAACATATATTGAGACATTTTAACATATTAAAACCAATTTAAAATGGGAAATTGTAAGCAACAAAAAAATGAAGTAATATGACATCATTCCACCGGTTACTGTTTGTAGGTGCACAGGCAGGGTTTGAAAAATGGTGAGGTCCAGGACCCAAGGTGGGGGGGTGGGTCTCGTCAATCACAATATTGGTACCGTCCCCTTTATAAGCTGTTTATTTTTTTTAATTAAGTAGTTACGTGAAACGTTAGTTAGCCTTAATTTTATTCAGGTGAATATTCAGCTTCAAATTTTATTTTTAGCTCTTAAAAAATTACTAAGTGACCTCATAGCTGGATACGGCTCTGACTGATTGGCACATTTCTGAACCCGCAATAAACAACACTGATCAAAACAATATTCGGGATAAAATACATCAGTAATTCCCCAAGAACCACCAGACCGACCTGGGGGGTGTTACACAAAGCAGGATTTCTTGGGTTATCTGGGTTAAACTTAAGCTAGAACTCATAATTTTCTAATAAGAGTTTAGGTAAGGAGCATTTCTATTGGACAATCATGAAATCTAGCCAAGTTAAACCCAGCTAACCTAGAAATCCTGCTTCGTGGAACACCCCCTCTGGTCCATAGAGGAAACGTTTGATCTATCATTTAAATGAGCCATACCTTCCACACCTCAGACTTCCTACAGTCTGTAATAATGGTGTCTTTGATTTCTGCAAAACAAATAGGGAGTGGTAAAAGTTATTGCTTCATAAATGACAGGGATCCACATATGCATGGCGTGGTCGATAGGAGAGCTTAAAAACAGTATACCATAGCCAAAGATACTTTTAACGCAAAACGTTTGTGAACGGCTAAGGATGCAATAAAATGCGAAAATAGATTATTGCGTTTTCGGACCCATTTTCTGCAAATTATAAGAAAAACTAAAACGTCTTTATTTTAACAAAACAAACAAAGTTGCTCCCAACGTCTTTACATGCACATCAACCGTGCCAAGTGTGCCTTTAAATGTATGTATAGCTGGAATAATTCAGGTTTGCTTTCTGTGCTTCCAGGGAGAGGCTCAGCCCTAGCAGTATATTTAAGCTAGCTGGTAAACAGCGGAGCCCCAAACTAAACGTGCGACCTTTCTTTTAAACACTTCAGCACTGCGGTCGGCTGACGGAAAGTTAGGTTTTCGCAATGGTGATAAAGACGGATGAAAAACATTCACAGCAACAACAATAAAAACAACGTCACAACAAACACGCAACAGTCAGAGATTTCTGCCCACAACGACTGCAGCCGCTGGCGACTCCTTTGCTCCTAAGGCGTTTGAGCAACTTCCGCGTATGACATTGAATGCAAAATCAAACTCGTGGTTAAACAACCGCCTCAATCCCCTTTTGTGCCACATTAACCGATATATCTGCAGTGCGACCACGTAGCTTTAATAATTGAGCACTGAGTTGAACTTACTTTGCCAAACTACTTTCTTTAGCCCGTACTCCGCTCGAGCTGCCATCTTGACACTCCGCGCGGAATCGCCCCAAACTCGGATTACGTCATCAGAAGGAGGGGGAATCACGGCCGGCCTAAAAGGGTTGTATTATATTTGCATAGCACCACATAAATTATGTTAATTATATATAAACATAAAAGCGTGCAGTTTTGTGACAAACAAGTTCACTGCTCAAAAGGAGTTTGAAACAAAAGCTAAAAACGATTAAAGCATTTGATGGTTTTTGTACTGTTCAAAATTGTTTTGTACTATTGCATTGTTTTTGTACTGTTTCACGTGAAATGTGTAATGTGTATATGTTTATAAAAACTTAATGACATAAAAACCTATGAAAAAATATAAGTGCCTTTCCCGACGGAAGGTATTTCACCTAATCTTGGAATGACCCAATTTCTTCATAAATAAAGATGAGGTTTCCGCGATTTCGGATCATATTGAATTCCTGGCCTTGCATTTTGCATAGCCATACTTTCTTTTCAATACCTGATAGGTTCCCACGCTTCCAGTTAGAGGGAGGGATAGACCATAGGCAGAACAATAAAATTAGTGTGGTAAAAAGGTAGGAAAACGTGAAGTAAAGCCTCAAGCAGAATCTAATAAAAAAGAATTAAGTATCCATCAGGGTGAAATAACGATTGCCCCTGAAACAGTGAACGCTGGAAGAATGGGACGGAAAAATTTTAAATCTTTTACGTTTGTTTTACTAGCCTTGGGCTTCTCTACGGTAAGATTACATTTTAGCTGAACATTACAAGTAAATGTCCACTAATTTCCTTATCTGTATTTGCCTGCGTGTTTTCCAGGAACTGGCTATGCTAGCCTACATGATCTGGAAAATAAGCAGCACGAGTTTGTTTGTTTGTGCATGATTTCATTTATAATAATTAGTGTTGTTATGTGATCGTATGCCTGTAGGGAAAACCCTAACAATAGACGATGTCTTTATCCGCGTTGTCTATAGACTTTAAAACCACAATCGTAATCGCTGTCAAACTTATAAAATATATACTTTTTCCCTCTTTTACAGATTTGTGCGGCTCAAGATGGTAATTAGGCTATTATATTTCAATTTATGGGTTGCTCTACTCCAGTTCTTCGATGATCAAGTAGTCTAGCTAGTATAACTTGTTTCTTTGCCTTTTTGGAGCAATAAATTCCAAATGAGAAATTATTAATACCCTTATACTGAATATTTCCTCCCCCAGGTATTACTTTGTCTATCTATACGGTAACATCAAAAAGTATAACGGCACAATGGACTCCTCAATCAATCGTCAGTTCATACAAGATCACAGCAACACCAAGAAGTTCATCGGAAACGTCCGTCTTCACCCTTTTCAGTGAGAATGTAATAATCGGTTCAGTGATTTCCCTTTCCCCCAACACTGTGTACATTGTACGAGTTGATGCTATGGATGACATGGGTCGTATCTTGACCAGCGCAGAAATCGAAGGAACCACTGGTAAGCAGGATCTCAGATTGGTGTGCCTTTGAAACAAGTGACAATCAATATCTGCAATGAATGCGAATGTTTAAGTTATTCCTGAACTTGTGTGCAGCCCCCGATGTTCCGCTTATCAATGAGGCGTACTCGGAACAAGGCGACAGCATCACCGTGGATTTCAGCCCGATGTTCGGTGCGAGCGCCTACATTGTGCGCCTGGAGTCTGAAGCCTTGGACTTCTTCTCTGAAATCCAAGTGTCCGACACCCCAGCAACTTTAAGCGGTCTCCAGCCGTTCACTGAATACGCGGTCAGTGTCATGTCTGTCAACAGGGGAGGAAGAAGCCAGCCGTCTCTGGTCAAGATCGTGAAGACAGGTACCAGGTGTAGTTTTAGGAACGTTTAATGAACGTTACGATTAGGATATGGAAACAGAGTCCAATTTTCTTGATGTTCCCACAACGTTATCCCACTAATACAATTACTATAGAGGGTGGGCATCGCGTCGTAATATATCACTTTACAAAACAATGCTTTTATTATAAAACAAAAATGTTCAATATTAATTACGTTAAAAAGATGTTCAGATATTATTGCGCTGCTGAGTGGATGTTCTGGGAACGTTCCCTGTTATCTGGGATCCCCATTTACAGTATAATCTGAAACAGAATAACAAACGATTGCTGCTATTGCCGCGGCCAAAAGTAATCTGAAAAGTGTTTTATCTGCTTGGAACCCCTCCCACCTTGATATTTTGCAATTACTGTTGAAAGTTTTGAGTAATTGTGTTGCATTAAGGTAAGTGTTAATTAACCGCAGTATAATGAACACGATATAACGTAGTGTTATACAATATGATGGTCTGCCCGCAGGGTCATATCTTTGGTAGAAACTGTATCTTTTGCATTGCACATTTTGAAAAAATAAACCCTGAGAACTAAACTGATTCTTTTCCAAAAGAATAATGCAAAGTAAACCAAAAGTATGATCAGATTCCTTTCAGCCTAAAATCACGCTTCATTTTTCGCTGACCTGGCAAAGTAAGACATTCAGTTTACAATAGTAAGAACATAGCTTACACCTAACAACAGGTGTTTCAAAATACTCTTGACAGCGACTAGAGCTAGGTGAATTTCTCAGAAGAAAAAAAGTGCAAACATTTTTATTCTAGATTATTTGATTATTTATTCCAGATTATTACCAATTCAGTAATTCAGTTCTTGTCTGACCACTGTAAAAAAAAGAAAAAGGTTTTACTGTTTATTTTTACATGTTGAAATACCCAAAGTCAGGCTTCATCATCTGTCTTCTTTGTCTCCTCAGTGGTGAGCAGCCTAGAACTCAACACATCATCTCCCGCCAACAGCAGCATTGTCCTAACCTGGGAAATGGTGGAACATGCAGTGTTGTACACACTGTCCCTTTCAGAGGAGGGGTCAAGCATTATGGTCCAGGTGAACACTACAAACACCACGATGACCTTCACGGATCTGGAACCTGGCACCACCTATTGTATCAGTGCCAATGCATGGGGCTCCGATGATCTCCCGAGTGGTGATGCCTACGTCTGTCAGATTACACGTAAGGCCCAGGTTTCAGGTGTATTGACATATGTGACAAAATGGTAGCAGATTCCTGCCTGAGTAAGTACTAGATATGCCTAGAACATATTCTCATTTTGTGAGTTGATTTGAATTTGAATATTACAGCAGAAGTTTTACTGTCACTTGGTTTGCTTACCTGCCCAGGTCCTCCCGTGCCAGAGTTTGTTTACATAATGCTGGCATCAGGACGCTCTGTGGGCGTGGCTGTCTACTGGGACAGCGTGCGCGGAGCAGAAAGCTACTTTGTCGTCAGCTCTACGGGCCAGAATTGCACTTCTTTCACCAATAGCTACTGTGTCATCTCACCACTGCTCTGCGGGCACAACCATTCAATCACCGTCACTGCCGAGAATCAGGCTGGTCCAAGTTATCCCTCTAATCCAGAGGACTTCCTCACTTGTAAGTTCCCTACACAAACTACAGTGGAAGCGACACTTAATGTAATTTACTGTAATGTCCACCAATGGGGAATTCTTAACCACACCATGCAACCAACTGAGGATAGTGAAATTATGATTCCTTGTAGCATGTCACAAAAGTAATATGTACTACATGATTGCTACCACAATATGCTACATTTCTTATTGCAAGACCATTGAGTTGTCTGTAAAAAATGACAATACTCACATGGTTCATGCAGCAGCAAATCATCACAGAACGGGAAGATCCGATGATATTTTTTGCTCTGTGTTTTTGCCCAGTCCCATGTCCGCCAGATTCTCTCTGGACAGAGGAACCGGTCTCTGAGAACTGCACTTTAATGTGGAATGAGGTGCTTTTTGTGGATTACTACACAGCATTTGTGAGGAGTGACAATGAAAATAAGGAGCTATGCAACACCAGCAGCAATGCCTGCAGTTTCCGCTGCACATGTGGAACCACATTCTACCTGACAGTCTTTGCTTTTAACTTAGCTGGAGTCAGCCCACCAGGACCAATAATCAACCACACCACCAGTAAGGCCATAACTTTCAGCTCCCATAACTGAAATCCCTTAAATCTCATATATTCTTATAAGTAAACATGTCTACCTTAAACCATCTTTAACAACCACCTGTTAATAAGAAGCATCTTATATGACCAGTATTTGCTTTGCAGCCTCATCTATTGCTTAATTCAATCCAGAGTGATTGTACTGTTGCCCCATCGCCCCATGGCAATTTTTTTACATTTACTTTTTACTCATTTATCAAAATTGACTTACAATGGGTTACAATTTCCGTGGAAGCAGTGGACCTTGGGGTAACTCTTTATTTAAGGTCATGTTTTTATTAATTTATAAACACATTCCTAATACAAATTCTGTTCACAAAACATTATAAAAATGGTTAAAATATTGATTAATAGGCATGACACATTATAGCCATGTGTATTATGCATTATGTATGCTTTATGAAGCTTTCATCTATAATTCACTATGGATGCATTTTTAAAGCATTATAATGGTCAGTATAAGCACTAAGGATGCTTTTACATTATAAAGGTATCTATAATACATTTTAGATGTGACCTTCATAGTACATAATATACATGGCTTTAATGTGTTATGCCTTTTTATAAAAATGTATTGCCATGTCTATAATGCTTTACGAATGCATTATGAATGTATTTGCAAAAAAACATTGCTCTAAATGAAATTTTTCCAACTTTGGTTCTGTGTTGCTGATGGAATTTGGCCCTCTCGGAAAAATAATTGGGGGCTCCTGGTATAGTAACGTAACTATGAAGTTAATGTACCATTACCTTGATAGTTTTGAATGCTTTAAGAAAATTCACTTAAATAACTATTTCAATTTGCAATGTCTCCAGCACCTTGCTGTCCAGACAATGTATCTGTCTCCCTGATATCCACCGAGACCCTCGCGATCACGTGGCCCCCCAGTCGTGGCGCTGAGATTTACAAGACCAAGGCAGTCGGCGCATCTGATCTCATAAACTGTAAAGACACAGCCCCCATTTGCGTGCTGTCCGACCTCAGCTGCAACACCATATACAATGTTGTGGTCATACCATGCAGTGAGATCCGGGGCTGTACCCATACTTGCACACCTTACTCTGCAGAGACCGGTAATTCTTTCAAATGATATTCATAGCCTTTTGCAGTTTACGAAGTATCAACACTGCTGGTACATCGGTTGTCTGTTCCTGATATTGATCCACTGCATGTTTCAGCTCCTTGTTCCCCAGAGATCCTGAACGTCATGCAAACCAACATGTCCTCTGTCAACATCTCTTGGAGTGCTAGCAACAACGATGCTAACTATATGGTGAATTTAGTGGGTCAGTCAGACTCCCGCTCCTGTCAGTCAAGAGGATCATTTTGTGAAGTCTCTAACCTCACCTGTGGCTCTGTCTATGAAATCACTGCATTTGCCAACACAAGCGTTGGACAGAGTTTACCCAGTTACTCTATAAATTTGGAAACAGGTAGCTTATATGAAATGGAAAGCTAATCATTACAAAAACTGAAAAAACTAGTGATGAAGTCTAACATCATGTACACTGTTTATGATTCCAGGACCCTGTTGTCCCCAGGGTTTGACAGTAATACAGGTAACCCGGGCCATGACAAATGTCACCTGGCCAGCAGCTACAGGAGCCCGGTCTTACATTGCATCACTGAAGTCACCTAGGGGTGATGCCAAGTGCCACACTCTGAACCCACACTGTCTAATGGGATGCATCACCTGTGGGACAAACTACACGGTGTCACTGGACGTCATCAGTAGCACAGGGAAGAAGTCCGAGTGCACATACCATGGCTTCTCCTCTGGTAAATATAGGGTGTTTATCAATACGCATACTTGACCATTCTTGCGTTCTCGCAAACCCGTTTGACATCATCCTACATTGTATAGTTACAATTCTCAAGAACAGAAGTACAGAAGACAGTAAAAAATCTCTAGATGTCTTGCCCTGGCCCCAAATATCAAGGATGCATCGGTTGCATTCTCATGAATGAGACCAATCCCATGATTCATTGGGTCCCTAGTACATTCTTGGGAGGCAAGTTAGCAAGACCACTATTTCCAAGAACGCTAGTATGCTCTTCATGTTCTGGGTATTGATAAACACCCATAGTTGGCAGTTTAACATCTCTTATCAAAGCGATGGGACAGAGAAACTCTCAGCTGTTTCCTTCATGTTGCAGGTGATTGCTGTCCCTCCAGCATCAGGCTGTACAGCATGCCCAACAACACTATCCGTGTATACTGGCACTCTTTTGGAGGTCTCAGCAATTACACGGCTATCCTGGCTGGCATGAGCTCCAACTACAGTTGTAGGTCTCATCCAGGCAGAAACTCCTGTGATATAACCGGAACTGTATGCGGGGAGATGTACACTGTTGTAGTAGCCCCTCTGTCACCAGATGGCGCCAAAGTCGAGTTCTGTCCCAAGAGGAGGTATTCCGGTGAGTGCCAGATTTACTATCGCCATATCGCTAAAACACATGACTGGGGAAACAAAGGAAGTTAGTCCTCATTCATAAAACCTTTTGTTTTTAGCCTCTTCAAACATTGCATGCAGAAAAAAAATGAATTTGTTTCTAATATCTGTTCTTTGGCGTTTCAGTTTCCTGTTATGCAAGTGATATCGAAATGGGTAGGTATTTGTGTACTATCATATCTATGGAACAGGGTCAGTGGCCTGAATTCCAGTACCCGTTACCTTGTGATAAATATTAAACAACACATCAGTTCTCTTATCTGATTTTGCTACTTTTTTGTTTTCTGCACTTAGTTGATTTTACTATTTTTTTTACTGTGTTTTCAGTAATGTCCTGGAGGAGGAGGAGAAGTGTGGATTAGCCGATGACATGTACGTTATTTTGTAAAATATGGCATATCTTATACAACATTCTGGCTTTAGTAATTGCAAACGCAATTTCTTAATTTGGCATTTATTTAGTATTTCTAAAACTGCAGCCAAACATCACTCAAAGATGTGGGGCCGTAAATTATAATTTTAAAGCGCTGTCAATAACACAAATAATTACAATGTATCTTGTAAACTGCACGTTAACAAAGGTACTGTATAGGTCCTACTCATGTATGAGTGACAATGTATGAGTGATTATATTAGTGAAGAGAAAAGGTTGATTGTCTCAGTTTCTCAGGTTACTTTTTGCTTTACAGCATACCCGCCAGACCAACCACTGGGGAAAAGTTTCTGTCTTGGAAATCCCTTTCATTTAACCACAATAACCGTGTAAACCTTATAAAAATAATATTTGAATTAATATTATTGAACTTGAGATTTAACTAAAGTTATAAACTCTGAATTCGGTCTTAGCAAATACAATAGACATTGATGATTGTGAGACATAGGTATCATGTGATCACTGTAATGGGTGTTAGTGGACACGTTTGTCGCTGAAACATTTGTTTTGCTATATATTCATAAAATGTTCTAATGCGATGCTAGATAGTGACCCAAATGATCTATAAGAAGGACGAATTAAACAATTATTGCAACATTTCGTCAATTTAAGCATAACATTTAAACTAGAATGTCCTACATATTATTCCTTCAAAGACTGATACCCAATTAAGCCCCGTACGAGTCGTCCAGCATAAGATTAACAATCGATTAATTACTATCTTTTTTTAGCTTTAGAATTGTAACGAGTACCAGGCAATAATATGTCTCCAACAAAAAGTTTAACACTTTAACAACTCACGTACACAGACTGTCCACTGCTCACACACCACACAGCGGGCGCACAACACGCTATTATTTACAACAATTAACACTGAACACTACACATAACATTAACGCATGGCACAATAACGACAGAACACATACTAACGACACAGAGCTATTTACATTATTTACAGTTGGCAGTCGTCTAGCATGCCGCATTGCCCGATGGGTAGCCTCCACACAACATGTTACATTCCCCTTTGGATGAACAAGTAAGAAAGTGCTACGATCGAATATCTCAACGAAGTAGGCCTACGTATCTGGCCATCTATGTCTATGACGGAAGTATTTCTGTGTCGAATGTCTCTTGAAATAAAATGAATTCTTTGCATCATAATATTGTTGAGAAGGAATTATTAATCTATACAAATAATTAAAGAATGTCAAATGTAATTTATGACGGTTTAGCTTTAATAATATAGTTTTCTAGATTTTTGAAAACCAAAACTGGAACAGAAGGCCAGTAAGTTATATAATACTTTGTGTTGTGTTTGTGTGTTGGTTTCCATTCTCAGCACCAGCTGACAGAAAATCAGACAAGTTTTTATTATTGATATCCATACATCAGTGCTTTTGGACATCTTTGTTATAGATGTACTTTTGGGAACCTTTTGTAAATACTGAAATCAGGTAAATATTGTCCAAAGACATAATTATGTTTTATACTATATAAAATACAATAAAACAACACAAATATAAAAAACATTATTAGTTGTGTATTTCATGTAGATTTTTTTAATGAGACACACACACACACACACACACACACATATACTGCAGATCCATCCAATAATACCCTTCGCCGTTTAAAATGCACCATTTAACAACTGAAGGACCGTTTCTAAATAAATCACAAAACCTTTCTCTGTATTTTTTATGTTTTATGACAATTAAGTCATCTACATACACAGACAAAATATTTTTGTGAACCCACAATCGATTTATGAGACAATATTTTGCAGTATTGTGAGGCTGATTTGAAACCTGAAAACCAGCGAGGTGTCTTTCAATGACCTTTTTAAGCTTTAAACATTCCTGTCATTGTGTCAAATTTCCGCAAACCAGTACTGAATATATGGTTGGAAGCAGGCAGGGTTAGAATATTGATGATTCGTATAATATATATGATTCGTAAATAATAAATACATTTTCCACAGTAAAACTAATGCCAAAATAACAAAAAAAAAAACTGTTAGGCTACCTGCGCATGCCACCGCAAAAATGTTTTAAATAAATTTCAAAATACTTTTTCTAAAATTCATTCATAAAGCATATTCATTTCTCGTGTACATTTTAGAGCATCCCATTCGATTAAAAAGAAACTTCAACTAAATGTATAGTAATTTAAAATTGAACCAATCAAATCAAAACGTAGTTCTGGAATTGCGGTTCTGGATTCCCATACTAGGATAAGAGGGTACAAGATGTACGGAATTGCAGTGTTATGTTTTCAGCAAATAAATAATGTTCGTTTCAATAATATAGTAGAAGAGTAAAGCAAATAAATTATATTGGCTTCTATAATATAGCACAAGAGTAGCACGAAACCACGCTACACCCAATCACTGCTCTTGTTAATGACATGCTCCCTTCCACCTGGATCACACGCTTCTGATCATCAGTCCTCAGTGCGTCAGAAAGTACCTGCGCGCGGTTATCACCCCTGTTCAGACGATTTCCCACAGGAATTTATAGTGCTTATAGAAATACTTCCTCCTGGGTCTCCATTTCATTTCATTCAACTTCTGTAATCTGACGCTATAAATACTAAAATTGCAATTACTTTTTCTTATGTCACACTGCAACAAAAAATATTTTTTTAAATATGTCACAGATTATCTTGTACATTATAAGTGTCAGTCATGACTTAGCAGTACTTAGCAAGCTTCACACGTATGACTTACAAAATGTTAAGGACTAGCGGCAGACCGTGGGCAGCTTGACGCATTCAGAGAGTTAACGGTGTTACTTTACACAAGGTCAGCTGCTTTCCGCTTTACAATGAAAACCTTTCGCTTTTTAACCTTCCCCTTAACACCGGTGAGCCTGAAGGCATTAGGAGTTTACCCGTATTTATTTCGACCTAACTTTTTGGTTTCCACCCAGAGTACCACCTGAACAGTCTCTGAAAGGAATTGAGACACGTTTTTATTACCGGCATCCATGTATCAGCCATTTGGGAAATCTTGATTTTTGCTAGAGATGGAATTCCTGGGAACCTCTCTTTTAATACTGGCTTCACTGCTTCAGGTGAATATTGCTCAACAATATAAAAACATAATAATAATAACAAAAACGGAAAAGATGTGAAATGCATTTTAACCTATCTTCGTTTTATTTCCAGATTCAGTATATACAGGCACAAGGTATTGTTTTTTTCAGTTCACTATTTTTAGGAAAATGTAAAAGTTCATCTACTGACGTTTAAACGTGTCTTAGAAGTGTTTTAATGTTCTGTTTATAGATGAATTGCGTTTTTTTTTTAAACTTTTTTTAGATTGTTCAGTCACATCGATAACATCTCCATCAGCGACATCCCTGAATGTGAAATGGAAAAAGTACACTTCAGCAACGAATTATTTTGTAGACGTGCGAACCAACGGGACCGTCTCCGCCCCGGTTGTAGTAACCGTAGCGCCGACCAGCACCGAACGGCTGGTACAGGGGCTGAGACCGGGTACCGTTTACATTGTGACTTTGAAAGTCTTTCATTTCTACAGTGTCCTGTGCTCTTCGTCGCCGCAAACAGCCGTAACAGGTAAATTTAAATTGTGACAACTTAAGTGAAACATCAAAGCTACTGTTGCATATTTTTACATGTACTTCTTTGTTCTAAGTTCATACCCATATAATTTGTAATAATTGTAATTTGCAGCAACCATCCAGTACTGCTATGTATTTTCTGACGAGGCCACTAGCACAGCTCAATTTGTCACTGACTTTTTAAACAAATTTATTTAATTAATTAATTGAGCTGTTGGTGAAATGTAACAAAATCATGGAATGGCTGAGGTGCCCCTGAGGAGAGGTTTGGGAACTGAAGCGGTGTTCATCTAGCCATCCAACTAGATATCAGTAACTTTTCAGAAAACAGAAGAAATTATGACTAGTTTTTATTGCTTTACTCTTAATTTGCATATGTTCTAATGTCAAATTGTGTTTTTTGTTCTGAGCCAAAGTACACTTGCTACCCAGATAAACAGCTTTAAATAAACATTTCAACATTTCTTTGGACTGTCTAAAACTTTTGCACAGTACTGTGTATATATATATATCATTGTTTTTTTTCCTCAATATTCAGTCCCCACGGCTTCTGAGATGACTTCTTGCAGAGCAACAACAAGCACCACAGTCACTTGCATTTGGACTGCTGTGCCGTCAGCAAGGTTATATTACCTGATTCTAGAAAACACAGGAAGCCATATATTACTTAACAACTCATTTACGAGTATAAGCGGATCGGTGGACAACCTTCATCCAGCAACGCTTTACAACTGCTCTGTGTATGCCTTAAACGCTGGCGGCTTGGGTGCACGCAGCACGGTCAGAGCTGTAACCACATGTAAGTGCTCCCTTTCCTCCAGAAAAAGGAAGCAGTTTATGCACATTTAGAACAGCTATATATCATTAATACATGACTACACGTATGGCAACCAAATCTATGACAATGAAAGTTCTAGAAGCAGTTCTGCCAAAGTGTCAGTAAATGTATTACTTAAGCACAAACACGAAGCAATTATGGGATGTTTACAAGGCGTTCTATCGTCCTAATATATCTCATCCTAATATACTATTTGACAACTGTTATTTGTCTACCCTTAGTGACACAGCCGCCCACAGGCATCACTGCCCAGTCGATTAATTCCAGCACATCCCGGGTCAGCTGGCTTAGGGTGAACAAGGTGCTGACTTACCGAGTGACGGTGTGGGACCCGGACAATCCGAGTATCCCTCTGATGGTTCTTAACGCCACCACTAACTTCATGGACATCAACAATCTGCCCCCATGCTCTGTGTTCACAATTGGGGTATCATCTATGAACGAATTTTTGGAGGCTGGGGAGCCAGCTAACACCACTTTCAGAAGGACTGGTGAGTAACGTCACCGCTGGACGTTGAAGGAAGTGTCATTAGTTTGACAACGTGTTACAAATGTTAAATGGCTAAGTTCAAAGAAGAGTGATTTATGTCATATACATTGTATGATATTTTTCTATAAACCTTTGATTTGAAAAGCAAATGTAGAGACGTTTACCACAGACCTATGGTTAAAAAGTAACACTTTAAGGCTGGGGTCTCCAACTCCGGTCCTGGAGAGCTACTATCCAGCAGGTTTTCTATCTTACCTGGCTTCTGATGAGCCACACCTGCTCCTGGTATTTACCCAAAAACAAGTGTGGCTCATTAGAAGCCAAGTAGGATAGAAAACCTGCTGGACAGTAGCTCTCCAGGACCGGAGTTAGAGATCCCTGCCTTAAGATATAAACACTAGATGTGTATTTTAAAAAGGGCATCTTCTACTGCTAGTTAGGTGAAAACAGCAGTGCTTTTTCCTTCTAGATATGCCTTCAGTGACATCCATTTCAGTGGACTACAGATGTGCAAGTAAGACCGTGTTGGTGACGTGGGGGCTGGTGCCAGGGGCCAAATCGTATAGGGCCTCAATCACCAGCCCAGGCGATCTTCCCCTGAATTGTACCTCACAACTGGGAAGCTGTGAGATCTCAGAACTGGCCTGTGGGAAGACATATAGGGCTACTGTCACGGCTGTGTCAGGCAACTGCGAGAGCACTTCCCAAACATCCGCCTCCTTTGAGACAGGTGTGGCCGTTTTTTCACATAGCCTTCTAGTCATTCAATCCCTAAAATGACCTTTCCCATTATGTTTTCTGTGTAATTTCTACCTCACGCTACCTTTTACACCCATGTATTGACATACATGATTTCAAATGAACATGGAAAATGTCCAAGCTGAGCTTACAGTATAGTTTATAGAGAACAGTGACCATAAAACTTGTCTTAGGAATCAGAAAGGTATGTTTGAAAGATGATGAACACTGCAGAAAAATCAACCCTTTAACTGTTTTTTCAGTGCCCTGCCCACCAGTGGACCTGATGCTCTTCCGCGAATGCTCTAGCAACACAATTATGTTCTCTTGGTCTGCAACGAATAAGACGGCCCACTACGTAGCCACATCTGTGGACTCCACAGGCTTCATGACGGAGTGTATAACAACCGACACCTCCTGCTTCTTCACCACAATCGTCTGCAGTGAAATGTACGAGTTCACCGTGTATTCCTACACCGGGCTGTGTAATAGTGAACTTAGCATGCCAGTACACATCCAGGCAGGTAAGACTGTCCTCCATATATAACAATGTCCTTTATAAAGATCCAATATCGTGTCTGTTTGTCAGCCTCCTTCTTTGGAGCTGCCATCTCTGATCGGAGCTGTCGACTCTTTCCACCTCACTCTGAATGAAACCCCGCGAAGTAGATTGTTGTTATGCATTAGATATACTCATATATCGAATAAAAATTGAAAACTGAGAAAATTCTTTACCTTTAGAAGGATGTGGCTCTATGATACATGAAAAGTGCAGTAAACGATCTGGAGTTATATGTTTAACTCGATTCTCTGCTGCCTCTCAGCTCCCTGCGAGCCGACCAACCTGAAGGCCGTCGCCGATTGCCATTCCAACACGCTGATAGCCATGTGGGACGAGGCTCCGGGCGCCTTGTTCTACACAGTGGAAGCCATAGGCAACTTTGGGGACTACTACAGCTGCAACTCATCCACGACCAGCTGCCTCTTGGTAGACGTGCTATGTGGGCAGAGCCTGAGTGTCTGGATCATCGCCTCGGACCATGACTGCACCACCAATCGTGTTCTGGGGGACACGGCCGAGACAAGTACGCTCGCGCTGGCCACCCATGGTGCAGCTGACATCCCACCTGTTGGTTTTCATTCCACCTCTTAATCAATTAAAGATGTTATCTGAACGGCGAGTGTCAGTCATGGATGCTTCAGAACATGGAGCTGCGACTGTTTCCATTGGCACGCATGTGTTTACGTTTGTCTCCACCTAATTCTATTTCAGTGCCTTGTCTACCCCAAAACGTATCTTTAGAGGATGACTGTAGCTCGGATTCCGTCATGCTGGAGTGGGATTACTCTGCTGGGGCTGTGTCATACACCGCCTCAGCCACGCATGCGGACGGCACTGAGAGCAGCTGCAGCAGCATGGGCACCGGCTGCAGGGTCCAGGGGCTACGATGCGGGCAGACATACTCTGTCTCTCTTCTTGTCACCAACCTTAAGTGCAACATCACAGAGAACCTGCAGACGATGTTGGAAACAGGTAACCCCCCGACACCACTACTGGATCTCCACAAGTGTCATTCCTAGGAATGGCGATGCTTTTTTACCTTATTTATTAAATCTTGAGTGAAATCACTGTTAATGTTAATAGTCTGAGTTGGACAGAACCCCTGTTGATTACTGATGTGGTATGTCCACAGTGCCCTGTGTGCCCACTAATGTGACTGCAGTGCGAAACTGCCAGCAGAGCTCGGTCATGCTGA
>JAODKF010000049.1:7057341-7069353 GCA_026779585.1 Mormyrus proboscirostris | reverse complement strand
AATGCAACAGCACCAGCAGCCCTGCCATTTCTGTGTCTACAGGTAAGCCTCTGTCAAACTCTTCCCAAAGGGCATTCTCAGTCTTGACTTATGGAACAGGGTTGATTCTACCTCCTCATTCTCTCCAGTTCCATGCACCCCAATGAACGTGGTTACCAACCTATCCTGCAATACCAGTACAGCAACGGTATCCTGGGATGCCAGCCTGGGGGCCCGTCGTTATACAGTGTTGGTTGCGGCCAGCAGGTCATTCCAGTGTTTCACCAGCAGCACTACTTGTCAGCTGAATAGTCTGCAGTGTGGGGAGACCTATAACGTAACTGTGCTAGCTGATGACGGGATCTGCAACAGCACTCTGCGGACAAGTGCTGTTATGACAACTGGTAAGATTACAAGGAAATAAGGTTCTAGGCTTTTAGGGGGAAATATTTAGGTACGTAATGGCTTTTATATTAACTATTGCTTCAGCATGATAGGGAATGATATATTTATGTTTTCCAGCTCCATGCCCTCCTGTGATAGTAAACAGTACCATGAATTGCACCACCAACATGGCCTCACTGTCATGGGTGACGGGGAACGCTGTGGTCGACGTTGTCATCAACGCCTCATCATCCCAGGGCCATCAGACTTGGTGCCGGTCCAGAAATGGCACCTGTGACCTGGTGGACCTGCGGTGTGGCCAGAACTACACTGTCCGAGCCACTGCGACTGGGGTGCGCTGCGTCAGTCTTGCCAGCCCTGCCTCCTACGTAGTTACAGGTAGGCTTCCACATAGAAGCACTTTGGGTAGTTAATGTAGACGTCCCCACCCTTATTGTATCCATGGAACCAGTTTATGTTGTACAAAAATTTCATAGATCTTAGATCAGTAAAACACCGGGGATCGTTTTGAAAATATATAGAAAATGTATTGTGATGATTGGCTGACCGAGGCATCATTGCAACAACAGCGAATGACGAGGAAGCTTATTTAGGGGAGAACCATGCCCTTTTATTGTAGTCCTTAACAGGACTACAACAGGCACCCAAATACAACAGCGGAAACACAAAGTGGTCAGACGCTGAACTGTAAAGTACATGCAGGTGGGAGATTTAAGATGACATGGGAGGATCGCACAGGGTACACATAAGACATGGTCAAACATACACACCACATTCAGAAAACAGTCTTAGCCATAACTACTACAACAAGAACAATACAAGGGCTATGTACAATGACATACACGGGGCTATATACATGTGTTCATGAGACATGCTGGGACGTGCAGATCTCACCAGTGCTACACTATTGTTTATTTTTGAAAATTAACCAGTCCCTTCACAAACCCCACTGCATTCCTTAGCTTGGTGAAAAACTGGCCACAGTTGGGAACTCCTACTTAATATATGAGCAATTTTCCTCATGAATTTTCCTGTGGTAGCTTTCAGATGGCCAGAGCAGTTGCACATGACATAAATGCACCTATTGTAATAATTACTCAATGTTCCAAATGAGACCACAGACAATTCTCCTTCATGTTTTCTTTTCCCACAGCACCATGTGCACCTCAGAATGTTACACGTAACCTAGACTGCATGACTAACTCTGTTTGGGTTACATGGGGTCAAGCATCTGGGGCACAAACCTATGTGGTAACAGCACTGGGCACTGGCGGAGATAATGCCACTTGTTCCACATCCAACACCACCTGCACTGTGCCAAGCTTGCGCTGCAGTGCATTCTATACTTTTTATGTCACTGGATCTAACTTACAGTGTCGAAGCCCAGCCAGCAGCACCTTGAACATCCAGACAGGTATTGTATTATTTATTTAGCAGATGCTATTACCCAAAGCAAAGTACTTTTTTAAGACAGCAGGGTTGGACAATCCTTGAAAGGTAAAGGTGGACTTGCTCTTGTATTTAGGATCGTTGTCTTGCTGCATAATTCAATTGTGCTTGACCTTCAGATTTTCTGGTTGAGAGCAAGTCACCCAGGCCCCAACACAGCACAGGATCCCTACATCATCATACAACCACCTTCATGTTTGACTGTTGATATGATTTTCTTATTGTGGAACACTGTGTTAGCTTTACGCTAGATGTACCAGGACCCATGTCTTCCAAAAAGCTCCACTTTTGACTCATTGGTCCACAAAATATTACTTCAAAGGGCTTCATCAAGGGAATTACCGTGGTATTTTTTGGCAAAAGCCTGTTATGTTCCTCTTGTTTAGTGGTGGTTTTCACCTTGCAACTCATCCAAGAATTCCATTCTTGCCCAGTCTCTTTCTAATGGTGGACACATGAACATTAACTTAATTTGAGGCAAGCAAGGCCTACAGTTCCATGGATGGTAGTATGACTTCCTGGATGAGTCATTGGTATATTTTTGGAGGAATTTTCGTAGACTGACCACTCCTGGAAATACTCACCTCAGTTGCAAGTTATACTGATTTTGTATGACGATTTGAAACAATAAGGTGTGACAAGTACACAACAAGAAGGAGAAATCAGGGAGCAGACACATACGTTTTTCTGGTGCTGTGTGCTTTGCATTTCTCTACAGTCCCTCTGATTTGCAGGTCTGTTAACCCTCAACAGGAAGGTGAAACAATCCAAAGGAGTGGATATAAATCACAATGACACACTTTGAAAATCTGAAGAGACACAGCACACTATTCACATGAAACAAACAAAACTTTCTGTTCTGTTCCCAGCTCCATGCCAGCCAACAGGCATCTCAGCGGATCTCAGCTGTGCCAACAGCACAGCGTACATCACCTGGGCACCGGTAACAGCCGCAGTGCAATACCAGGCATGCGCACAAGGCATAGGCAGCAGCCAGCTCTGCTGCCAAACAACGAACACCTTCTGCGCTGTGGTGGGGCTACAGTGTGGGTCGACATACAACTTCTCAGTGCTGGCCTCCAATCAAGTATGCAGGTCTTCATTCAGCCAGCCATATAGCAAGGGAGCAGGTATCATACCCATTCCAAATAGTACCTTTAATATCCTGTTGTAGAAGTCGTAGTCAGATATATAAAGAGACAAGTCTGTAATGTCTCCAATTAAAATACTTTCTCCTTCACAGTCCCGTGCCCCCCCAGTGCAGTGTGGACAAGGCTGTACCCCATGCAGAATGGGATACAGGTGCTCAGGGTCTCCTGGGGCGTAATTGTCTGCCGTGGGGTGGAGTACCTGGCTGAGACCAGCGGTAGCCACCAGGGCAAAGAAGATACACGCTTCGTCATGAGCTCATATTGGACAAATGGCACAGTATTTGAGTTTCCCCTGTACTGCAGCTCCCGTTACACAGTGACAGTGCAGAGCAGGAACTTGGCAGGAACCAGCACCCCCTCAATGGCGGTCAACGGGACAACAGGTACTGGGACAAAATGTGCCAATTATGAGTAAAATGTAGAGAGGCAGAGTAGACAAAACTAGCAAAGGGTTCACACAAAACTGGGATCTGCTGCACTTTGTAACAGAAATACCCAAAAACAACATTTTGGAGTATGCAGGAAGTTTGCAAACTTGCTTCTACAAAACACTATGCGGCAGCCAAAAAACTTGTCTCAGGACAACAGAGCATATATCTAAAATGCATTCAATTTGTGATTATATCGTCAAATAATTTAGGGAACAAATAAGTTTACAGTTTTTGTGGTGTTCTTTCAGCCCCCTGTCCCCCACTGGGAATCACATACAGCATCAACAATGGATCAGCCATGCTCTCCTGGAATGCGTCAGTATTGGCCACAGAGTACGCTGTGTATGAGCTAAAAGGTGCACAGCTGGTGTTAGTGTGTCGCACAGTTCAGCTGCAGTGCAACGTGACAGGTGCCAATCGTAGTGCGATTGAGGTGATGGCTGTCAGCACCGCAGGTCAGAGCAATCCCAGTACAAACATCCAAGGTAAGAAGGACAATACCGATTAAAAGGCAAAAAATAAAAAAAACTCAATTTAAGATATATTTTAAAAACACTAACATCTTTGATCATCACCCCAACCCCACATCATAAATCTCACCATTTCATTTTCAGCACCATCCTCTGTGAAGATTTCATCTAACTCAGATTTCTGTTCTATCAGATATAACACAGTACCGTAATCGAAGAGGGCTGAAAAGGCCAAATTCTTTTTATGGAGATGAGACAGGTAACAGCAAAGCCCTACTCTATGCTTAATAAGAACATGCATTGTAATGAAATGTAATTAATTTATACAGAAAAAAATCTTAATGAATGCAATGAACTGTACTCCCAACACATTCCTAAAAGCTGTTTTTTTCCCCTCAGATTTATCCATTCCAGTGCTGAAGATTGGAAATGTCACTAGCAATTCCCTGTATGCAGAATGGAATTCAGTAGAGGGCGCTACTAGCTACAGCCTTGTGGTCAGACAGCAGTCCAGTAAACAGCATGTTGTACAGCTGTCTGTATATGGTTTTAACTCTACAGTGACAGACCTGAAACCTGCCACCAGATACTGTGTCTCTGTGTCTGCCAAAAAATCAACAAGCCCAAGCCCCTATTCTACACCAATCTGTGTAAACACTGGAGTTCAGATCTAAGGGTTTGATAATAATGTCAACTGTAAAGAGCAGCTTGACAGCATTAGATAAAAGCACCTAATGCTAGCAAGTCTTAGGAAATAACTTTTCTTGAAAATCATGTAGAAATTAATGTTAAATTGAAAACCAAACCATCTTGGAAACTTCTTTGATTTAAATGTGGTGGAGTGTGATGAAGAACAATTGCAAATTTAAAATAAACCAAACCAACAAACTTCCAAGATTACAGAAATAAACAAACACTATATAAAATGTATTCTTACTTCCACTGTTTAAATTAGGTTTAAATTACATATTTAGGTGAAGTGCAATTTGACCATGTTTCATTTTTTGTTTCATTTTATTCATTCATCTTTAACCCTTGGTGAAAGTACAGTTTCAAACTGTCATGCCTGATTCAGAGACTAAAGAGACCAGATCAAAATAAGAGTAGCAGTAATGACTCAGCTGATATGTGCCATCGTGCTTCACTCGCATTGATATTCTTTCCCAGTTTCAAGTTTCAATTGCAGATGAAATGTTTAAGTTGTGTTTTGAACTAAATTATGATATAAACCAAAAAAATAGTGTTGTATTACTTAAGGTAAACAATCTGACCTGTATGGACATACGGAAAAAAAAATAGGAAATAACTGGTTAACCAGAAAAAGTGTTTTAAGGATTCAACATTTTAGGTTTATGATTAAATATCATCTCATGTATCCATTCATCCATCATCTACCCACTGATCAGGTATAATTTACAGCTCACAGGGGGCGGGATTTATGCGACAGACCCTGGCGGACTTGAAACGGAGTTTAGTTTTACGTTAGTGGTTCTAAAGCTTGCTCCTGTGGGTTGGTTACTGGTATATTTGAGCATTTCCACTAATTATTACCTGCACCCTTATCTAATTTTTGGGAGGCTAAAGCAGTGGCAGGAGACGCCATGCTCTGTTAGGGCCATGCATTCCCCCACAAATTAAGAGTTTCAATAATTCATAAAAACTAAACCTTCCAAATGGATAAATTATATGCCTTACCTCAGTATGTCGTACGACCCTGGAATTATCGCCGTTTCCGGCTCATATTTGAAATTAAAATTCATTTTTCGACGGCGATGTATGAGAAGGTCAGAACAAAGTGACCTACCGGAGGTTTTTCGCGCCGTTTTTGAGCTACGGCTCAAACTACAGCGGCGCAAATGGGCATTTCTGTTATTTTCCCCAAGTTTCCGTAAATCGTGGAAACACTACTTTTAAAATTGCGAGGTGAAAACCTGACCTCTATTTTCGTCTAGCATCGAGGAGGTAAAATATAATGGCTCATTTATAATTCGGGGGTGGATTTCGAGTAGGAATTTTAATAGACTTTTTTATTTTCGATTTTTGGCCATTTTCTAATTTATTTTGAAATACTTACTGAGCTGTGGCACCATATTTGTCAGGTCGAGCATGTATCTCGTTGATAAGTTAGAAACAAGTTGAAAGGCCGGTGCAAAACACGTAAAAACATAAACTGGGAGGAAAAAAAGTTAAATAATCCACAGAAATGTTTAGATTGTTATAAATAGGGTGACGATTTTCTTTGCAAAAAACGACAGCGGGGCATTACCCGAAGATGGACCACAAAACAACGCAAATATGCAAACACGGTATTCTGACTGCAGAAATCGAACGACACACGAAGCAAAGCGAAATCCCGGTAATTTCTGTCATTTCAGTTATTAAGTTAAGACGACTGCATCGGACACACGTACAGGGTTGTCAACTTTGGTCAGTTGGCTGTAACGAGATTTTCAATTCGAGATAAGTCTGCACATACATGCACACGCGTTTAAAAAGGGATAACTACTCCATGGGATGCTGAGACCGTACATTCCTGAACGACAGGCCACGTATAAACCAAGTGTCCAACTATAGTGCATGAAATGAGTGATGAAACCCACACAGCACAAGAACTTCAAATCCCGACTCCTGCGAATGAACCCCCAGCCCTGAACAAGTGGGACAACAGTGCTCTCTACTGAACCACACTATTCTTGCTCTGGAAATTCCAAATAAAATTGAATCAGTTCAACTAGGTAATCTGTATATATGAAGAATGTCTAGGACTGGGGAGAACGGACATGAAATAATTAAGGAGCTTGAATTGTAGAATTTAGCTGATCAATTAATTAGATTAGGTCATCTCATCCAACAATGGAGCACCGCCTCTAAGCGAGCCCAAGCCCAGGATTATTGCATTGAAAATACAACATAACTACCAGTGCCCCCTTTCTTAAAAGTCTTTTATTATATATATAAAAAATGGCAAAGCAATCAACCAAACACAGCACAACATCGTCAACTTAGCGTCTTGTACATTTCAACATGTTGTGGGGTCCTTCCAGAGAGTTTTAAAACATTCTCAGATGTTTATTTACAAAATTTTCCATAGCTTTTTAGAAAAGAAAATAGAATTAATGAAAAAAGGCTCATCTCTACGGTGAGAATTCTACTTAAGCAACCAAGGACTGGATGGGGAGCGTCGGTGTATATCCGTGCAAGATTTTTTTTTTCTTGGAACAAATGACATACTACATGAGCAAATTAAACCAGACGGATAAATTAAGTGGATTTTTCTCTGCTATCCTGCTTCCCATCAACCTGTTCTGCACTCGGACTTCTATTCCGATGCTTGCCGTCACTTGTGTTGCTTAGTTCTCGGCGGTGAGTGCGTTCCTTGCTACGGCTACGTTTGTGAGACTGCTCCCTGCTACGGCTGCCCTTGTTAGACCGTTCTCTGCTCTGGCTGCTCTTGTGAGATCGCTCCCTGCTCCGGCTGCTCTTGTGAGATCGCTCCCTGCTCCGGCTGCTCTTGTGAGATCGCTCCCTGCTCCGGCTGCGCTCTTTTTTCTTGCCCTTGTCCTCACTGTCTATTCTACCCTTGCTCCGGCTACGCTTGCGGGACCTTTCACTCCTGCCCTTTCTTTCCCTACTCTTACTCCGGCTAGGCTTCCTCACTGTGCGCTCCTCCCTGTGCCTTTCGTCATGCTTCCTGTCTTCTGGCTCTCCTTTGGACCGTCTCTCTTTTGATCTCTCCCTCTCGCTGGCCCTGTCCTTCCTCCTGGCTCGGTCGTTCTCCACCTCCCGCTCTCGATCTTTACGGTCAACCTTCCGATCGCGGCTGCCACTGCGGCTTCGCTTGCGCTCTTTGCTACGGCTTCGTCGCCGATCTAAGGGCCGGTCAAGGCTTCGGGAATGCCGCCGGTCCTTGTCCACCCTCTCCCTCCGGTCACGGTCTTGATCTCTTTCTGCACGGTCCCGATCCTTGTCCTTGCCTTCCCTCTCCTTCCTTTGTCGGTCTCGCTCCCTCTCCAGCTCACGGTCAAAGCTGGCGCCGCGCCTGTCTCGGTGACGGCTCCGACTCCGTGATCTATTAGGCGACCTCCGCGGACTCGGGGTCCTCCTGGGACTCCTGCAATGAATTCAAAATGTAACAGTAACTGAAATCCTCCCCCCAACATACTTATCCAAAACAGGAAGTCTGACACAGACCTCTATGTGGAAAGCAGGGTGGAATAGGGGCTCACCTGGAGCGCCGTCGCTCAGCCTGCCATGTCGTTTCCTGTACAGTGTCCTGGTGGCCATCAGTCTCAGGAGCTTTCCTGGGTCGGCTCTTCATCTGCTGGTCAATGGCCTTCTGAACAGGCACAGGGATGCGTGGGAAAAGGGTGGAGAACCATTCTAGCTTGGTGAGGAAGGAACGTAGCATTTCGCCGATCGTCATCACGCAACCTCCCCCGGCTTTCACGTCCAGCTCCTGTAAAACACAGCACCAGACTTATCACAAGAAATTCAATTACCCATGTTACACTGTCTCATCTCAAAACAAACAGACTCAAATCCACTCCCAAAACTACCTTCCAAAATCTCATCCGGTAAAAAAAAAAAAAGTCTAACTTGTGATGACCAAGTACCAAATATTCACCTCTGTTTTCATCAAGCTTAATATTGATAAAATAATTTTATGCACACAAATTTGAGAGATGTCTGATGTACAGAAGAATTACACAAATAATAATTGGTTCCCATCAGACTATATTACACTGCAGGCTCCACAGAAACAGAACATGGTTATTGGACAATAGCAAACCAACAGCCTTTGGGTGAAGTTATGATCACTTTAAAAAGCAACCCCCAAACAGCTGTTAAAAATAAAAATATATATAATGTCAATATCGCAAAACGTCCGCTAGGACATTTGTGGGTCCGGGGCATGTTAGTAAGCTATTGTAAGGAGTAAACCTACAGTGCAAGCAAACACGACCATGAAGTTTTGCACCAGCTACCAAGAAACCATAGCTATATGGTAAAACAGTTGCTTGCACTCACACACACAAACCAACTGTGCTGAGATACAATATCCAATTCACCTGCAGCACAAGGGAGATCTAAAGAAGAAAACACTGAAATTAGCCAATTGGAAGGTGGAAAATGTGCAACATCAAAAAGAAAAAGAATGAGACTCACTGTGCATTTCTGAATATGACTTGGCATAAAAGTCAAATCTCATGTAATGAAGTTTAGCTTACAGCGCGTAGTATTTATTGAAGAACTTCTCTTGATATCCTCATAACATTTTCTATAAGAATATCATGCCTTTTTGTACTGTGTAGCTATATTTTTGTTTCATTCACACTTACCCTGACAAGGCCGCAACAGTGGATCAATTTAACTATTTCAGTGCCAGAGGAATGAAAGGACAATTAAGCCAAATGAAGTCAAAGGTGAAAATCAGCCATATGCATCACAAGGCAGGGTACTGGAAGTAGACTACAAGCATGAATTATGTTTTAGAAAAAAATCAAGAAAAAAGAAGAATTACCCTTGCTGACATACCTCCTCATCATCAAGGAACGGGTCAAACCAATCCACAAGGTCTGTGGGAGGCTGTGTGTATCTGTTTCATAGAGACAAACAATGTTAGATACCCAGTACTTTCATTGTATTTTAATATATTAAATATAACAGTGTGAAATTACAGCACACATCCAAACATAGTTTTTTTTCCCATTTGTGAAGTTAAATGAAAGTTGATGCAAACCTTATATACATGAAGCCTAGGGCTCTGATGTAGGGAGAGTCAGTATGTGTGATGAGTCCCATCACCTGCTTGCGAGTCAGCTTCAGCGTGAACAGTTTGTACAGCAGGCAGAAGGCAGTGGAGACTATGCCACCAGTTCCAACACCACGGACCTTTAACAAAAAGGAAGAATTCAAACTCCAGACAATAATGCTGCTCATAATTACTGCCTAGAAGAAAAAAGACACAAAACCACAAATTTTACCATGATGGAATGGCAGAAGACAAATGGAAGAATGCGTGCAGGACGATGAAAAGCACGTACTTCTACTTACCCCCCCACACATGCCGGTCTGGCCCGCCGTCTTCCTGCTGCCTTTCTCCCACGGCTCGGCATGAGTCACCTGCAAGTCACGCATGCAGAACACGCACTTAACGGTGACACAGATCACCCAAGCACTCGGCTTTGTTCCGCACAAAGGACAATACGATGATCTAACCTTCAACATAGATCATATATATATCACACACATTATAACACAAAACACGCCCCCGGCACAACTTTGTCAACTTACGTCGGTACGTTAAGACAAGCTTTTAGAATCCAGCTACGGTAATCATCTTTAAATGACATTTGGCGTTCAGTCCG
The DNA here is from genome assembly GCA_026779585.1 of Mormyrus proboscirostris. Classification (NCBI taxonomy): domain Eukaryota; kingdom Metazoa; phylum Chordata; class Actinopteri; order Osteoglossiformes; family Mormyridae; genus Mormyrus; species Mormyrus proboscirostris. The sequence continues at coordinate 7,059,100 of JAODKF010000049.1, read as the reverse complement.
TACAAAAAAAACTAACACTGGTTAACCATCAAATAAATAAATCGTCTGTATGGTTGCCCATCTGGGTATTAGAATGGCGTAATACATCGTGCGGGGTGTACTACACAAACGAGTTCAGCACACTAGGCCACCAAACCAGTAGCTATCTTGATAAATGGTTATGTATTTAAAATGAAATGCTTTTAAAATTGTCCCAGGTAACTTGCAACCGTGTCTGACAAAATACGGACTATCAACTACGGCGTTAACTACGTTATCAAAAATAACGGCGTTTATCTCAACACATAAATCTGCTGACATTTAGCCAACCACCGACATAGGAGAGTTCGGCCATTTCAGCGTTAGCCGCTTAGTTAGCATGCTAGCCGGTCGTGACTTGAAACAGTTGAAAACCAGTAATCGTTACCCAATGGGCCAGAAAGATATTCTATTATCACCACTAAGTGAATATTTCATAGCAAGTTAAAATAAAGTTAGCCGGCTACCCACCTACCTTGAAGTAGATCTCGTCCACAACCTCGTGGTACGTTTTCAGCTCATAGAGCTGGACCTTGAAATACGGCGACGACAGTATGTTGGTCAGAATCATCGGATTCAGGTTCATCGTCTTCTCGTTGCCCCAGAGAGGCAGTACATTGCCGTGCTTCCCCGAGCCAACGGGCTTGGCCACGACCTGCTGCTGCTGCTGATTCCCGGCCACCGCGTTGGCCATGTTGAAATGGCCCAGCTGGGTTTCAATAAGGTAACCTAGCTAGCTGACGATTTCCCGCAGTTTTACTCCATTAAAAATTCTCAAATACCACCCTGTCTGTAATTCGTTTAAGTTAATAAGCACGGAAACCGATACGTAGAATTTATCAATTCCAGAAGCGTTGGGTGAAAATTACTACAAATCACCACCCGTTCTGTATAGTCAGGGGCTTTTTTTTTCCCCACAACGACAGAAAACAAGATGGCTAACTGTGCTGCCGGGAAAAAAAGCGGAAAAGACGATTAGCGTCGTGCGAAAGCTCAACCAATAGGAGGCAGAGACCGTTCTTAAAGGGACAGGCCACCATGAGCTGTCTCGCAACCGCGTCGAAATCTGCCCAGTCCCATGCCGTTAACTTGCCAGGATGCGCAGAAGCAGCATGTCCAAATACAGTCCAACCAACCAGCAAGCAAGCAGCCATGTCCGCACTGTACGGCGTTGCAAACCTAATTGTTTAGGTATCAAGACAGTTGCAATCCCTACTGATTTCACTCCAACTAAAGTAGCTGCAATTCATGCCTAGTCGACTCCTCGAAAGCCATACGGTATATATGTAATGTGCTACTTGCCTCATCTGTACGTCGCTTTGGACGAAAGCATGGTAAAGCATGTTAAAGGAAAAAAGCCACACATTTTCTTTAAGATTTTAATTGACTAAACGTTGTACATATGCAAGTATGCGATATGTGCATTACAATGAAAATTCATATGAAGATTTTTTTTCCGATTTTGAAACTGATATAAGCCTTAACATAATACCAATGGCAAACAATTAACAGAGATAACCTCCCTAACCATTATAACAAATGGACTACAGACAGTTATTACAAAAATAAAAATCTGTTAAAGGTAAAAGTAACTTCACAAATAGAATAAAAAGAAGGCCAGTTGAGTAAACACTTTGTATACAAACTGTTGGCATCCTGTCCAGCAGAGGCAGACATTTCAGGTCCAGAAAGTAAAAATCCAAACCAGGATTTTGTTTCAACCAACCAATTGAACATAAAG
>JAODKF010000049.1:7038154-7057241 GCA_026779585.1 Mormyrus proboscirostris | reverse complement strand
GAGTATGCAACTAGTTGGTTGAAACAAAATCCTGGTTTGGATTTTTACTTTCTGGACCTGAAATGTCCACCTCTGCTTTCCAGGATGCCTTGTGCCCTGTGCTGCCTGGGACGAACTCCAGGCTCACATCCATATAGGGGATAGGAAGTTACGGAAGATGGAGAAATGTATACAGAAGTAATGATTTTATAAATAAACGTACCGAGTGGTGAAACTTTAATGTGCACAAATAAAGTAATAACCAGTCAGCTTTACCAAATGCAATAGCACGTCATTTTCATTTTACACATTTCATGTGAGGTGCTGGATTGGCCGTCAGGAAGGTTTAAATCCCACAAGATTTAAGCCTATAAACATTTCCATTCTAAATGGCTTCAGAATGAGGGTTTTCTGTGGGGAAACCTAGTGCAAAAGTAATGGAACTGAGCTCATGGTTTGTACTGGACATCCTACAAGCCAAAGGGGTAGAAGCTTCTGCTTTGCAGTACATCTCGTCATCATTTGTGGCCTGATGGGGAAGCATTACATTCACTGCATTAGGCAATTTGTAGGCAGTAGAACACATGCCTGCAACTCAACACACAAATCAGCAGAGTGGCATACAGCATTGCCAAGGGCTCTGGCCTCATTCAACTCCCTTGGGTACAAAATGTTTTTAAAAATGTCGTGACACTTTTTAGACACCATATACATATTTGACGGACAGACCAATACTACGTCCAACATTGAGACTACATCCCATAATGACCCATTTTACTGTTAATATGACAGGATTGCTTTTTTTTGTTTTTAGAAAAATGCAAGTACAACATATCGTCAACTTAATAGTAAACTGGGCTTGAGTGGTCTGCAAGTTTGGTTCTGCTTCCTCTAAAGTCCAACATCACAATGTTGCCATGTCGCACAATGTAACTCTCCGCATTTCCTTTCTGCTTTTACTGTAATTTTCACTTCAAACTCTGATTATACCCATCAATTAAGGGACATAACATTCCAGACCTCAAGCTTCAGATATGACAGAAGGACAGATCTATAGCCAATTAGGTTAGAAGAATGGTTGGTTTGTTTGTTACAGTTTTAATACATCAACATTTGAGACTTTCAGCCTAACAAGACTTACAATTTTTACAGTATTTCAACTTGTTGTTTGAACCCCTTAATACTAGACATGACACTAAATGAAGCAGATTTTGTTCCTTATCGGAACAATAGAGCTTGACCAAACAGGCGCTGACCAAACCAGGATCAAAAACCTGTGAATGTCAAGATGATTCCACCACTACTTTTAACTTTTCTGTTCAGTATTTTATATAAAAAGCAAGTCAGGGATTATTAGAACACAGTATTCACCTCCCGTTTCCTGCAAATATTATACAAAGCTGTGGTCCTCAAATAGCATTTCAGACCGTGTAGGAATCTCTGAAACCAGTGTGCAGCACGACACTGCAGTTCAAGGCATGTCCCATGACGCCAGCTGGCTGACGACTCCTGTTCGTCCTTCCTAAATGCTCTTAGGTTTTAGGTCCAACTGGGATGTTTTGGCAGCAGGAGTGCCAGCAGGGGGTGCCATTTCCATCAGTTTTCAGGCCATCGCGTTTGCCGACATTCTAAGTAGGTTGAGGTAGGGCGCCGGCAAAGGGAAACAAGGCACGGCCACCGCCTTTACCCAGACCTTTCCCAGCACGGAAGCTGGAGGTAGCTTTTCTGATGGGCTACCGCTTTATCACAACCTGCTCGTACGCTCCGGCACCAACCCTGAAGCACAAAAATCAACATCATTCAATATGTATAATATAGGCAAAACACAGCTAAACAGGACAGTGGAGTAATGAGGAACTTTATGAAATGTGCAATAAAAGAATTTTACACTGATTGTGAAAGATTTGAAAAGTTTCTATTTCAGTTTCCACACATGCTACAAAATCCTGGGCAGTATCATGCATGACAAACTTCCGATTAAAGTCGTCTAATGGCACATGGGGGGGGGGGGAACCATCTCACATGCACACCTGGTATGATGGCTCCCAAAAGCAGTGCTTCCTCCTGGGCCAACAAACAAGCGGAGACCTTCCTCTGAGGAGGACAAACACACAGTCCAAAAAAAATTAACCGAGGTCTGGGGAAAATACAAAATGCTGTAGATTCCTTCATAGCAGGAAGAACTGGTTGCTAGGCAATTTGAAAACATGCAAGTGTTTACAGAGGTGTTTTCTGCAGTGAGGGAGGTCTGAACGTCCGTGTTTTTATGAATGTTTCAAGGTTTAAGGAATGAAGGGTCCTGCTGTTAACATTTACCTTTTCATTATATGCAGTGTTGATTGATATATTCTGCACCTGGCATATCAACAGAATTGAGCTCAGAGTCAAGTGTGGGCGAAAGAAAAATTGAGAACGTAATGGGTGTATGATGCCTACAGAGAGCTCTGTTGTCAATGCTTAACTTAGTCACCCCCTTATGTCCACATCCTACATAACTGGTCCATTACTGACAGAAGCGGACATTTCAGGTCCAGAAAGTCCAGGCCGAGATTTTGTTTCAACCAACCAGTTGAGTACTGTGACTGTGACTCTTTATACTCAACTGGTTGGCTGAAACAAAATTCTGGTTTGGATTTTTACTTTCTGGACCTGAAATGTCCACCTCTGATTATTGAGCCTGTCACTCTGGCTGTGTCCTAATGCCCCCCCCCCCTCCTTTACCACCAGCCCTGTCCAAACACACATACCTTCGGCACTGGAGTCCAGCAGGCCATGGCTGAAATCCTGGCTCTGCAGTATTTTTTCCACAATGTCGTCTGCGTCCACTCTGGTGGCATCAACCCGCTTTAGTTGGGACTCCATGGAATCCTGTTTCATGGGATGCCTAAGAAGATGCAATCAAAGGCTGAAGGATTCTCCGTGCCATGTCACACTGCTAATCTGTTGCATAGATGTGCTACCACTTTTCAGCAAGATATTCAGGATCCGTTCGTCAGTCGCTACCTGCAGCTAAGTGCCCCCGGTGTTATTCGCGTCGGCATGAGGAATCGTCATTCACCTGCTAAGGCGCTCACTGGACGAGCTGCTCTTGACGGGCGTGACGATACCGAGCTGGGGTCCTGCCCGTGGCTCCCGTTCGTCGCTGGGCTCAGGTATGCTGCCGATTCCGGTAGAGGCACTGCCCACTGAAGTGTTCCTCCGGTGCGTGAGCTCCGACATGCTGGAGGAGCGCGAGTGATCCGTGCTGTACCCTGTTAGATGGAAGCGGGGAGGGGCCAAACTTATTTTGCCATACATTTACCTTCACTTAAATTTTGGTCTTGTGCTATGTGACCTTCACAATGGACAATTCCCAATTGGCATCACTGATGTGCTGTTGTATTTTAGATCTTCTACACACTTTGTCATTCATCGACCCTACCCCCCCCCCCCCCCCCTCCCTGGGTGAAGACAGCCATGACCACCTACATGGTCTATATAAAGCTTGCCTAAGGAAACCTGCAAGCCCCCAGTGAACAACTTGCATGATTAAAGGGTTCGCATGGGGATTTCACAGCATCATCCGCTTGTATGTCTGTCACTCGCCCCCAAGGTGACTGCAGTGAGTCGGGAGATGATTCTGACTGGATCTAATCAAATGTCCCAGGCATCCACTTCCCACGCTCTCCTCGGCAGGGCCCGCTGAGCCAGCTCCCATAGTCTGACGATTTCCTCACCATGAGGCGTACATATGTCTTTTACATGGACAGAGTAGATGACCGTAATAAAAACCACGTAATTGGCGGGGAAGCCTGTAGGCCAAGAGCCCTCGCCAAACAGGTGACTCGATGCTGGAAATAACAGCGTGAATGTGAACCCCCGAGTCTCATTTTCAGGAAACTGAAAACCGACTCCAAGCGGCCATGCGGCACATCGGTGGCTATCAGATGATGGAAACCTAATCAATAAAAACTCAGGTCAAATAGTAGGGAAGCATCGTGACAATGTGCACAAAAGCAGGATGTATGAGGAAGATGAAGAGCAGCTGTAAAAATGGCAGGAGTTCAAAAGAATCAAAGATAATCCTCCTTGTAGCGCCGCCTGGATTTAGTCCCACACTCGTTCTCTAGAGTGGGATCGTTTGTCAGGGCGGTTTAGGTCTCCTTCCAGGGGCTACCGGGATACCAACCCGACACTTTAGACTGCTGGCTGGCGTAGCTGGAGGTCCTGGAATGTCCACACATGCCAAGCTCGTCGGGAACGGAGGCACTCTTCAGTGGGGTGTCTGCAGGGTTGGAAGACGTCCGATCGTTAAGCCTCTGCTCAGGCACAAGCCAACATTCAGACTGCTGTCAGGGTACTGATATCACAAGACGGGCGATAAGGACAATAACAAGCACAGTACAACTCACACACCAGAATCTTAATGGTGTAATAGACACAATCCCCCAAAAGACGACCCACCGAAGGGTAGATTACAGACATCGATGTCACAGAACCAAGTGAAGTAAAATGATAATACAGCTTCACATCTCCTGCTGTCCTTTTTCACCTCACTCAGACGTTGTCAATGTACCTACGAATGGCTTGAACGTCTCTCCTCCTTTCCTGTCCTTGAGCAGGCATTCGCCCTCTTGGATTCCCATATACATGGCTGTGGAGGGGGGACTACAAGAGAGAGGGGGAGGTGATCAGCACCCAGGAAAAAAAAAAAGAGACACAGGAAACAATGAAGGACAAACGTTTGGGTTCCCTGGCTTAAGCAGAGAGAGCTGCTGCACATGCTGCTCATTCATCGCCTGTGTTAAAGGCATTTTGCAGTTAGTAATAAGCATGTGAGTGCAGCTGCATGTAGTGAGGCTGACATCAGCCCACGAGCGAGACGCTTCTTAATAAAGCGTCACAGGTTCTTAGCGTCCGGTCTACAGAATTGGCCTGAGTAAGTTTAGCGGGTAAGTCCTGTCGTTTCATAATCTGAGCTCAATGTGGCCCCGCTTTTGAATTCTACTTTGAGCTCAGATGGTGGGCAGAATTAAAACCAGACTAAAGATGGTATTTTGAGTCATCCTGGGTTTTCCGCTTTTGTATTTATGGGGTACATTGTAGAAGCCGGCTGTGTTACGGCTTCCTGCTTGTTTTGAAAAGTGAGTTGTTACCCAGCAACGGCAGTGCTGTTACACAAGCCACAAGACACGTCGCATTCCTCCCTGTCCGGGGGCCAGAGTCAATGCGAGAGGGCCAGGGATTTCCTACTCCTCGATTAGAGCTGTGTGAGTCATAGCCAGGGCTCTGATGGTTGGGTGCGCAATGCGCGGTCAGCCCATTGCCAAAAAAAAAAGGACAGTGAGGGAAAGCCCACTCGTGCCTTGATAGGGTGAGTGTTCAGACTCCGTAGGCTGCTCGTTCACAGCAAGCGCGTGACACGGAGGGAAAACAAATGGTCACGTCGCTGAAAAAAAGTCACATCGGGTGGGACACCATACTGTCTTTTGTGCCTTACTAGCAATGGCACGTCAACAACACATCCTTTCAGGAAAATGACAGAAAATCCTTGACAAAATACCATGGCATGACTCAATGCAAAAGCGGACATACAGACCACCCTCTCTCAAATTTTAAATCAAAGAGCTGCAATTTAAGCAGCGGCAACTGATTTGTGACACCATGCACACCCACATTTAAACCTGCCAAACATCTCACTGCCTACGTATCGGACAGAATGCTTGTTCATCCTGCGAACGGCCTCCACACTCAACAGGAAGTCAGACATGCGGCATAATGCAAGCATAAAATTCATTTCAACATTGCTCACCCCCTCCACCTCCATATGCAACTTTAAAGATGCAGGACATGCAAGATTCAACTGTATTATTTAAACAGCCTTGTAGTTCTTCTATATTTCAGGGCTCCTCAGGGTTTTCAACCAATCAGGGACGCATCTTAAAATATGGCATCATCCCAATGAACTTTTCCGCCGCATACAGAATGCTTATGGAATGTAACAATGACAGCAGACGGTAACAAATTTATGATTTAAATCGGCTTACGTGCCAGTTTTTTGTGCAAGCTTTACTATTCAGACTGAACTACCTTTCACCCGCAAAAACACTTCCCTGAATGATAAAATGGCATCTTTGCGGCAAGATTTTCAAACACAACCAGGATCCCATAGCCTCTTAGTGTAAACTATGAGCATGAAAAACTTTTTCCTAACGCAAGCAAAGCAAAGACAGCAAAGACAGCATTTTGGGGCACTGCCCTCATTTAGCAAGCTGGAAGATACTCGGTAATTCAATTCCATCTGAAGCAACACAATGGTCAATAGTCAGGGAAAAAAAGTAACCATTTTCAGCTACATCTGATCCTTGCTCATCAGTTCCAATAAAGAGCAAAAGCAAGGTTAAAGGTACATCAATAGCTTTAGCATGGCACAGAGCAGGGTGTACTACAGCTTCATCACGTCTAATGTTAGCCGATCGAACACATCTTTCAGCATTAGTTTCCAACCAAAAGCCAACACTTTGTAGTTCTCTTGTGGTAATCTGAAAGAGGATACATCCACCCTGCAGGCTTCCTCTGAACATAAGTTGCTTGATGTGCGGTTGATCGTTGAGCTGAAACGCTTGTCGCAATCTGTCGGCATAGTTCAACCAAGTGCAGACAGTCTGCTTGTTTTGTGCAGGTGGGGCCACATTTTTCTGAGCCTTATAATGCATTTTTCTTCAAGGACAATCAGGCTGTGCATCAATTTAAAACAACAACAAAAATCAAAACATTCTCCTCACGTTTTAAAGCAGGGGTCACCAGACATCAGTTGCGTACTGATGATCACCTAAACAAGAGAACACGGAGTCAGTCATGTGATCATTTTATCATTTTTAGAAAATCATTCTGCCATGCAACTACACACACATTAAGGCCCATGTTCAGTTTCTATTGAAAGAAAACAGCTTCCTTTGTTAAATGATTTCAGTAATGCGGTTACTATCTTTATGAACCCAATGCAAATCCAGAATATGACACAGGCCCACTAAGGAAACGTTACGGTTTGAGTAGCCGGGAGGTGGTGGATAGCTCAGTGGGTTAGACCTGTTCGAGCCCTGGCCCCGGCACAACAGTCTCATGTCTGTGGGCCCCTGAACGAGGCCCTTATCTGGCTGACCTTGTGCTGTGGCCACCAAGGCAAAGCGCATTCCAATGTACCTGTACTTGTGCAAATGGTAAATAAGGGATCATATTTCATCAGCCAAGTTACACCTGTTTACCGACCTTCAGCATAGAATTATCCTGCCTGTGCTTGGTGTCATAACCCTCCAGCAAACACCTGCGAGTGGTGTTTCCGGAGCCAGCAAACTCAGCCAGATTAAGGTCAGCAAACCCAAGCTGCAAGACACAAGATAAGCTTTCACCTGATGTTTCCAGCTCTTGCTGTTTTGTGGCAAGGGACACACCTTTAATATCCACAATTCAAATAATTTTAGAACAAAAAAAATGTTAATGCCCTTTGACCCTTAGCCACCCATATGATACCTGTGATGCTTTACCAGTTAAAAATTTATCACAAGTCAAGTGTTTCTTATGGATAATAAAGCAAACTAGGCAAGCAAAATGAATTACCTTTGCATATGTCTTTCCACCCTTCAGTTCCTACAGAGAAACAGATGAGACAAAAATTAACTTGCAAAAACAGGATGACACGACACTAGCAGTGCTGAATGGGGCAGGTCTTGGCAGGAAATTGTACCTTGCGTACGGACACCCTGAACACGCATGGGTCCAGCACCCCTGTGCTGGCGCTGGCACTCATCTTGCACAGGAAGGAGAACTTCTTCCTCCACCGTACACAGTTGGCCTGAACCATCTCCCTGGGGAAGGTTGACGATAAGACATACTTTTAAGTAAACAAAATGCGTCCATTTTAAAGCTTGTTAATCGCATGTTTGATACTTGACATGCATCATGTCGGAATGCATAATTACTGCATCAATCAAATCCAGTCAAACAAGATTATCACTCAGCTACAGCCCCCATGAGCAAACATCCAAATGGGATAAGAACTGTCCCTCCATTGCATTTAGACTAAACCCTAAACCAATGGCAATAAGTCAAACTGGCCTTAATCATTACTGTACACACTTGCACCTCACGTTAAGCTCTCACTGCTGAAAAAGGACAAAAATGTCAGCTGGTTGACTGACAACGAGCCTCAGTATCAAAGAAGCCATAAAGACAGCGGTAAGAAAAAGCAACATTGCAGGTTGACAATGGCCTGTTCAAATCCAGGCAAAATCAACAAAGATGCGATATGTAAAGCTGTACACCTCATAAATCACTGGGTGTTGGACTAAATAGATACGACCACATTTAAAAAAATAAAAAAGTGACTGGACAGCGTCTCCATTTCAGTGCGTTCCAAACACTGACACAGAGATTTTCACCATTCACGCAAATCTCAAGATAGCTTATCAGCGGAAACGTTGCATCTTATCACCTACATGATGCTTCTGCAATGAAGGGTCAGCTTTCCTTAATAACTGGGCATGGAAAGCAATCACTGCACAGCTGCTCTGGCCAGACAAGGGAAAATTATACCAAAGGAAACCAGGGTCTGGCAAAAAAAATATGTTCATTTAATAGCACCAATCTAACTCAATTTCTCTCATACAACACAGACATGAAATGAAAAAGCCTACTTCACTACTTAACCCTGTAAGAGAAACTAGTAGTGTAATCCTAAATGTTGAAACACTGGAATGTAACATAACAATCTCCATTCAATCAGGTCACCAGTTACCATTACCAACTACAGAAAATGCCTACAGTACATCTACCAAGGTACCATCAGGACAAACATGTAATCCGTAAAGTACACATGATAAAATGGAACATCTATCAGAAAAAAGACAAAAAAACACACAACCCCGTTTTGTTGCCATGGGTCAGAATATTGAACAAGTTGATTCTAGTTAAGAATCTTAAATTAATGTTAAACTAACTCGCTAAAATAAATGTAAGTAGTTTTTTTAGAATGACAAACTAGTTTGTATTTTCAAGTGTGATAGATTATAAATTTATTACGCCTAGAAGATTCTCATAAAACAAGGAACAGATTTAATGCTCAAGAAACATTAAGATTTTGAGTCCAAGAGAACTGAACTTTGCATCAGAACATGCAAACAAAATATCCCTAACTCAAGAACGTTAAAGATTGAGGAGACACAAACAATGTATTGCATGAACCTAGAAAAGGGCGAGAAATTGTTTGAAATGGGGTGTGTGAGTGACTCATTGGGAGTGTGACTGCTTAAAGATTGATGATGTGTGAGGTCGAACACGTCACGCTCGCTCCAATCTCACAGATCTTCATGCACCCACTGCTACTACAAGTGGCGTCTCTGTCACAAGGCATGAACTTCAGAAACGCAGCATCAGAGTGGCCAAGACCAGTGACAGCTGATGCTGACTCAGCAGTCACTGACGGCTGGATGGACGGCCGAACGAGCCATGTTCTCCTGACCGTTCCCAATGCACGACACGAAGGACAATGCAACGAGGCAGTTATCATGAGCACATGATTGATTATATACATCCGATACATCACTCTTTGCATTCCTCTGTCCTGTCAAAGCCAAGCGGTACTTAAGGGATTTGAGGACACCCTGTCAATATCCTTGCTATAACCTCCAACCCAGGCAGAGCTTCTGAGTACAAAACAAACTGAATGAGTTCATAACTGGAACCACAAAACAGGCAAACTCTGGAAATCTATCCAAACAAGTTAAGTCATTTGTCCCAAGGCCAAACCTTTCTGGCACGCAAACAATAATCCAACTTAGCCGAGGCTAATTTTTCATATGATAAGACTGAAAACATCTAATCCTCAAGCGTACAGAGTGACTAACCAAGGGAGAACCTATACAAAAACTTCACTATCCTGGAATGCAAAAAAGCAAGTATTATTTTCTTAAACCCAGGTGCTCATCACCACTGAAACATTACTAAAAAAAAAACAAAACACACAACACACACATTTTGTATTATTTACTAGACACATTTTTTTTAAAATGAAGCAAAAAATGCTTATGACAGTAACATCTGGAATAATAAAGATGAATCATTGTTTGTGTTATTATGAAGTTGCTATGGCATATCCCCCCCCAAAAAAAAAATATATATCCCCCCCCCCATGAACTTAAAGTAGTCATTATCATCTTTACCAGGCTTGACTCATCAACCACAGAGATCAACTTTCACTCTTCAAAACTCTACACTTCAACACTTCACTTCTTTTTGTCATTTTTTAAGATAATACACAATGGAACAACTTTTAGACCACGAAAGACTTTCCTTTAGGGGCATGTAGTAAATTACTCACTCATCTCTGAATGAGCCTAAATCTCTAGTTCTTGGCATTATACAGGTTGACCATAGAAATAAGTGTTAAACCAAATGTTTCAGGACAAAACACATTCTATTCTACAGAACAGTCTTAATTTCACTTTTCCTCCAGCTCATTAGTTCCAAGAATATTAGTATTAAAAACATTAAAAGTAATAGTTAGCCTTCTAGCTCAAGACAATTCTCCTGTTTACTAATGAATTATAAAGATTCAAAAGTAGGTCGGTAATTGTATTGGAAAAGGGAATCTGTTAAATAATTTAATATACATAGTTTAATTTCTTTAAATAGTTTATATTTATGGTTTATATTTAATTGGCTGATAATCATGGCATTGCTGTCAAAATCTAATCATATTCCTGACAATGGCTGTCACCCCTAATAATACACTTTCATCTGCGGTACTTGACTTGTCATTCTCCTTGGACAGAATCCAAAGAGAACCTTTACAAACCATTTCGAGCTGGGAGAGGGAATTTGGTTTCCAGCATCCCTATATTTAGATCAGTCATGACAGTCTCTATGCATCCACTGCCACATTCTGTGAGGAACAAACTGACGTACAAAGCGAGCCCTAGTCTCTGTCCTGCTCTTTTCTATAGCAGTTTCACTGTGATGTCAAAGGTCAATTACAGAAAAGTGGCTTTCAAACTACTTCCCAATCACAAGTCAACCTGCTTGAGTTTCCTCTTTCACGTGTTTCTTTGGCTTTACTGAAGCTGGTGAACTACCCACCTAAAGAGAACATATCGAGTTTGCCAAACCATTTAATCAGCAATTGAATAGAACATCAAAAGCTGATAGCCTGACAAAAGTCAGTACTGTTAATTCACCAAACCTAAATGGCAACAGGCTGATTACACCACAACAAAAGAAAAATATCTAAGGCCAATGTGTTAGAATTAACAAGACTGACAGTGAACAATGACTGGATTTACGGTTTCATGTTAACAACTGTATGCAATTCAATAAAACAAAAGGGCAAAGGTAAAAGTTAAGACAATTCTTGTTGGTGGACCTCCTAAAACACGATTTTGCACACCTAGCAGGATTTTCATGTCACCATACCCGCAAATGGAATGTCTTATTCAGATTCTCAGATACCTTTATAATGACAGGCACAAAGTCCTTATTCCACTGTGCAGGCTGTGCTTGACCAGTTACAAGACTGAAGCATTTACTATTAATCCATCAAATATTTACAAGGTGTGTGAGCTAGCTCAATATACGAGCAGTTAACAACATCTAAGTCAGTGAAAGGTCAGCATCAAAGACTAATCTCAGTTGGCAACATTTTCTTTTCTGAAGCAATCAAAGCCTACAGACATTTCACAGAACTAAAACTTAATTGTAATAATAAAAACTGTCAAGTCAAATGTAAAGTTTCATGCAATATTACAAAAAGAAAGGTTTAACTGATACTGTACATATCAAGTATTCTGTAATAAGACTGAATAATTAAATGCTGCATTCTGATAATTCCTTCTGTCAAATCCACTGTTAAAAGAAATGCAATGAAAATCAGATATAAAAAACAATTTGACGAAATTCCAGTGTAACCGTATATAGTCGTTCAACCCTTACAGGGTAAAAACACCTGCAACTTAATCTTCCCAATCCAGTGCTTCAGTGGGTCTCAAACAGGGGTGTGTTTCTCAGTGAATACTTTAACATAGAAAAACATGAATTTAGACAAACCATTCTCCATTTGAAACCTGCAAGTGTGCGTTGAGTATATGCGTTTAGTAATCACCCAAAAGAGAACATATGATGTCCATTAAATATTCAGTAATGTTTTATAAGAATATATAACCTTCTGCTTTACAGACAACACCTGCCACAGCTGCAAAATAAGTATATTCAATTTAAGGAAGTGGTAATGCTTGGTTGAGCATCTCTATCTACCTCATAATTTTTCTCAGCACTGGATGCAAGTTTAAGGAATACTGCAGCTCCCACACAGCCTTTAGGTTTAGTACTGATGAATGCACAGATAACTATGCAGTGAGGAGCATTTAAATAATAATTTACGTGAAAGGTTTGAGCTGCCGGCTTGGAGCAAACGATATGTTTCATCTAGCACTGCCTGTCATCCGACGTGGCTTTTAACCGCACTTTAACAGGTTCTGTTAAAAGAAACTGAAAGATGTCTGCTGAAAGGGAAGGTGAAAAAAACCACCAAAGCCATGATCTCAGGCAAATCGTGCAGTGTATTTGGTCCAAACGCGCCGATGCGGCACTTCTGCTTGTTTTACTTTTATCAAATACTGCTGTCTACTTCCTCATAAGCATGCAGTATAATAGCAAAACAAGACGCAGCCATTTCTGAATATATCTTGAAAAACAAACTGCATTACATATTACAGTGTTTCTCCTACGTATTGTCCCATAAAGAGCACACAGCGTGTAGTAGGTAGGATAAGCCTACAAAAACATATCAGCCATTGATTATTGAACGCTCCAAAGGTCGCAAATATTTTCAGCTTAAAACTGTCAGCGCGACCGTCATTGTTTGACTTTGCTGTCAAGTACCACAAGCTTTGGTGAATTACCATGGCAACGCCCCCCCGCCTCCTTAAATTACCAACTAATCTATGAAAACGCAATACCAATGACCAAGTCGTTAAGTGACCACGTCAACTGTTTGGGTTCCTAGTAAACTCCTTTAGCCATTGTACACTAAAAGTCAAGAACGGTTCTGGGTAAAGTTAAACATTACATTAAAACAACCAGACTATTGATTCCTTCTATCACTATAGCGAAGGACAATTATTAGACTGTGCATAGTAAAAACATGCCGCAGGAAATCGTTAAATTTCAGTTCAAACAACATCACAGACACATCGACGTTACCCCGATTAGAATCTCTTGCTGCTTACCGAGATGATTCGTCTGAAAATCCACCGTCAATAAGCCTGACTTTACAAAAAAGGACACCGTTCACAATGGGAACGGCCGACAGTTCGTCCAACTCGAAATCTACTTTAAACTTAAACTTCTTTTTCTTCATCATGATGAAAGCCATCTACGTGTACAAGCACTCCGATGATACTCTTAATCTGAGAGTAGCAGAGCAGGCAACGAGGTTCAAACGCTGAACTACACCCCCACCATCAACTATTCCTACGTTGATTCGACGCAAAGACCAGAAAACACCCTGTTCAAGACGATACTTTATTCAACGCACTCTAGTGTGATTGGTTATAAAACAGCGTGGACGAACTGTGATCCAATCATAGACCAATATGCTAATTATCTGTTTCAAACCGCCTACACGCGGACGTTGGAACATTACCTAACCATGTATGTCGTTAACTACAGCCTTGCATTACGTAGACCGTGTACAGCGACGGCGACGTAAAATATAGAGAAAAACACCACCAAATTGTACATTCAGATAGTTTATGGAAAATTAGCTGTATCCCAGCTAGTAGCTAATGAAAATGGGTGTCATAAACTTAAAATACTTCAAGATCAATAAGTAAAAAAAAACGTTAAACATAATGGCAATAACAAACGTACAAATCAACTGGGTTCAGTATGACCGTGATATATGTTAGAGTAATAATATTGCTTGATTTAAAAATGGAACGTATCCATGCCCATGGGTTTCTATTCATACCTCGTTTTGTAAACAAAAAGAAAAGTTGTAAGGGTTCATTCAGTCGCTTTTTACTTTTGCACCTTAAGCAATCTGTCAGTTCAGTAACACCAACTATCAGTTCCTTATTCAATTACCTCATTGAATTACAGTTTATGCGGTTTCTTATTCAATTAAAACATCCAATTGCATCTCATGAATCCCCTAAATGACATTATATTATATAATCCATCCATCCATCCATTTCTGTCTCATTCAGGGTCGCGGGGGAGCCGGAGCCTACGGGCGTAATGCAAGGAACAGCCCAGGATGGTGCACCAACCCATCACAGGGCACATGCACCCTCCAGTTAGCCGCACGTTCACACCTATGGCGTGAGACCAGGCTAGCCACGACACCACCGTGCCACCCCTCAAGCAGAACAAGCCGAGTTTTATAATAAACATTTGGCTCCCTCTAGTGCTTAAGTCTAGCACTACATTATACTATACCAGGCAGTTCATTTCATGACCATAAGCGCCTCAAGTGAAGCTCATGGTAAAATGAATATTAAGACATTCAAATTTTGATTAACATAACATATAAGTAAGACAAGGTGAATGGTTTTGTTTATATAAAAAGTGAATGTTTTTGTCTCAAAAATCAGTTAATTTTATTTTGGGATAGTCATAGTAATCGAGTCATATTTGCGGCAGCTTATGTGCTTATGGAAGTCGGATATATCGATGTATGTCGATGGTCCTATTTTTGTCCAAGAAAATAATCTGATTTAGAGACCCACTCTTAGGCGTAAATGCTCATATGATGTTTATATGTTAACAGTTAAAGTAATCTTAAGGACCTGTATTTTGAATTGGCTTCTTATCTTTCTTCAGGTGCTTCAAGTACTAACTAACTAAAAGATAATAATGTACATTGCATTTACATTTAAGCAGACACTTTTGGATGATAACATTGATTTAATGATTGCTCCATAACTATATGTAATTAGACAATCTGTGTAAAATAAGATTACCAGTTTTGTAGATTTCATAATTTCTGATTCATTTTATGATGATCATACATTTTAAATAGGGTTCGGTGCGTTTCGTAAATAGAGCTTTTTGGATCACCAGACAAGCCGTAGGGAGGTGAAATGTTAAGTGTTTGACAAGAATGTTGTCAGAATTGAAATAGCAGCTTCTACGGTTGCATTGGTATAACGATTGTCGAAGCGGTAAGTTTTACCGATTTTTAGATTTTTATGTGGGAAACTCTGCTTTTAAAAGCTCATATGTGCTGAATTATAGGCCCATAGGTAACGCCAGATGTCACTTCATCCTAATCCCAGATAGAGTAGCTAGTTAGCAGTCTAGCTAGTTGTTGCAGAGGCATTTTGTAACGCCTTAGGGTATTTCCGTCGTAGCGCCGTAATCGAATGATGTAGTTTGTTGAGTCGTTGACTCGGAAGACTCGGCAGTTCGTAGGCTGCGCTGTTGTGTATTGGCTTAAGTTGTTTACTTCGTAGCTTGACCAGTGACATTAAGTGACCTGTCCGAAAAGAGGGTGCTCGGCTACTGTACCTTTTTCTGAAATCGGTTGACAGTCTCCTGGCTACGGTGACATTTCATATCCATTGCCAACTAAGATAACGTTAAGCTTCTATATTGCATATCATATTGAATTTTGCAGATGGATTATTTTACATGAAACTTATCGAGGTCCGCTTTTTTTTGAGCTAGTAGCATAATTGCCTTATATGGGAAGATTCTAGTCTGAAGCTGAAACGAGCTCTGTGGCTCGTGAAATGGTCCTTAATCAGTCTTTGATAGCCGTTTATGCTCGAAATTTGTCATTCACCCAGAACAGTTTGGTTTATATGTAATAGATATGTATCCGACCCCACAATACTAATTGAAATGAAAATGAAAAATGTTCTTAAATACCAGAATTGAGAATAATTGATACTAGAGAAAAGCATTTTCATTATAAATATATTAATGATGTTATATCCATCCATTTTTCTTATTCATTGCAGGGCCCAGTGAATCTTAATGCACTATTGTTCAAAGCATTGGTAACTAGCTCTTTAGAACCCCATGCATTTAAATAATTCTGCAATGAAATGCCTGCAGTCTGCATTAAAGAATTACGCGTATTTATCAGACATGTTTATCCAAAGTGCTGTGCAATTGAGAGAGCTGGAGCAGGGGTGCCGCTAGTGATTTTGGGCCCCATGAAAACATCATATTAGCACCCAAACCAATCCAGCTTTGTTCCTAATTTTTTAGGGCCCCTGTCACTCAGGGATCTTTGAAATCATTTTCACTTTCTCCCCTTTCCGATGTACCTGCCTTGGGGGAAAATAAGAACTTTACTCAGTGCTCACATCACTAGTACAAAAAATTTGTTTAAAAAGTCATTTAAATAGTTATTGCATATAGGTAACTTAATCGCAGGACAGCTAGATTACTAGAAACATTCAGGAACCTCAATCATTTGCCAAGTCAACTTATAAAAAAGGCATGCCGGTCTGTACATGGTGGCTAGATTGATGCTACTTTGTTGTCCAGGTCCGTCCTGAGCACCAAAGCATCATGGGAAACACCAGTGAACGTGTATCCGGCGACCGCCATGGGACAAAATCCCACCGCGCTGATGGCGGGAGTAGCCACAAGGAACAGGAGCCGAGCAAGATCATGGTGGACAGCACCGACGATCCCAATATCTTTAACACCCACACTACAGAATTGAAGGTACTTGGCACATGCATGGTGGTGCTCCGTCTGGTATGGGCAGCCTCCGTGCTCTCTTGGTCCTTTATTAAGGACCCTCCAAAGAGACTATCCCCATACCAAACACCATACTGCAGTGCCTCTATCTCTCTGTATTTAATTTCGTGAACAATAATGGTTGTCCTTGTCAGTAATTTGCTACTAGTTTACAAATGTACATTTGCTCTGGACATTTATTGATACATACAGTTTTCGATACACACTTGCATACAAATTTATTGCTAGCATTTGATTTTAGTGTTTCTTGAGAGAGCTCTTCAACTGTCTCTAGAGAGCTGTTTTATACCACTGTTAAAATACTGATGTTTCTGTAGTGTTCATGCAGCTGTAACGCATTACATTTGTAAATTCTATGAAGGTCTTGTGTTTTCTAATCAGCTTGATTGACTTGGTGTTTTGTTTTTTTTTTTTTAATTGTCCCTGTCAGTGTTTTTTTCATTGCTACACATGAGCCTTAGTGAACAGTATTGCTGGTATTCAGCTTTTTGTAGAAACGGACCACAGTAGATGCAGGATGGACAGATGTAGGAACTGTGCAACTCAGCCAACTGCAAATACCTGTCAGCCCTCAGGGGAAAAGGAGTTCACGCCCTTTGCCCAGGACCTGGAAGATTCCGTGAGGCCGGGGCCCCAGGCTAGGCCCACCGTGATCCGTTGGGCTGGTGGGGGGAAGGAGGTCTACATCGCCGGGTCTTTTAACAACTGGAGCACCAAGATCCCACTTAATAAAAGGTGGACCAGTGGCTCTCATGAAAATAAAATGTCAAGTGGACTTGTCTATTACCGTAATAACATAACATATTGACTACCGTAATAACACATCTAGAGAGCCTGTTTTAACCCCTTGAATATTTTTTGCTTTTAGAGAGCGGGTTGATGGTTTCGTCCATATAGTCTAGGCTCGCAAACAGCTGTGGAAAACTGGTAGTGCTAATCAAAAATGGATTGCCAGTATAATACACAAGTAATGGTACCTGGTAACAAATTTGGCACTACAAGTAAAGAGAACTTCGCCTGCCTGCGATCTGTATCAGTAAGGTAGCCCTATAGAAATTCTGTCTGCAACCAAGTTTCCGCTGGAACTTTGCTGGCAAACGGCTGATGCTGGTCAGGGGTCACACATTCTGCAGCCTTGAGCCGACCTGTCTTCACAAACTCTGCATTCACAATATATGTTATGGTAGCCAGTTCCTGCAGCAGTTAGGATTGGAAAACCTACTTCTGTTACTTCAGTCTTGCTAGCTACTCATTTATCTTTGTATGTTCTGAGTTACCCTGGAAATCCATTGTCTGAGTGTGGTACTGAATATTCAGCACTGGTATTCCCTCTAACATAATAATAATAAAAAACTCTCTCTTGGATGGGATTAGAACCTTTATCATACCACTTTCTCTGTATATTCTTTATTAAGTAATGCTGAATGCTGAAAATCCTGTAAAATCAGTAAGTTATTGTGAGGTATTTAAACTTATGACAAGCTCACAACAAAACTCTTTGTTTCTCCAGTCACAATGACTTTGTAGCAATCTTGGACTTGCCTGAAGGGGAGCACCAGTACAAGTTCTTTGTGGACGGACAGTGGATGCACGACCCATCAGAGGTAACCTGAAAACGCGTGCTGCAGAAAGTTCTGGCATTACTCCCAAGATAGGTACAGTTACAAGTGTTTGATGAATCTGTTCCTGTTTTAGCCGGTAGTTACCAGCCAGCTGGGAACCATCAACAACCTGATCCATGTGAAGAAATCTGACTTTGAAGTGTTTGATGCCCTGCAAGTGGATTCGCTTGAGTGCTCAGATACGTCAGGTGAACAAAGAGAGTCATAGGATTCAATAAAACATTAAACCTATGACAGGCTCTCTTTCTTGAAGAATGGAAATGAAGCACTTTGCCACCAAAATCTTCAGTCTGTGGAATCCTGTCTGTCCAAAAGTTGGCTGCCTTATTTGTGCTGTCAGCAGTG
Source organism: Mormyrus proboscirostris (assembly GCA_026779585.1). NCBI lineage: Eukaryota > Metazoa > Chordata > Actinopteri > Osteoglossiformes > Mormyridae > Mormyrus > Mormyrus proboscirostris. Next base: position 7,038,546 of record JAODKF010000049.1, on the reverse strand, counting down.
TTATGATTTTGAAGGGGAAAAAACTGATAAACATTAACAGTTGGTCACAGCTGACAGCACCGAGTTGATTGGGGACTCTCAGGCATGTGACTGTTCTGCCAAGACTGGGGCTTGAACCTACAACCTTCTGACCATGGCTTTAGAGGCTTAGCCCACTGAGCCATTCACTACCCCACGTGTTAATTTAACATGATACGGTCTGTTATTTATGTGGAGCTTAGCTTGAATACAAACTAATAATAGATACTTTATTGATCCCTTGGGGAAATGATCTTTATACTTCCCCCAACTTGCTCTCTGTAGGTGACAGTAAGATGGCTACAAAGGGCAGCCACCCATAGCGGTACCGGGGGGGGGGGGGGGGGGGTTTTAGGCCTTTTGTCAAGGACCGA
>JAODKF010000049.1:7019524-7038054 GCA_026779585.1 Mormyrus proboscirostris | reverse complement strand
GACTAACTTTTTTTGTATGAGAGCATGCCAGACATAAATCCTGAAGGCCTGGTGCAGTGGGGGCTTCCAGGACATGGGGGTTTAAGGCCTTTAGTCAAGGACCTACAGATGGTCCAAGGCCAAGTTTGAACCAGCAACCTTCTGATCGCAGACAGAGGCTTAGCCCAGTGAGCCACATGCTCCGTTAATGCAATAAGAGTGCAGATGAAATAAGTATAAATGGGAGAGCAGGGGGGCAGTATGGATGTTCACTGTTGAGGTACAAGAAGCATCAGGCTTAAACCGGTTTTTTGTTGTCCATCAGACCTCTCCAGTTCTCCACCAGGCCCCTACGGGCAGGAGGTGTACGTGTTCCGGCCTGAAGAGCGCTTCAAGGCCCCACCCATCCTCCCCCCACACCTTCTCCAGGTCATCTTGAACAAGGATACAAACGTCTCGGTGAGTTTCCCCCGGCCACGTGCTGGAAGGGCCCCGTCCAGCCGCATGAGAATCACGTTCAGCAGGGCTCCCACTTATTTATCCCTCAGGACCAAATTTGATCACCCTGCCACGACCAAAGGGCCGCCGGCTCCAACGTTGTTCTGTTACGCTGGTATATGTCAATAAAGTTTGCCGAGATGAGAGAAATTTTAGGGGGCTTTAACGGTAAATATACGGTTTGGTGCAATTTCGGTACAGCAGGGAAAACAGAATTTGTTTCAAAACTGTAGCCACATTTAGGAATAGTAAACCAAAGGCAACGCGTCAGTCAACAATGATGACAAACTAAATCATGTCTAAAACCTGAGTTCTCTACTACCACTGGGCGGGGGGTCATGGACCAGATCTGAATCATCTGTGGTCAGCAGGGTCGTCCTGATTGTGAGTTTTTCTGCAGTAAATAATGGGCTGAAAACATTTACCTTCCAGTGTGATCCTGCTCTGTTGCCAGAACCCAACCACGTTATGCTGAATCACCTCTATGCCCTCTCAATAAAGGTGCGATTTCTCAAAACATACAAGAATATGACCTTCTGCTAGTAGTAATATTTTTTTCCATCACATTTATATTAATCCATATATTATTCCTATTATATGATACAGGATGGATGTGTACTGTAAAAAGGCCTATGTATCACTTCCTATTATATGATACAGGATGGATGTGTACTGTAAAAAGGCCTATGTATCACTTCCTATTATATGATACAGGATGGATGTGTACTGTAAAAAGGCCTATGTATCACTTCTTTTTCTTGTCTTCAGGACGGAGTGATGGTTCTCAGTGCTACTCACCGATACAAGAAGAAATACGTCACCTCTTTACTGTACAAACCCATCTAAATTTCTGCACTCGATCGGGTCGGCATGTTTGTGTCACTCCACACATCGGCCAGGATTGCACTAAAAAAAAAAACGTTTTCAGAAGTGTTACAGACCTTTATGAGCTTGTGTCATGTGCTCTGGCATAATCATGGTCATTCTCTGTTTCATTGTGAAGGACCAGGAATCATTAACACGAAGTGTGCAGAATTTGGCAGATTTTAACCGAGTCTGTGTATCTTAGGAAGGACTTTAATGACCATTTGAAATCATTGTGGGAGAAAGAGCAAGTTTACCAACAACAATTTTGTTATGCTGAAACTCAACTGTGCATCTTCCGTGCATCTTGAACCAAATACAGTTCCTTTGACTACAATTTTTTAGTTTCCCACATCAGGTTTTCAATTAAATTAATTGCATTTAAATACTGCTTTTAACTAGGAAATGTAAGACTCCTAAGGATTTTACTGCATCAAACATCTATTTTAGTTATTTACTGTATTCAGAAATTTTGATATGATCTTATGATACGACACCACACACAGCAACAGTGCTGACCCTATTGCTGAGGGTCATCAACATCTCACATATGCCCTTCTCATTATTTCATATCATTTTACCCCCAGAATGCATGTGCCACTGGTTTATTTATTTTGTATATTTTTTTGGTTGGGACTTAAGCGCTTTCTCTTGTCAAATGAGGATGACGTTCAGGTGAGGATGAAACCACGCAATTTCGCTGTTGCCTTTCTTTCACGATGCTGCAAGCACTTTACCTGTGCATTTAATCCATGCTGTGAGTAGAACAGAAGAATATAAAGGAAGAGTATATAAGCTTAAACTATGCAGAATATGAATCATGTACTGTAGTTTTTTGTTATACAATCTCCAGTATCCTCTTGTGGTGATAGCAATGCTGTGATTTTTATTTTTTCTTCTATATATATATATATATTTATTTATGAAATAGCAATGTATTTATCTTTTACATGCTGAGTGTCTATACAAAACTGGGAGCGATATCTTGCATGAGGATTACATTCATGCCTGAAAAGCAGCGTTATGCATGTTTGACTTTAAATGCTGATGTCATACAGCATCGTAATTGATGTGTTCAAGTGTGCCCATTCAAAATGCCTTCATTTTACACTTATGTTGCTACTTGTTTTACCCGAGATTCCCATGCAGTTAGGCAGCATATTGTCTAATGATCTCTATTGTCGTGCTCGTAAGAATCAAGGACATTTTACATTTTATATGGTCTGTCACAAATCCAAAGAGGTTCCATTCACTGGAACATATTTAACCTTGGGGATTTTTCTGTACTTGACTGAATAGGGATATAAATTATGTAAAGGAAATTACATTTTGTGCAAAAACACAAAACTGTATGTATGCTTGTATACTGTAGCTTTCTGAAGCAAAAAACTTGAATTTTTAAATGCATTTAATTTAAAATGTTTTTTAATGGTAAGTAGCATTTTTGGTTTATGTTGATGATGGTTACGTGTTTAATATGAATGGTTAAGCCTGGTTCCACTTGAAAATAAACTAAAAATGAATGGTTTGTAAAGGCTTTTATATGAAAAAATATGGATTGTATCATATTTGACTTGTTCTAAGTAAATAACAGTAAATAATAATTCAATCACATTAATAGCTTAAGGTCAGTAAGATCTTAAATACCTCACCACTAATGTAATATATTTTCAAACTGTGTAAGTCCTTGTCTATCGTAGTTGCTGGAAGTGATGCTGCTGAGTGGGTGGTAATGCAGTGTTGCAACATTGTCACACAGCCTGCTCACTTTTTGTCAAAGAAGAACCCAAAGCATTGTTATTTCACAATGGCTGAGGCGACTATAATTATTATACCGTTTGCTTCCGATACGAAAGAACTTCCTTATTGTCTATTGGCCGTTCCGACTCTCGGCAGGCTGAGTTCAAAACATCTTCCCGCACCTATGCTTGTCTATAATTGAGTTCGTGACATTGTAATGAGAAGAAAGCATTTTGAATATCTATTTAAAACTTAGCCTGGTGTGTCTATATTTAAAATCATGGCACATCAACAAGACATCCAACTCAAATACCATAAACAGCCGTACAAACATTACAGGAATGATTAACACACGGCGCTGGTTGTTTCATCTGTAACACTGCATGAGTCGACATGGTTCCACACCTCAGATACTATCGCGTTCTACAACCCGATTTCCGGCATCCACGGTAGAATAGCAGCAAGGACTTTGCTGGAATAGCATGAGAACCTTTTCAGGGTTGGACTGTAAAAAGACTTTCTAAATAGTCAGCTTTTTTAAAATTTAGGACTTTGGCAGCCAGCGCCCCTCAGTCATGCACCGAGTCCAGGTGATTGTCGTCATTTCTTTGTGGCAAATCTGAAAAAGTCAAGATGACTCTTGCTCCTCTAGGAACTTTTGACATGATGCTAATTTCCCCACACAAAAGGACTTTCAGTTTTACACACACAGCCATCTCAATCATGCCCAGGAGGTGCTAGTCTGTGCTTTAGCTACAAGACTAAACGTTATAGCGAAGGGACTCGTACTCACCCCTCAGACACTGGGGATATGGTCCCTCTGTTTTCTGAAAATACATTCCGGTAGGAACATCATGCCCTCTGCAGGGAAGTGGAACAGGCAGCAAAGACTAGACTAGAGGCTAGACCTTGTTAAGGTTGTGGCTGCTAAAGAATGGAGAAGCTGAATGCTATTTTCCCCCATGGTGTTACTCTATGTGGTGTCTCTTTGGAAAACCCTGACTTCAGAGGGTCTGGTTCTGGGGCTGGAATGTGACTCAGTGGGTTAAGTTGTGTGTGTGTGTGTAGTCCAGGTATACCGTACCTTGTGGGGACTAAATGTCCCCACAACATGATGAATACCCATTTTTTTTGTTTTTTTTTAACCTTATGGACCATACAGGAGAACTATTTTACAAGAAAACTGAATTTTCTACAAATCCGTGACTGCAATGAAAAAACTAAAAATGCAAAAATGCTTGTATTTTGTTTGGTTACTTATGGTATGGCTGGGTAGGTGTTAAGGTTGTTGTAGTTAGCGTTAGCATTTTCCCCATAGAAATGAAGGAGCGGTCCTCATAAAGATATGATTACACGACTCAGCAGACAGAACTGTGTATATGACTGATGAAACACAAATAGGACATAATTGCTAATAAAGATTATATGACTACAGCATTCACTCCTGTTGATAAAGGGAGCAGCCATCGTGCTTTCCGAGTAGGAAGTCCGACTTCAGGAGGCATTTCAGTTGAAATTCCCGACTAGGCACTCTTGATTTCCGACTTCAAATGGAACACGGCACAAAGCCCTTAACCCACAACTGTAAGGTGGTGGCGCTTTGCTGTAGCCCCTCCCCTAACCCCTCGTGTACGGAGAGCAAGATGGAGCGAAGAACATTTCTCCATAGGCTCAATGTTCTATTTTATTATTCTGCACCCTTGCTTGACTCCTCCTGCTCCAGGCTTCCTGCCTGGTACACTGCTGGCTCTTTTGCACCCGCCTGTAGCTATGATGCAGCCTTTGATGCCCACAACTTGGGCATGTTGGCTTTTACATGTTTACTCCAGCATGGTTTTCCACGTCTGGTTTGTCATTGAACCAAATTAATTCACGCAACACCCAAGTCAGTATACAGCAGTGTTTATTCCTACTAAGCCAAAGCTTTCAAACATCTTTTTTTTCCCCACCTACACCAGTGTTTCACAACCTGGTCCTTTTTCGACCGACAGACGGTCCTCGTTTTTGCTCCCTCCCAGTTCCCAGTAGGGAGCAAAAACGTGGACTGTCTGTGGGTCCCTGAGGACCGGATTGGGAAACACTGACCTACACAAGACATGGATTCACAGTCAGAGCCCATGGGGTCTGAGGTGGCACACTCACAGAAACATGTGCTTACACACAGAATTTCGCCAGGAGCCTTAGAGGGTGAACCACTCAACACTTGCTATGTACAAATCATACAACACTGAGAGGCGGGACATCAAGACCCACACCACTGATTCCATCAACTAGCATTTCCCAATCCAGTCCTCGCGGACCTGCAGTCCATATATTTGTTACCGGGAGCTGGGAGGAACCAAAAACACGCACCGTCCGTGTATGCCCGAGGACCGGGTTGGCGGAACTGCTCGAACAGCAGATGGCCGACTTCTCTTTACCTATGCGTATGTCAATTTTTAAATCAATTTAGGATTTGTTGAAATTTGCGTATTAAAAACCCAGAACGTCTGGAGATTGTCAGATGTACAGTAATGGGGAAAAGGGAAGAGAAAAACAGGCCGTGCTGTCAGACTCCATATTCACCAGCAGGGGGCGCCAAGACACCACCGAAAAGCGTTTCACAACTAGGACCATTCAGATGACATTCGAAGTATCGGAACAGCAGCAATACATCAGGGTATAAACTTAATATACCACCCNNNNGAAAGAATGCCATTCACTCCCATTCCTCACACAGAGAGAGAGGCCAGATATTTCACTGTACAGAAGACGAGAACAAAATCAGGTGGAAAACAACATGGCACTCAAAAGACAATACAATTTCATGATGTGTCACATCAGGAGGGAGAAATAAAACAAAATCTATTGCACAGCTACCCAGGATATTTCATTTGCATCTACAGCAAATGGTATACATACTAACCAGCATAAACCAAAAAAAAATATGTACAGAAAGCTGATTATTTACAGCAAGAAAATGCAAAATATACAGCAATACAGAGCTTGGAGAGAAGCGGCTCATGGTACACGACTTATCAGCCCCCTGCCAACGTCTGCCGTCTTTTTAAAAATCACACTTAAAAGTGACAACTATCCAAAGATCCAAAATTTTGATTCAGATTTCTTTTTTTGTGTGAGAGGGGAACAAAGATTTTTCTAGCAAAAATACCATATTGGGGTTTGGCATTGCAGGATACAATTACTCCAGGTACTCTTATTTGTGAAATGTGTGAATTATATACATTAAATAAAATGTTTGGTCCATTTATAAAGACAAGTGCAAACTAAACAATACCTAGTCAATCCCGATAAATGGACCAAACGACTAATGGTTACCGCCTCCTCGTTCAGACTTTTAGGCTAAATTTCATCAACATTAGAACATTTCTCCACCAGGATGTTGGAGGTGACGAGAAGCCGGTGGCTAATGGTGATTAATGGTAATTAATGGTGATTAATGGTGATTAATGGTGATTCAGCCTGTTCTTCGCATGCTGATGGGTAAGAGGAAAGACAAAGCTGGGTGCAAACAAAAATGTTACGGCTTTCGTTACACAAACTGCTTTTCCTTTCCACAGTACCACTGCCCCCTTATAAAAACTATATTCCAATGAACATAGATTACAGAGGGAGCTGTAGTTCACTTATATTGCACTGACGGTCTTAAAATAACACTGAGTTCCAGTATCAGGCATAGCCGGTGTAATACCAGTCGACAAACTGCACTTATTGCACATGATAATCTTCAATATTGTACTCAACAAATTAATTTTGGGGCTCTACTCCATGCCATTTATTTTTAAATGGTGGCGAAACCCATTTATAAATGTTAATAAAAATGATACCAATTCTTGAGTGTAAAGGTGTTTTGGTGCTTTCAGAAAAAAATCCCGTATATTCAGTTATTCTTCAGCTATTGTGTACCATTAAACAAAAAGCACCTTTCTATGGTAGGGAAACCTGCTGACTTAAAATATCCATATTTCATACAAACCATATAACAACATGCAAATACATGAAATAAGGTGGTAAAGAAGTCAACATGTCTGTGTGCAAAAATACACACTTTTCAAACAGCAAAAGTCTCTGTGATCCTTCCTCCAATATCTCAAAAACAAAAGCAAAACGGTTTTGCCAAGCAATGTTCGTAAATTAATTTGGCCAACTGCGATTACAAAAGACAAAGGGTCTTTTCTCTGATCAAAAAAGGCCTTGACTGGGAACTCATCAGTGAGCAGCTACTGGAAGAAAACACTGCCCAGTGCGCTTCCTGACAACTTGCTGACTGACTGCCTGCCGGGGGCGATATGTCACAGATCCACAGTCTGAGCGGTGGGCTTCCCAGGGGATTCTTGGACCTTCAGCTAACAAAGACAATGGGGAGAATGCATCAGAAGACAGACAGACAAACTTTATTAATCCCTGCGGAGAAGTTAAGGCGCAAATAGCAGCAATACCAAACATCCAATAATTTTGGAAAAAAATATCTTGATATTGAATATTGTAGGCTATCATGCTTGGTTAGCATGCCCATGCTTCCGGAGGATCCGCAGGCCCCCACAGGCCCCCTCAGGCCCCCACAGGCCCCCTCAGGCCCCCACAGGCCCCCACAGGCACCTACAGCTTATCGGAGTCTGTTGTGAGAATGTAATTAACACATAAACTCAGGCTAACATCCCAGTATGACAGAGGCCTTTACAGCAAATCCTATTAACTGAACTCTGAACACAGCATCCAACTTCACAAGATCTGGACGTGCAGCCAGTTAAAAGTAAGATTGTCCCCCTGATGCGGCAGCCACTTATAGACGCGAGCGGGTATCCCTGCCGTGGGGTGCAGTGACATGTGGCAGGAAGTGACATGTCTAGCTACGGCACAGGAGAAGCCTGCATGCCGTACCTTTACCGGGGTCGGGAGAGGAAGAGGAGAAACTTAGGGTGGAAAGCTTGTACTCGTTCTTCTGGATATATTCAATGGGAAAACAGAGGGGAAGAGAAAAAAGACCAGGAAAGGGGTCAAAGGTCAGAGGATACAGAAAGAGCAGAGGTGAACAACAGGCAACAGTCTCGACTCAGTCCATGGAGGGTCAGTCATACGCTGCTTTCAGCTCCAACCACTCATCTCAAACTAGCAAGTGGTTCCTGCAATTTTGGTGATTTTGGAAACACAACTCAGAAAACCACAATATGCAAATCAGAAAACCACAATACAGAAATCAGAAAACCACAATATGCAGAGCTCCCCATAGAGTGAGTTTGACACCCCTGATACAGACCATTTAAAAAAAACTCCTTTGCCAGCCAAAAACTGCTCCTTCGATTTAGCTTTCAAAGAATGTATTTCATTATACACTGATCATACAGTATCCTTCAAATTTCCCCATTAAAGGGATCTATAAGCTCTAAGTCTAAAATATGTTTGAATATACTGATTATTTACCTCCAGGTTTGTCCGGGCCTTTTTCAGAACACTGCGTGTCCTCGATACTGTAGTGGAGTACAGGAAGAAGTCAGACATTATTACGGGTGACAATGCCGTGCCATCTGTACCCAATCTCTCTCTCTTTCACACACACATACACACGCCACGTCAGTTTGAGAGATGGCCGATTCCGCGATAGGAGAACTGGGAGGGTTATCTGACAAGTAATGTTACACAAGATATCAGACTCCTACCAGGCTGATGGAATTTGCACCTGAGGGATACAAATCCCCATCCGTCCTCGCCAGCATCGAAACCATTCCTATCCCACCCCTGCACGCATGAAAATCACCCCCACCCCCTCCCTGCGTGCACCAACGCGTCAGCAGTACAGTGAAGAATTAATCATGTCCGTGGCTTGATAGCAGATCTGAGAATATGCATAGATGAACAATTTCATCACCATGGTGTCACCTTACATTCTACTACCCAGACACCACAAAGATCATCTCCATTACCACTGTTACTGAAAGAATACTTTTGGGTTAAAATAAATTCCAGTGGATTACCGCATATATCCGTCGTACTACTGTGTTCCCCATTCCCGTGCAGCCCTCTAGTACTAACCAAGAGCACATCGCAGGAACCAGGTCAGGGAACAGCTCTGGGACCAGGTCAGGGAGTTCTTCTTGGAAGGTGTCAGAGCGCACCCCACTATGAATATCTCCTGCTATTTTACTAGGGGGAAATGTGACTTTAATAGGCCAAAGGGGGGGGCAGGGAGGGGCTTCCATACTTAGCCTAAGACGACTCAGTTATGGCTGGAAAGCCCCTCACAAGCATTCAGCCGTCCTGAGGGACGCGGGGTTGGACTTACACTGGCTTACAATGAAGTGCTCCATGCTCTCCTTGCTACGGTCACTGCTTCGCAGCTTATCCGCGGTGCCCTGCAGTGCCTCCTCCTGGTCACGAATCCTCTGGCGGAGCTGCTGAATCTCATTCCTCATGGACTGCTCCTGGTACCGGCGGACGCACAGTAAGACGAATCCCGGAAGAAAACCCACCCGACAGAGGTCTCCCAACGGTGGGCTTGCACTCGTTCTCAATAAACAAAATAAAATCAATCATACTTTACCAATAGAGGTGCTGCAGTGCGAATCGTGTGTTTTTAGTACAAGCACAATTGGAAACAGCCACACGGATCTCCTCTGTGCTGGGGGGGCTGGACCATCTCGCCGGGGCACTGACCTTTCTGGCCTGCTGGGCAGAGTCCTCGCTGCTGGGCAGTGCAGCTCTCCAGAACATTCTAAGCAGAGAGCTGGACTCTTCCAGGATCTGTCGCAAGGTTCTGGTGCTGCCCAGGACGCCCCTCAGGTGGCTGTGGTCCAGAGCCTGTGTGTAAAGGCCGGGGTGAGAGCGGAGTGCACCAAGAGAATGGTCTGCTGGTCAGCCCGGGGCTCGGGAGGCCGAAGCGGCTCTCACCTGGGTCCCTGCGGCTCCCGGCAGGGTACACTTCAGGGAACGCTGCAGAACAGCCTCTATGTCCTGCACCAGGACCTTCCCCTCCAGGATCTGCTGCCGCAGGGCACTGAAGTCGGCCACGTGGCCCACGGCGTGGTGGCCACTCTTGCTGGCACAGGAGCCATCTGACGCGTCTCCTGCCCGGAGGGATTGTGGCTCTAGGTCTGATTGGGAACAACGATCCTTTAATGACCCAGATTCTCCACAACAAGCACCACGGTTACACAGGACTCTCATATGCACATGGCACTACTACATCATATTAATTCGTTTCATATTGCTTTTTTGACTATATAAAATACTGAAATTCTACTTTAGAAAACGGAATTTCCACTAGTTCTCTATGGTAACTGATGAATCCATGAGGGACGGGCAGGTTAGATCGAGGAGTTATCAGCATACCATAGGTGGCATGTTCAGACGACTCTGCTTCCGTGTAGTCGGGGGCAAGTGGGGGGGGGGCGTCACAGGGCCCAGTATCCCTGACAGGGGGTGACAGTGCGAGGTCTGTGGGGGCAAGAAGCGAGACAGACTCAGGAGAGTCAATAAAAGGCAGGTAGGATGATACTTTGAGGTCTAGCCAGCTGTCATACTGTTTAAGGAGATGCACTATTTTACCGTTGGGAATATAAATAAAGAATCTAAACTATTTTAAAAGATTATTTTTGAAAGGTGCCTTTCCCCAACAAGTATGTCCCATGGTGCTTAAAGCATCAACATTAGAACAAAACACAGTTTAGGTCAACAGCCATGTAAATAAATATAGAATAAAAAGATCTTATGATAAAACTCATAGGGAAACATTCAGTGAAATAATTGGGTTGAAAGGGTTTAAAATTGTACTGTGTGTGTATTGTACATTTACTTAGTTTATCTATTGAATAAAATGCTGCCTGAGAATTAACAGGCTTGTTAATGAGTCCACAGGGGGCGCCGGTGGGGGGATTGAGGGTGTCTCTTACCATGAGAGAAATGCTTCCCATAGCCAGGGAGGTGGGATTCTCCGTGGCCCCCCAGGCCGCCAGGCTGCTGCAAAAGTTGCGCACGCAGCCTGCTGTTTTCCTTGTAGCTGCCCTCCAGCTGTGTACGCAGCCTGCGCATTTCATCCAGCAGGTCTGCAAGATCTGCAGCTGCAGGCGCCCCAGCAGAACAGGCACGGACTCTATAGGCTGAAAGGGAAAAGGGTGTCAGACTTCACTGTCATATGACTTGTGGCACTGTCATGTGACACTGAGCTTGCTGTGATCAGTCCTTTCAAAGGTTGTCCAGTTCTACATTTATTTAATTTCCCATCATTCCTTCCAATAAATATCCTCTCTTTTGCAACTTTACCTATTAATAGATCCATTTTCAGGATTCAGATCCCCTGTGACCCTGCCAGAGCAGTTGGAATATAACTGGATGGATGGATTTTTCCATTTTCCTTAATGTTATGTCTTTTTTCACTTTTGTTATAATTTGTATTCCAAACTTATTTTTATTATCCATAATATTTTTGTTATTGTCCTTTTTGTTGACTGTTGACTGCTGACCTGCAGGGGGCCACGTGGTGCTGCGGCACATCCGGTCGTAAAACGCCAGCTCACACCTCAGCGCGTCCACAAGCTGCTGGGTCTCAGTCAGCTGCTGCTGGAGCAGATAGGCCTCATGCTGCAGCCTAGAGGCATTAAGGAACAGGCGCAGTGCACGCGGTCAAATGCAATGCCCGCAACAACACGTACACTCCTGCAAAGCCCTGAAAGAGTTACATTGCTTGTAATGCGATAAGACGCAATCACTTCTATTCTATAGCTATATCTCACTAATGAGACCACATGCAAGGAAACTGCACATAAAAGTCACCTTTTAATGCGCTCCTGGCTGACTTCCTGCTCCAGCTGCAGCCGCTGCATCTCCAGGGCCTGATCGCAGCTATGTGCCTGTAGCCGCTGGAGCTCCTCCTTCCACTGCTTCGCCTCTAGCTCTGCTTCCTTCAGCATGGCCCGCAGTTTCTCTGCTTCCTGGCAGGTGTCTGTTTGACATGGAGGCCAAGCAGATGTAAGGTACATGAACCATCTATATGTTTTGACCCCACTAGATGGTGCTCTTGGTTTGCTTTGGGGGATAAACTGAACCTGTTTTTGAATAGAGAGCACCATCTAGTGGTGTTTGAAAATATAGCAAATGGTTCATGAAGCTTCATTTGGTCATCACTAAGTACAGCATAATGCACCTAGTGCTTGGCTGATGACTTGGCGCAAGCTCCCATTTACCAGGGACTGGATCACCTGATTGTGATTTTGATGGCCATCTCTGCCTTATTTTACTATCAACCAGAGGTTCATCTTTCAAGCTCTTACCTCTGCTTGCCTGCAGCCGGGCCTGAAGAGCAAGGTTCTCCTCTTTCAGGGCTCTGATCTCATTGGCTAACGGGGTGAGGGATTCCAGTCCTTGGATGTAGATGTTCGTAGGTGCTACTGTAGGAGAACAAGTCATATGATGATGGAAGGGATCACAGCCAATGGTCAACTGACCCGAGGTAGCCAGACCACCCTCTTACCGCCGTCTCGGGAAGTCGTCGCCAACCTTTCCTCCAGCTGATGACGAAGTCGCTCGTTGGCGCGGATGGAGTCTTCGAGCTGTTGCCTCAGACCCCGGACTTCCCTCAGGAGGCCCGATGGGTCTGGAGAGGCACTTACACCCCCACCCCCCTGCACGTGACCGGTATCCCATGAGGCACTGCTGTCCAGCAGGTTAGTAAATGCATTCAACGTGGGAGTCCCATCGGGGACCCCAAATGATGATGCCGGGTGAAAGGCATTGTGGGACATGGGCATGTAGGTGGTGGGCTCCAGGTGAGATTGTGGGACTGGAGGGAAGCCAGGTAATGGATTTGGGTGGGACAGTGAAAAACCTGTGAATGGAAAAGAAAAAATTAACCCAGATCGCAATGAAATAAGCAAATTACGTGTTAAGCACAGAAAATTCACTAAACTTGGATACCTTTGTCCACTCAAAACTCAGCTCTTGTATCATCATTCAGTGCAAGCAGTTTAGATAAAATGGATCAGATTTTGACATGCATCACTTATCTGGACAAAAGCATTTGCTAAATACGCAAATAGCAAATATGTAAATACCAGTAATACCAGTAATTTTTTCCATGGTTTACATAATCTAACAACATGCAGTGACTGTGACCTTTAGTAGTGGGGAAAATTTGTTCAGATTCAGTCAGTGAGTCTTGAGGAAGGCAACACTGATTAAACTGCACAGTATTAGACTGGGGGATTAATGCATATCTTCTGATCACATGACAGGTTAGTGATTCAATGTTTATGTTGACAGAAGCAGCAACACTGAGCAAACCACAAAGTGATGAGATGATCGAAGAGTCGACCAACGGCCAATAATGTAAGATGCAATGACTCATTTGGCAAACAGGTGGCAGCAGTTTGCCATGCCAGGTGTGTGTGGGGTGGGGGGGGTGCGGGGAGAGGTGGGCATCACAGAAGCTCACTTTCTCCCAGCTGCTTCTGCAGCATCTGTAGCTCCTGGTGGGCATCGGCCAATGAGAACAGGCCCACGCCCTGAAGGGGTGAGTGAGGGTCAAAGGGCGTGTTTCCATTCTGACCTCGGGGGTTTGGGTAATATTGAGACTGGGGAATGGGGAGGGAACTGGAAATAGGGCCACAATATCGGCCTGGAGACAGGGAACAGAGAAAGGAATGGACTGGGCAAAGGTTCTGCAGACTAAAGTTCTCCAAGACCAAGATAAGATCTCAGATCTAGATTCAAGTGGACCTTAGACATACAATGTATATCCTAAAGGTTTATCTTAAAGGCAACACTGGTCATAAAATGAGGAATATGGCTATCTGTGCTACCTGAAATCAAAACCTACCTTCATCCTGATTCTCCACAGGCATGTACTGTGAGCATGGCAGGGTGGTACGGCTGCCGGAGGACTGAGCCTCATGAGATGGAGAAGCAGATGTTGGGATGCATGGGTGCCATGTCATGCTGCCACCACAAGGGGTGCTCTCTGAAAGCAGACCGTGAACGATAAAACTGGCATGGAGACGCATTCTTCACGACAATGAAATAGCTGCTTCTACTAGTTTTGATGGTAAGACTTCATTTGATGTTTGGTATAACAGAGCACCTTGCCTAAACAGATTATGACAGCCTACCATCTACGTATATAATTGGTTCTTACAAACTATGAACAAATGTAATGCCACTTCACCCCCAGTGGTTGGCAGAGCGATGTCACCGCTGAGCCCTTGAGCAGGACCCTTAACCGTAATTGCTCTAGGGGCTGACTGACTCAGCATTCTCAAAAAAAGTAAGTCACATTGGATAAAACTGTCTGCGAAATATATAATATGTAAATCTAAATGTAATGTCACCAATTGTTATTCAAAATTTTATTCAAGAATTGATTTAAGTGTTGATAACTATTGTCAAGAAATGCCACTTACCAGAATACACTGATCCAGGCATAGGCATTCTCATACGTTTACATCAAATAAAGGATTATTTCTAACTACACGATCCCACTTTCTACCTTTTTTCATATGAACTTCCACTGTTACTCAGCAACAAGGTGGCGCTTCGCTACCTGTGCTGGATGTCCCAGATCGCGACTGCCGGACCCGCTCCTCCTGGACCCGCTCCTCCCGGCCACACTCGCTGGCCACATCCACATCCGAGCCAAGCTCCAGGTCCTCATTCGTGGAGCCACGCTCGCTCGAGGCAAAGGAGGTCCCATCCGATTGGTCGGTGGTCTCGGAGGGGGCGTGGCAGCTGGAGGGCGTGTCGGTGCGATGCAGCTTGGCGTGAAGAGACTCTATGATGTCATCCTTCTGCTGGAGCTCCTTCCTCAGCCTGCACATTTACCGAGAATCATGGTAAATACTGGACACAAGGCCAACCCACCGGGTCATGCTTGTGAAAGGTACTGTTGGGGAAGTCAATCACAAAAGTAATCCATTAATAATAATAATAATAATAATAATAATAATAATAATCCTTTATTGAACATTGCACTAGTACAAGCACAGGTACATAGGGATTCATCTCCTCGCCAACCCCATCTTGCTCTTCATAGCTCAGGAGTCACAGCAAAGGGACAACCATTACAGACAGAGGTGGAAAGTTCAGGTGCAGAAAGGTCAAATCCAGACCAAGATTTTGTTTCAGCCAACCAGCTGAGTGTTCTGTGATTGTGACTCTTTATACTGAACTGGTTGGTTGAAACAAAACCTTGGTCTGGATTTGTAATTTCTGCACCTGAACTTTCCACCTCTGTCTCTAACAGATTTCTTTTGTAACTTCCCCAGCACTGAGTTAAGTTCGCAAATAAAAACGCTGTATCACACAAGCCGGGTTTATGATATTTCCAAATAGTAATGACCATAGCTGATCATTAGTTCTTCAGTCCACTGTAATGAAGTGATACTTGTCCAAATTTTCTTCTCAGAGCTGTAAGACACCAGATGGTAATGCAAGCCAGACTGTTTGTGATAAATGGCAGAAATGCAATAGCAGGTGTCCCCAGAGCTGCCGTCCCACATATAAACATGCTTCTGCTCCACGTGACACAGGGAGACACACAGAAGCACAAGCCATGACCAGCAGACACGCGCTAATCAGCTGCCAGGTCAGTGTGCTCAGCGTCTGACCCAACAAGGAAAGACATGCTGAAAACTTAGCTTCAGTCAGACCCCTAGCAGACGGTGCTAACTAAAGCTAAGTGCTAACAAGCTCCATGACGGTGTGCTATAAAACTCGCCTGAGAGACAGCAGCTCGGGCCCCATCTTGTCCACTTGGAGATCCAGGTCGTCCCCTGTAGGCAGAGGAAGGCAGTACAGCAGGAAGAAAGATTACAAAAAGGTATTGATTTGGTTTTCTGCCGGTTTGATAGTGTGCCATTTCCCACCTCCACAAATTACATACAATATAATAATAAACAAACCTTAGTTAACCAATATCGCTATTTCTATCAGAAATAATAAAGCCTAAACTGTCACTCCTAAAATTAATACAGCTTGTACAAAGGAATTTCATTCATTCCTAAGGCCCAAAACATGGCAGCAATCCCATAATACCTCCCTCCCATCCATCCTATCTGGTCAATTCTCATGCACATTACTACTACTGCTTCTACTAATAATAATAATAACAACAGCAACGTCCTTTGGAGGTCTTTGATTGAAAGCTTATACATCTGTTTTACTGAGGGAGGGCAGTGGGTTGCCATAGTGACTCACGGCTGCTGATCTTGGCCCTGACGCGGCTGGCCAGCGCCTGGCTCTCCGCCAGCTGCTCGCGGAAGCTCTGACCCATGTAGTAGTCGACGTCGTTGCCTCGCAGCAGCTCTTCGAAGGCCTTGGTGGTATCATCCAGGTGCTGGGCCAGGGCGTGGCAGATTCCACAGCCCTCTCGCATCCGCTGCCGCAGATGGGAGAGCTCGCGGGCCTGAGCCTGGATCAGTGTACCATACTTCCTGCAGGGGGCGGCACAGGCAGCATTAGCAAAGCAAGCTTTTGCAGTACAGATGTGAAGGGAATGTTGGACGTTATTTTTAAACTGTTTTGGAGGCTGTCGAACCTAAAGAACGTCAGACTTAATTAAAATGAACATGAGACTCACCCCGGCCAGGTGGCAGCCTTAACATCCTCCATCATGCTTTTGTTCTTCAGCTGTGACTCCAGCAAAGCTACGCGAGTCCCCAGCTCCTCCAGCTCTCTCCCAGGCCCCCGTTTGGACAGCGCCGGCCCGTCCGACTGCCAGCCCTCATCCTCGTCCGGGCCTCCGGGGGTAGGCGAGGCCCGGAATGCCCGGTCCACCTTGCGGCGCGGCCGTTCCAGGCTGGAGGCGTAGTCGCTGGTGGTGGAGAGCGAGCGCACGCGCGCCTGCAGGCCGCGGATGGTGCGGTGCGCGCGTGACAGCTGGGTCCGCAGCTCCTCTGCTTCCTCGCACTTTCCACAATCCCCTGCCCACCACTGTGCCCCGTGGTCCTGCGCCGGTGGATCAGGGCACATCTCCAGGTCGTCAAACTCTGAAGAGAGAGTAATGCACGACCCTACAGGGTTAGAATCACAGGCCATCAATGAGGTTTCATACAACATGAATGATATCTGGCATTTCTGAATGCTCTGTGCTAATTTGGATAAAATCTTCCTGCCAGACTCTCTTGGTGATATCACTTTTGCTTCTCTGATATTAGGTTCTGCAATGTTTTGCTCTTATTTCCCTAATAATCTCGCACATGTTATTGGTGGCTGTTTATATCTCTCTCATTGCACTACAGTGACACCTGATGGCCACAGGTGGAATCTAGTATATAGCATTGGTCTGGAAACTGAAGTCAGTTTAGCCTAGACTGAAAAAAACTAGCTAACAGCACTGTCTGGTAGATGGTATGGGTGGCGCACATTGAGGAGGAAGACCTATTAGAAATCAGCAGAACATTATTTTGAAATTTTGTACCAATAAAATAAAATTCTTTGAATGCAAACATAATGTGAAACACTGCCCCTAGAGGTCATTCAGTATACTGCGACCTGTCTTACCCGGGCTGCTCATGTCCTCTCTCTCAGCTTCATTCTCGCTACGGCAGGACGTCTCATAGCCCAGGTCCTGCAGATCTACCTGGACCTGCTTGCTGTGCTGCTCCACTGACGTCTCGGCTGAAGGCAGAGAAGATCCAAATCAGCGCGAAGACAGGAATACGAACTTGTTTGACCCGTGTGTGCACGAGCGTGTGCACAAGCGTGTGCACGCTCACTCACATAGCAGCACTCTGTATTCCTTCAGCTGCTCCGACTGCGCCAGCACCGTAGCCTCCGACACCATGAGTCTCTCCTGCAGTTCGCGACTCTCCTGCCGGCTTAGTGTCAGGTCCGTGCGCAGCCGCTGTGCCTGCTCCTGAAGCCCCGCCTCCACGTGCTGCCAGAACCCGCCCTCCGCCACACTGGGCTCTGCCCCCTGAAGAGTGGCAAACACAAATGGGGGACAGCCTCAGATCCTCTCTCCATATCTTGTTTCCATTAACTCATATCAAACAAAGATCTCTCTTTCCACAAAGCACTAAACCAGAGGTGGCCAATCTTATGCACAAAGGGCCGGTGTGTGTGCAGGTTTTTGGGATAACCAGTAGGTCAGCTGTTCAAACCCAGGTGTGAGGACTCTTCAGCCAATCAGTCCTCTCATTAATAATCTAATTAGGGAGTTGCGGAGAAAAGGTACATTGGACTGCTTCCTTTCACATATCCCATCCTCTTATCCTGGGAGATACACACATACAGCTCTGATAAAAATTAAGAAACCACAGCAAAATTTTCTGTTTCACTAGTTTCACAATTTATGGGTATGCACCTGTGTAAAATGCACATTTTTCACCCCTGCACAAAACTCCAGCCTGCATCTTGTCTGCTTCTCATTAATGAAGGGCTTCTTCCTTGCTTTATGGGACTTCAGTCCTGCTTCTAGGAGCCTGATATAAACTGTCCTAGCAGTGCACTTCACACCTGCACTT